>CM036540.1:4665269-4840269 GCA_020745685.1 Tautogolabrus adspersus
GGAAATGTATTTATATCGTCAAATTTGACATACTTCATTTATCCTACAAAGGGAAATTACTTTTACACCCTGTTTTTGAGACATGCAACAAACACACACAGGCTGAAATACACACACGTGCACAAACAGGATCCTATGGACATGGTGATGTCAGAGTGAGGGGCTGCACATGAAAGAGCGCCCAGGCAGTTTGGGGTTGGGTACCTTGCTCAAGGGCACCTCAGCAGTGCTTGGCAAGTGACCTTCCATACTTTGGTCCGCAGCAGGAATTGAACTCGTTACCCTCCTGTTTCCAACCCAAGTCCCTACTGAGCTTCTGCCGCCCAAAACCAATGTGAGAAGTGAATGGAGGCCTTCATCTGACAGAATACAGGATATCACATCATACTTTCACTAAATGTCACAAAGCTAAACGGAGATGCCCTAAAATGTAATGATGCATCAGAAAGATTCATTTAGCTTGTGAAGTTCAATGACTTATAGGCAACAGGTGTCATCAGGATCCAATGTGAACAGATATCTCTACAAGCATGCTGCATGGACATCCAATAAAACTTTACAGATATGAAGAGTGTTGTCAAGGTTCCAGAGGTAACTTTTGTTATTACTTGGCACTTTATAAATAAAAATCAATACTTCTTGGCGTTGTGCCGCAATGCTGTTGATGAAAAGCACAAGAACAACTTGAAGCTACATCCTGCTAAGCCGCTTCACCTTTGGGAGTGATTACAGAAGTGTCATACCAGAGGACATCTTTCTTTCTGCCTCTCTCTCTCTCTACAGACAGGGGGATTGGTGGAAAGCGATACATCTATTAAACAAATCTTCTGTAATCAAATAAAGTTAAAGAAATTAATTATATTTTCATTCCAAGGCTTCTTGTACAGGTAACTAACTACAAGAAACACTTCCATGCCTTCGCACTGAAATGAAGAAGTGGAGAAGTTCATCTTCACCTGTCTCCTGTCACTCCTCCGGTTTCTGTCATCCAAGATGGTTAAGTTTTCACGGAGATCAGACTCATCTCCAAGCAATATCTCCTTAAGCTCCGCCCACTGAAAGGCGACGTCTGTCAGCTGCCGCCTCTGCTGCTGCAATTAACAAAAAAAGTGCCCGCAATCAACAACTATATTGACACAACACAGGCACACATCCAGGGGCGTGTCCAGACTTCTATTTCAAGTCAAAGTTTCAGCATTACTCCCATATGCACCTGTCTTATGAAATAAATGTGCAAAGTATTGATTTACAATTTAAAAGAAACTACACTGAAGAAAACTACCAGCAGCCTTTAAAAAAATCCTTAATGGTTAGTTTTAACCAAAGTCCGTCCTCAGGGAAATAGCCAATAAGAGTTCAGGATTTTTGGGGTGGCATCTGGGATTGCCAATCAGATTTTAAGGGGGCCCATGCCACCCCTGGCAACCCCTCTGGACACGCCCCTGCACACATCATTCAATCAATCAATCAATCAATCAATCAATCAATCAATCAATCTTTATTTGTATAGCGGTATACAAATAAAGATTCAGATGATTTTTTTTGATAATTTTGACTTTTGTTTTTCAGATGGGAGTAAAATATGATTTTTCTCTTTATAGCTATTTATCCCAAAAAATGTCAGTAAAGTAAGAAAAGACGGTTTCAGGTCATTGTGAGGCATCACACATGAAGGAGCAGTAAAGCTTCTCGTAAACATTAAGTTGATTAAAGCTTATGGATTTAATCGGACTTTGTCTCTTATCAGAATATGTAACCTTGGCGGCCGCACTCTTAATAACTGACCGACACGTGCTGAGAAAATACAGAAAGAATTTGTGCACTGTACTTACGTCCTCTAGCTTTTGCCGTTGCTCATGCTGCTGCTGGATTCTCTTCTGTCTGTCAGCCAGTAACTGCTGTTTGTATCGTTCCTGCTCCTCCAACTGCTGCTGTAAAGCCTAGACATAAATCATTCTATGATCAAACATTTCACGTATTATACAAAATACACTTTACCATGTTTTTCTAACACTATTATGTGTCCCTAGTCCGTCTAAAACCCCCCAATAATGAGAAAGGTCCATCCTCTCGTCTCGTCTTGCCTGCTCCACTTTTCAGAAAATGTGTGCTCAAACAGGCCGTTTGGAGATTTTCCCTTCATGACATCACAAAGGGCGAAAACCCCTCCATCAGGTGGGTGACACTCCCACAGCTAGGTGTTTGTTCTGCCCTCTGAGTCTGCCTTCTCACCGTAAACAATAGGGCATGGAGCGAGAAAGCCCGAGCCACCCAAGCCCTCCCAGAGAGGGGCGTGGTCAGACACAGCTCATTTACATTTAAAGCTACAGACACAGAAACAGCCTGTTCTGAGCAGGGCTGAAATAGAGGAGTTTATAGGCATGATCAAATACAGGATCAGAGTGGATTTAGAACAAGAACATTTTTGGGGACCTCTGAGACTTATTTTAACTGGTTGTTGAAAAGGAGAAAAATATGTGACCTTTGCGTGACCTCGCTCTTTATTATGCAATGGAAAAAACAAGATTCAATGAGGACTTGAACTTGTCTGTTGTTTGGACTAAGTAAGTCATACCCAATAATTTAACAGGACTAACTGCACAATGTTAATATGATTAAAGAAAATAATGATCATTATTATTGTCTCTCTACTCTCAAAGAAATATGATGACTTGCCCATTTAAGTTCAGATAACTGTGTTTGACAAAGTTCTAGACTAAAGGTATTCAATAAATAAGCCTGACGTCACCGTCCTGAGAGTTATTACAACCCTGTAATTATTACAATGGCCTCTATCGAGTGCTGCAGTAATGAGGCCTCAAACCCGGAGATGAATTAGCATGTTAGCATTTCCGGTTCCATCGTCTTGAAGTCTGTTGGATATTTTGAATGAGTGCTCGGTTAGATGCCGAAAAATAAGGTCTGTGAGAAACCCAAGCTTAAATGTACAATATGTAGATTCCGCCTCCAGGGTGCTCTCAATCAATACTACAATAACAAAAGATGACGTTGGGGTTGGCGGGGAATCATGGGAGTTCTCTCTGCTACTCCCCCCTTTTACTGTTTGAAAAATGTTGATAGACTCGCAATTAACACAGCCATGACCACAAACGTGATCACGCAACACAAATAAAAAGAACGTTAGTCACAGAAGACGTAAGAGTGTTACGTGGCGTTGACGTTGAATTCTGTCGACTGTGGTGTAGTTCTTTTATAGCCTAACATTAGCATTTTACTTTGGCAGATTGCGTTTAGGCTTCAGATTTTATGACAGTAGTGTTCCTGTGATAATTATCTTGATGAACAAAATGTGTAACATTGTATCCTGACAGCACGCAAGCGCTGGATGTCGCATCACATCGAGCACGCTGGCATGCTCGCTGTCCACTCTGCATCTGTTACATATTTCATTCTTTGCTCTGTGAGTTCCTCCTTGCAAACAGTTTGACGTCTGGTGCTCTTGTACTGAAGGTGGACAAACGGATGTGTGTTGTTTTGTATGGACGATCTGTTGACTCAAATCACACTCAGAGGCTCGTCAATAAACGGCTCGCGTTTTTCTCCGGTGTTGACACAAGTCAGAGCTCAAAACTTCAATTATCGATGTGGACATTATTAATGCACCGTTATCTCCACTTTGAAACAAGCATAGAAGCTCTTTTACGTGAGAAAAGCCAGTCTTGTAGAGCCCCCTGCTTCCTCGCTCCTCTTCCATGTCTATGTGAGTGACAGAAAGAAACAGGGCGTCGAGGTGAAAACGGCCGCGGGATCTTAGGACCCTCAGATAGGAAACCATTGAATGAATTTGAGTTTGTCGCTGTAGCTGGCTCGCTTTGCATGCTGTTGATTGATAGGGTCACCCAAAATGATTTATTAATCAGCTATTTTATTTCTCAAATAATCAAATGAACATTTTGTCAACAAGTGTCAAAATGAATAGAAAAAAACTGTGAAACTATTTCATTGATCATTTCTGGGAGTGCAGAGTCAGTTTGCTTGAAATGGTCTGAGCAACAGGAAAAAAAAACAAATATATTCAATACACCATCATGTGACTCTGGAATAATTCAACTCATTGTAAGTCTGACACAAAATAATTGATATGATGGCTCAAGTACACTCATTAAGAATACTGAAACCTACTGTACCTGTCTCTGTCTAGCCACACCTCCTCCGTGGCCTCCCTCTCTGCCGCCTTCGTGATCCTCTGTCTGTAAACGAAGAAACTCCCGTCTTAACGTCCACTCACCAGGAACATTCACGATGGAGCTTAATGAGAGGGAGAGAAAGTAAGCGATGATAAGGACCGCTGTTTCAAATGTAGACACACTTTAAGCTCATCCTGGGAGAAAGAGCCGAGTTCCCAGTGCCATCTGCTGTTTGAATGTCAAGGGAACGCAGCAGAGGTTAGTGATGTATGTGAAAAGCACTTAAGCAGATGGAGACTCGATGATGACATGAGCGCTGATGCTCATAAAAATCAACACTCAGGTTTTAAAACATATTTAAGGATCCATGAACTGTGTGTGATCTTTGTATTCTCCCCTTTTCACATTTTCAGCAAAAACTTTGGTTCTCAATTCATATTTTCCTGAAAAACTCACCTGTGTGTCTTCAGGCCCAGTGACTAATTTCTTTCACAACTTTCATGCCATTTAGTGGAAAGGCTTTTACCTGGGTTCTCCTTCCTCCTCCGTCACCTCGTCCTCCTCCTCTTCACCATCACTGTACTCGTACTCTGGACCCTCTGACACATGGAGAGAGAGAGAGAGAGAGAGAGAGAGAGAGAGAGAGGGATGATCACTGGAAATGCAAACGTATTACATTTCTATGACTGAAATTATGGAGACAGCTATAAATTATATCTGCAATGAGTGAACTAACCATCAATTGGTGGATCCAAATTAAAATTGTCAGTTTCTTGGTTAAAGTAGTAGTATATGTAACAACCTCTCCCTCTGCTGCCTCATATCACTCTAACAAGCCCCGCCCACCAAATGACGCACCAAACAAGCACGCCAACCTTTGTCGCTGCAAACTGTCTCGTCCAGTAATCCAGTAATGTCGGACACAGAGGACAGACACACTGACAGCAGATCAAAATACGTCCTGTAAAGTGAATGAAGCAACTAGTGTGTGCTGCACGGCCAGAAGAGGGAGCTAGAGAGAGCTGCCGACACAAGTCAAGCTGTAGCTGGATACTTCTAGTTTTTACAGCATGGCAGTGATTGGCTAGTTACCTTCACGCTAACCCTGATTGGCTGTTTGATTCAGATTGATTCTGTATAAACAACAGATACAAAGGGACAGGCGCTCACAGACACAGATCAGACACAATTATTTAAAGGAACAGTTCAATACCTTATGAGCCTCCAGCGCCCCCTGCAGTAACAGATGGGTGGCGTTACCCATTCATATTTACAGTCAGTGATTTTGGCTTTACTCTCAATCTCAATACCTGATGTAACAATTGAAATTGTGGAATGCACCTTTAAGAAATACTGTGTTGCTAAGTGACAAGGGGAACGATGTCACTAGAAGGCGCCTTGTTTTTATCCTTGAAGTTAGTTTGAGCAGCGCTTCTGCCGTGGACGGATGTCTGTAACCGCGCTCCTTCTTTCCTTTAGCCTCTCAACTCAACAGTGACGTCACGTGAGGGTTCATGTGGACACTATTTTGTTCATGTATGGCAAAATAGAAGCTGTACAAGCAGGCTTTGTAAGGTCGATATATACACCAGACACATGTTGTTGTGTACTTTTGGCTAACTTATGCTCTCCCCCTTGTAGCGATATTCAGCAGCTTCAACTGTATTAAACAAAGTTCCTCACACAAACCTATGGTCGGAACTCCCAGTAAATGATTGGGAGACATTTGTAAGTACAAAGACGTATGTCTGAGACCTTCAAAGATCCACATGCATGAACCATGACACTGTGGATTAACGGATTTACGGTCAGTCAAAACCAAAGGAACTGATTGACGATTTGAAAGCTTTCCTCCCTCAGAAAAGCTGAAGCGAGAGTATATCATCAACTCGTAAAACCTTAGATAAACAACTAACAGGAACCCAAGAGACGTGATATCCATGAACAGAATGACATTTTGAACTGTGGCGCCATAAAACTCCCCAAAGGAGTGGACCATTTGGAGTTCTGGTATTTCTCAAGAAAGCACTCACCCAGACTAAGGTTCAGAACTCTGATCTGAACCAACATGTTTAATTCTTCATCAAATGAACACTTAAATCTCTTTGAGTCCACATATCTGTAAATGTCACATTGAATGTATTGAAATGATCTTTTTCTGCTTAAAATCCGATGTCTACTTAAGAAGTTAGGACTAAGTCAATTTTAATAGAAATTTTAGGTAGATGAACACTACCTCCTGGTGGCCAGGACATCGAGGATAAGTAAGCTGTTATAATCTCATGCTCCATATGTATTATAATCGTATGATGTGTTATTAGCTGTATAAGGTGTTATTTAAAGACACCTATTGCTTTTCATATGTTTATTAATCTGCCTTATTAAGTATGTCAAATGTATAACACTGTTTGATTCACTAACATTTAATGATTCCCTCAGGATGTGCCATATAAACGTATATCTAAATATATGACGTGACTTACATTTACGTGAATTTACAATTTACATAGAGATAAATGTATGGTGACGTATATATGTTTTAGTTCTGACTTGTAATATTATTGAGTAAACTCGGTAATTAAAGCAGCGCCCAGCAACAGGGTGTTGGCCAGTTGCCCCCCTTTTCTGCTCCTCATGATAAAGGTCACTCCTGCAGATCAGAACCTCAGTCGTTGTGCAGACCAGGTTGAGTGCAGCTCACGAGCACGAGCACACGCTCACCTCAAGGAAAGGAAAGTTTGAGTCGAAGTCTTCCTCCATCTGAG
Source organism: Tautogolabrus adspersus (assembly GCA_020745685.1). Classification (NCBI taxonomy): domain Eukaryota; kingdom Metazoa; phylum Chordata; class Actinopteri; order Labriformes; family Labridae; genus Tautogolabrus; species Tautogolabrus adspersus. Next base: position 4,672,183 of record CM036540.1, read on the forward strand.
ACTGACTCTTAGTTCCTTCACTTTTTAATTTCGTTTTTATTTCAAGGCAGTAATATTTTTCTTTTCTTAAACTTTCAAGACTTCGAACCGTAGGAACGACTCCTGCTGATTTTACGCACATTTTAGTTTCTTTCCTTCTTCCTGGCTTAAAGCAAAGGCCTTTTCAACTTTTGGGCTCATCTTCAAGTTTGACGCCAGTTTCCTGATTTGGATAAATCGAGATGGCCATCAGGTTATTCTAAGAAGGAAATTGAACTGTCAAAAGACTTTCTAAAGAACATTTTCCCGTTTTGATCCACTCGGAGCCTTTGGGAGACGACGCGAACCAACTTCTGCATTCATCATCGAAACTCAACACCTCTGGCTCATCCCGACTTCCCACCTGACTGACTACGGCAGTTTATTGGCTAGTGAAAGTTCTGAAGGATCAGAACCAGAGAATCGACGCTAGACCACTGGGGGAAAGTCGACGAGACATCAACAGTAAGGTGTCTGCTATGAGCTTGTGTTGAGATTAAGATTGGTTGTGTCTCCTTAAACAACCCGAGTCCAAATTCAATCCCAAAATTCGTTAATCACCTTTTTATTCTTGTTCGTTTGATGGTCAAATCAATTAAACAATACCGCGTTTTATCTCGTTACTAAACATATAATTTCACCATACGAGTTGAGTTATAGAGTTCGAGGTATAACATGTCTGGTCATACATCATCATAATTACATTATCACTGTCATAACCATATTCTTTATATCTGTTTCATTTATATTATTGTTTTATTATTTTCTTTATTAAACTTAAACATAAATTCAGAACTATTGTCCGTGTCTTTTCCTGATTTAAGCTGCTCCAGAGTTCACACATTCTGATATGAGATTGATTGATTATTAATAAACTAATATCATTTATGTTTATTTTCTTCCGTTAACCGGAAGTGGTGCCCTACTTCGAGGTATATTAGATAAAATCATATCTAATACATTATTTTGCTACATTATTATGGTTCCCCTAGCGAGGCAGATTTCATGCTTTAAATCATAGACATTACACGGACATAGGCCTAAATCTTTGAAACAGATCATAGGCTTGAAATAGTTCACAGCAAACGTTCACATTAATCCTATACGAGCCCCCTTTCTTAATCGATATCTAAACCGCTTTCCACTGATGCTTTATGTGCGTGCTTGTGCGTTTATATACTGCCGTGTCTTTTGTTTAAATTGAAGCAATACCATTGTGTTTTTAGAAGTTGTGTCAGAGGGAATCCCTCTCCACGCTGCTGTGTGCTCGCTGCAGGGCGCGCCCATGCTTATGACGTATGCGTCAGCTAAGGGAATTCCCTGCGTCATCACTGAATGCGGAGAATAGCTGATTCATTAAAAAGCCGCTGTCAAAGCCGCTTTATGTTTTGTTGTTGTGTTTGAGCTCTTTGAAATATCCTACGGATATTCGTATGTAAGCGCCGCTGAGTGCTGAATTATTGATCGATAAGGCCTTTACTAAACTGCTCATTTGCGAGGTTCCGAATGAGTGAGGTTTAGTCCGTGACATAGATACTGATTACGAGATTCTAATCTTTATTCATATTGCACGGGGCTCTCACGTTGAACGAATCGAATTAGCTACTCGACGTTCACAGCACAATTAATTGTGTGAGAGATTAACTGCGTTCTGTAAAAATAGACGCTGTGTGCAGCAGAAAGCTGTTGATTTGTGTCTAATTCTCTGTTCGAAAAAGCTAAGCTAAGCGCTAGCTAGACAAGAGACAAGACACCCGAGTACTCGGCACTTCCGGTGCTCTTCTTCGTGGCATTATTTGGGGTAATTTTGACTTACACCCATGGTTACACCGCCCCCTGGCGGTTGCTATTGTTGGTCCTCCGACCCCCACGAAGATACCCTCTGCTGGCTGGTTTAGGTAATTGACCTGGCTGTCGTGAGCAATTACGTTTGTGAGTCACTAGTCTCCATCTAGTGGTTGTTTCTAGAAACTGAGTTTGAAGTGAAAAATCTTACTGGTCCCTGCAAAAACGGACCCAGTTTGGAAAACAAGATTTTGCTAAGCAAATTAACAAAGTCTTTTCACAGAATAAGATTGATTTATTTTACTTAGCTTTAACTCTAACTGACATTAGCCTTCATTCACCTTACTCCAATCTTTTGTTAATAATTAATGAGTTAGCTCATTTCAATTTCAATAACATTTGAAATTTTAACACAGACTTTTTGTTTTGTTTTTGGTTGTTTTAAATAACAATCCACATTCTCTAATGTTTGTTTTTAATCAATCCCAGATTTAATCCAAACATTATAGCACCCTTAGTCGAGATTCACATTTGTAACACATTGTGAGCCTAATCTAAGCAGCTCTTTTCACAGATTTAATTTGAATTCCTACAGGAATTCAAATCCAACTTTGATCTTTGATCCAAGTTTATTACACTCCAAAGCTTAAGATAAAACTTGATTTCATCATTTAGTCTGCAAACATTTTAGGTTACGACTTATTCATTTTTGCAGCTAAATTATTTTTTACTCATTTTACCCTGTTTTCAAGAGCTTCTGCTGGTATTGACAAGTACTTCCTCTCTTGGATTGGAACTTTAGCTCAAACTCATTAACCAAAGCAACTTATTATTTTATTTCCTTTTATTATTATCAATTTTGATTTTGGAATTTAAAATTTGAAGTTTGATTTTAATCTTAATTTTGATTTTGATTTAATCTCAAATTTTAATTTGGATTTCAATTTTAATCTTGATTTTTAATTATTATTATTTTTTTTTTCTCTTCCCAAATTTTATTTTGTTTTGTTTGATCATTTAACAGAAGCCAGAGATGGAGACCTCTGCTCACTCAGCGCAGGCTAGCATAGCTAATCCAGTAGAACAGTTTGAATCTGTTTTGGTGGGCATGACTGAATCATGGCTACCTCACCTTCGTGACATGATGTCAAGTCTTATTGTAACGGTTTTAACCCAAACTCTTAAAGGAAAAGATCTAGGGCAAATGGCCTTAGACATGTCGACCCAAGAAAGGGTCACCTGTGAGATGTTACAACGCGTAACAGAACAGGTAAGCCACCAACAGGTAGTGGCACAACTTCAGCAGGAGAATAATGCACTCCAGCTGCAACTTAGAGAGACAGACAAGTCCCTAAGTAAGGCAGAAAAGCTCATCGCAGAGCTTCAAAATGCCAATAATCCTTCTAATGAAGAAGAGAAGGAAGATAGGGAGGAGCTAGGAAAGGCCCTTCAAGAGATAGAAGACGGGTTGGAATCAATCGAAGATCAACTCACGGCAAACGCCGAATTGGGCATCGACAATGGTGTGTCCGAAGACGCCCCACCTGTAGTCGAACTGTCCCCTGACGAATCACTCTCTCAGCGAGAGAACTTTCTGTGTGCATTCACTAACCCTTCCGAGACAAGTGAACACTGTCCATTAGTGAACCAAGGAATCAATCTTGATGGCACACATGTAGGAGAAGTGGCCTTAGCCCTGTGGGCAGATCAGACGGCCATTAGCCAAGAGTTATTCAACTCTTTGAAGGAAGCTAACCCCGACATCATGTTCTATCCGGGTACCAATCGCTTTCCTTTCAAACCTCATTCTCAGGTACACCTGACTTCAGAGGGCATATGTGCCTTAAACGTGCTTTGGAATCATCGGAAGTTAACTCATCACTTCCTGGTCATACCCGATCTTCCGTACCCGGCTTATGTGGGCAGAGACCTTCTCGTTAAGCTAGGTGTACAGGTCGACACCATCAACAACGCGTTGTGGTCATTCAAAGCACCCAGTAACGTAGCAACCCCAGATCTTGACGAACTAAAATCAGGACAATCAGTTCCTGAAGCATTTCAGGTTGCCAACGAACTTCATGTGCTCATACCTGCCAACACGGCGGAGATGTCCATAAGGTTGAACATCCAACCAGGGAAATGTCGCCCTCTTTCACAAGTCTTCTTTCAACCATCACCTCTCTTTTTCGATCTTGGACTTTCAATAAAAGCCGCTTCTTTGAAGGATCTGCGCTCCAGATCCACACACCTGCTGGTACAAAACGAAACCAGGCAGGACATTCTGATCCCTAAATCCACCCCACTGGGCTGGTTGATCAGCACGAAAGTCCACAACCTGGAGTTAAAAATTCCAGTGATCGGGGACATCCCTCGACAGTTGCTCTCATGCAACAAAAATGAACCTGTGGTGCATACGAAACCGGCAGAGTCGATAACCCTCTTCCCTGCTGCGATGCTAACCCAAGATGAGCTTTGTCAAGACAACCTTACTGACTGCACACAAATGGCTCTTCAAACAGGCCATGTCATGACAGTCAGTTACTTCCCCGATCGAGGTAAACAGTGCCCCAAGACAGAGTACCCACACTCAACCTCAGGCGCACCTGCAGTAGCTCCTACTGTCACACTCTCAGATCTCATCTCGATCGAAGTGGGGAACCCTTCTATTCGAACTACGACTTTGTTTCTTGCAGATCCTTCGGCTCATCCAATTTCTGCTGCCGATCTTGCCGCCAGCACGTCTTTACGCTTCCTCTTTCGTGCTTGTGCTTCTCTTAAGGTCGTCAATGACCTCCAAATGCTCGCCTTTGAATCACTCACTGCACCTGCAGTTGTAGTCAGGGGGGGTAATGTTGACACACGCCCATGACTCCCCTTATGCAGAACACAAAAGCAACAAATCAACCCTGAAAGCCATACAGAAACTGGCTTGCTATGACCAAAAAGCAACTCGAGAAAAACTCCAAGTGGGAATGTTGTCTTACATCTTCCTACCCCATTGCGCACATCGCAATCAAATAAAATCACGCAAAAACCCCATGGGACTGGTCGGGGACTCCAATGTCCTAGTTAGGTCCTAAATCCAGGAAGTGTTAGGCATTAGGAAAAGTAAAGTTAGACTTTACCTTAGAATAAGTTCAGAGAAGAACTTAGATTCAATTTTTTTTTTTTTTGCATTTGACTTATTTGCCTTCTTCCTTTCCTTCTGCCATATTGTTTCAAATTGCAGACCGCCAGGTCTCTGTCTACCAGCCAGACTTTAACCTAAATTGGTTACCCACCATAGTAACTACTTGTTTGTCTCCTTTAACTCGAGCAGTCATAGCCACGATCGTACTACACGTCGGAGAGCTAGAGTCAAAAAGAAAACGTTCGCTCCAAACAGATTTAACAACCGTTAAAAGGGTACAGACTTAATAATCAAACACCTGCAACATAACTTTAAATAAATTACTCAAAACCATTGAGTCACTTCTGTCAATAGTAAAGGTTAACTACGCTCACGTTGATTAAACACGTCGGTTACGTACACGTTGCACGAGATTGAATCATCAGTGGCGAGCCTAACTATAAACAAAATTTTCCCATATCCCGTTAAACTTTTGTTTGTTTGTTAGAACCCCTCACACCAATTAAAACAGACAACCATCCATGCTTTAATATAACACTGGGTATATTCATATAGATATGACACGACCTTTCTCTCACACTTGCTACTGATGCTGCTTCTATCACCATCACTTGGATTGGACTGATTGATGTGCCTTCGCCATCTTCGCTGACCTTGACCCTCATCATCATTCCAAGGGGGGGATATGTAGCGATATTCAGCAGCTTCAACTGTATTAAACAATCTGATCTGAACCAACATGTTTAATTCTTCATCAAATGAACACTTAAATCTCTTTGAGTCCACATATCTGTAAATGTCACATTGAATGTATTGAAATGATCTTTTTCTGCTTAAAATCCGATGTCTACTTAAGAAGTTAGGACTAAGTCAATTTTAATAGAAATTTTAGGTAGATGAACACTACCTCCTGGTGGCCAGGACATCGAGGATAAGTAAGCTGTTATAATCTCATGCTCCATATGTATTATAATCGTATGATGTGTTATTAGCTGTATAAGGTGTTATTTAAAGACACCTATTGCTTTTCATATGTTTATTAATCTGCATTATTAAGTATGTCAAATGTATAACACTTTTTGATTCACTACAGGCTGACATTTAATGATTCCCTCAGGATGTGCCATATAAACGTATATCTAAATATATGACGTGACTTACATTTACGTGAATTTACAATTTACATAGAGATAAATGTATGGTGACGTATATATGTTTTAGTTCTGACTTGTAATATTATTGAGTAAACTCGGTAATTAAAGCAGCGCCCAGCAACAGGGTGTTGGCCAGTTGCCCCCCTTTTCTGCTCCTCATGATAAAGGTCACTCCTGCAGATCAGAACCTCAGTTGATGTGCAGACGAGTTGAGTGCAGCTCCCGAGCACGAGCACACGCTCACCTCAAGGAAAGGAAAGTTTGAGTCGAAGTCTTCCTCCATCTGAGACTGACTCTTAGTTCCTTCACTTTTAATTTCGTTTTTATTTCAAGGCAGTAGTATATTTTTCTTTTCTTAAACTTTCAAGACTTCGAACCGTAGGAACGACTCCTGCTGACTTTTACGCACATTTTAGTTTCTTTCATTCTTCCTGGCTTAAAGCAAGGCCTTTTTCAACTTTTGGGCTCATCTTCACGTTTGACGCCAGTTTCCTGATTTGGATAAATCGAGATGGCCATCAGGTTATTCTAAAGAGGAAATTGAACTGTCAAAAGACTTTCTAAAGAACATTTTCCCGTTTTGATCCACTCGGAGCCTCTGGGAGACGACGCGAACCAACTTCTGCATTCATCATCGAACCTCAACACCTCTGGCTCATCCCGACTTCCCACCTGACTGACTACGGCAGTTTATTGGCTGGTAAAAGTTCTGAAGGATCAGAACCAGAGAATCGACGCTAGACCACTGGGGGAAAGTCGACGAGACATCAACAGTAAGGTGTCTGCTATGAGCTTGTGTTGAGATTAAGATTGGTCGTGTCTCCTTAAACAATCCGAGTCCAAATTCAATCCCAAAATTCGTTAATCACCTTTTTATTCTTTGTTCGTTTGATGGTCAAATCAATTAAACAATACCGCGTTTTATCTCGTTACTAAACATATAATTTCACCATACGAGTTGAATCATAGAGTTCGAGGTATAACATGTCATGGTCATATTCATCATAATTACATTATCACTGTCATAACCATATTCTTTATATCTGTTTCATTTATATTATTGTTTATTATTTTCTTTATTAAACATAAACATAAAATTCAGAACTATTGTCCGTGTCTTTTCCTGATTTAAGCTGCTCTAGAGTTCACACATTCTGATATGAGATGGATTGATTATTAATAAACTAATATCATTTATGTTTATTTTCTTCCGTTAAGTCGGAAGTGGTGCCCTTCTTCGAGGTATATTAGATAAAATCATATCTAATACATTATTTTGCTACACCCTCCTGTCTGAGAGGGATAGTCTCCTGTAGGGATGTAACGATTCACTAAACTCACGATACGATTCTCTCACGATTTATTTTACAAAATGAGACTGTAGATAAATGATGAGTGAAACAGGTTCCTTTAGGAGCTGCTAACCTGCTCGTCAGTGTGGTTTGGCCTTTTAATGTTTTTCTCTCTCAACAAGAGGAGGTGATTGGAGCTTCTCATTGTGGTGTCGATTAAATGCTGCATCATGTTGGTTGTGCTATTTGTGTAGTTCCTGTCTTCTTGCAATATTGTCACACAGTTTTTGTCTTGTCTGTTATCTTCTCACCTCTTTCATTTTCTGTCTTGAAGTCAAAATGCCGATTTAAAAGACGGTGGTGTGTCCTCAATTTCAGAATCTTGCTCTACAGCTGCTCACCATATTATTGAGATTCATTTTTCAGAGTACCGATGTGAACCGTGACACCTTTGAATCGATTTATCACGATTTTACGATTCATCTTTACATCCCTAGTCTCCCTCTGTGAGGAGCACATGTGAACAACCAGATCAGGAGAATATCCGGAGCAGTCCTCCTGAAATTATCTCGATATTTTCAGGAGTGCATGTGTGAAAACGGCTAAAGACACCATTCACTTTTGTTATGCCACAGTTGAAGATTGAAACATTGTGAGGTCTTTCTGAGTCTCGGAGCAAACCATGACCACAAGAACCAAATCACTTAACAACTCAAACTCTTCCAGGCCGGCGGCATATTGTCCACAGGCCAGGAATATAGGCCAGTGAGTTAAGCATTTTACCCAACATATGGTGTGAGAGTAGCCCAACCCAACTTCAACATTTACTGAACTAGACATGCCATATGTTGCCATTAACACCCTGGAAGGTAACCAGCTACAGATGTGTTATTCTGAAACAGAAAGGAAGAGGAACACAAATGAAGGGTAAAGCTTACTACTGCTGATGGACAAGTGGGGCTCTTCTTGTTGAGAGTGATACCGTTTTAATAAATATAGAGCATATTTGTCCAGACTGCATTCTTTGGTATGCTGACACATCCCTTTGCGTCACGTCAAGCATTAAACATGTTTAACAAACACATGAAATCTTACACATATGAACCCTCACACAACAAAAACCAGCACATGCAGTTAGTATCTGAAAGTCTACCAGTCATTAGAGTGTTTTTATAAGCTGACAGAAGATTAGAACCAGATGGTCAATCTGTTTCCTCCTTCCTTCCCCACTCAGCTTCTCTTCCACTCTGTTGTGTTTCTGTGTCACTCTCCCTTTTAGTTTTTAGGCCTTTTACCCAATCTGTGTTGTAGTTACTTCAATGAATCTAAATACACCTAATGGACAATCAAAGGATTTCTTTCACTGCTTGAACAGCAGTGTGACAACAAAAGAAGAGTTGTTTCATAAAAATCTCTCTCCTCTCTTTCCCTCCGCTGACTCTCATCTCGTATGCTCTTCTGTAGTTCATTGTCAGTACAACGTATTTTAAGAGGAGGGCTGGGATCAATCTCGTCTACCCTCCATTCATATTCCTCAATAGTCTCTCCTCTCATCTGTGTCCTCGTCCCTTTATCCCTACATGTTGTGTTTATTATCGTTATTACTCAATGAAATGGTGTCGAGAGAAGAACAAGTCTGCCTTGTACAGTCTCCCTCGTCCTCGCTGGTTCAATTTTCATTCACTTTCTCACCTCGCTCTGTATTTGATTCAATACAAACACATGTCTTAACTTGAACTAAGTCAAACCCTTCTTTGGCAAGAGAACCCTGTTTTCAACCAGTAGTAGGGAATGAACAACATTTTTTTAAGATGTAATGATTTGCCCGTGTAAGTGTCTTTCATTCCCTGAAATTTCTAGAGCCTGACCGACTAATCAGCAGGCTGTTAATAACGGCTGATATTAGCCTTTCACATGACTTTTGGTATCCGCTAATTTTTATCTCTGATGTACAGATAAAACTAGGTTTTGTTTTGCTATAATTCTACAATTCATTTATCAGACCCGTTTATCCAAAGCACCGCACATCAGAGAGTAAGTACAACACGAGCGGTTTGGTATCGGCCCTATTATCTCATATTGGTCTGCCCCTATTCTTCTCCGTCATAATGGACAGGAATAAGATGGTGGCATTCTTAAGTAAAAGTTGTCAGACGCAGTAAATTGTAATATACGCAGAGCCGCTGCTTGTCAGGCAAGGCAGGCAACAGCTTGGCGCCCCAGACCAGTAGGGGGCCCCTGAGGGCTGACAAACTTTACACCAAAGAAGTGGCCTAAAATGTGCAAAACCTCCCTAAGGGGGCCCCATCTGAAAGCACTCACACTAGTTGCCCTGCTAAGTGTAGGATCCATTATTGCTGTGAAAACTAAAGTTTGCCAATGACAGTCCACAAAGAAAAATGAAGAGGAATGATCTGTCTATAGGAAAGTAAAAACATTTCTCAAAGTCCTGAATGATCCCTGCTAAGAATTTTGAATGAAATAAGGTTCTGCTTATTGTCCTCATATTATTCAAGCAGCCATTATAACAGCAGACTGCAGACCAGTGGACCATCCTTCCTTTTATCTGTCCCTGCTCTCTTCAGAAAGTCAAACATCTGTCCCCGGTTCATTGATTCATTTCTCCTCACCTTTCTCTCTCTTCTTCCTGGTTCGATCCAGGTGGTCTTTGAGCATGATGCGAACTTGTCTCTCATTGGCCAGGTCTCTGATGAAAGCGTGTTTCAGCAGGGTGTCCGTCGTGGGTCGATGCAGATGGTTCTTGACCAGACAACCATCAACAAAAGACAAGAAACGCTTCGACCTGCAGCAGACAAAGAGGCAGGATTAGATCAAGAGTAATGAGTGGAATAATCATGGCAGGAAAAAAATACACCAATTCTGAAGTGTATGATTTCTTATGTGTTTCAAGAGCTGAACATCAAGGCTTTAAGAATATTCAGGAACAAGCTATAGCTTTGATAACCATTCATGCGCGGCCTGCTCCACCTCAGCAGCGAGGGGTAAGTCTTTTACCTGCTCTTTTGTGGAGCGCCGCGAGATAACACATGTTATGAATTATTACAAATAAAGACGGGTTGATTGATCACAAGCCCCCAATAAGCCTTTACACAAACAGTCCCGCTCAGTTATTGGACTACATATTACACTGCAGGACTCCCATAGTCCAGAAATGTATTTCACCAGGGTGACACTACGAGTCTATTGAAGAGAAGGCGTGCTCGAGACGTCACCCTGGTGAAAGACATTTCTGGAATATTGGAGCCCTGCAGCGTGCGAGACGTCGTTCTCCTTCTTTTTAAATGATTTTCTTTTTTTTGCTCCTCTCTGCACCCGCTCTATTTGGTTTGGATGTGCGAGTTTTCAATTGTCTTTCCTCTAATTCAAACATGATAATCTATTAAAATCTGCCATTTCACACCTTGATGTTGTCTTTGCTAAATCTGTGAAGATATCCGTGTTCACACAGCCTCCTTTAGGCTGTTTATAAATAAACGGGAGTTCACTTATTGGAAGTGGCAACAATTGGAAACATGTTAGCCACAAACACATACCTGCACTACACATGTTCAATATAATGAGGCAATTTAAATACAGTTTTTGAGACTTGGTTCAGGAATAAAGACCACGCCTTTTGTCTAAATAGAGGAACCACAGAGGTCCGTACAGACAGAAACGAAGAGACGCCCCCCCCCATCACATACATACCTACATCGGCTGAAACAAGTCCATCGTCCTTCTCCCATTCACCTCCGGAACCTTACATTCATCCATTCATCCCTCGACCCTTACCCTCATCCCCCATCTCTTCAACCCTAAACCCTTACCTTAGAGGTGTGGTCATTTTAAATCATGCTTATGTCCTTATAACTAACAGAGGGTTTCCTTCATGACGAGTCTTATCAAACACCATCCTAAAGCATTCGGCTGTGTATGAAGTCAGTCAGAAATACTGAGTCATGATCACATAAAAAGAGGAATAGAGAAAAAGTTTCTAACAATAAAACATGATGGACACATACAAAGAAAACAGCAGGTTTTATAGTTCAGCATGTAGAAATGAATCACTGACAGAACACGCCACGAAATACTTAAAGATCTGTTCAGACTCACCAAACGGTGTGAAAGCTGAAAATCACTTGTAGGGGTTTAACCCAAAATCATCCTGTCAGAAAATGTTGAGCTGAAGGTGTAGTGAGGTAAAATATGTTTAGAGAAATCTCTGCTAAGAGGTGTGCGTCCTGTGTGCATAACTCAAAGAACAAGAAGAAGGAGTATGTGTTGCTTCTTGTTTTTTGGTGCGCTAGCTGCCTTTGGGAGGCCCTAAAGCACAGTGAACCCCAGACCATCGGAGCTATTAAAAGCTGTCCTGCAAGCTGTCCTGCAAACATATATGGTAGAGAAGAGAAGGAGACAGGATGACAGGAGAGGAGAGGAGAAAAGTGAAAGAGAGAGAGAGACAGGTTGATAATCACATTATAATCAGAACAAAAATGGCCGTGTCAACAGAGGCCGTTAGTTATTATGTCTGTCCGGAAAAAATGAAAATGAAAAGTAGGTTTTCAGCTGGTCGCCTGCAGAACATGACAGTGACTTTGAGTCTTCACTGCCCTCCTGAGAAGAGAGTGTTGTAACACATGTTGTCTGATCGGCTGATCCATCTAACCCACAAGAAAGGGCACCACGAGAGAAAACCAAAACAGTGCCCTGTGCATCCTGTTTGTGTGTGTGTGTGTGTGTGTGTGTGTGTGTGTGTGTGTGTGTGTGTGTGTGTGTGTGTGTGTGTGTGTGTGTGTGTGTGTGCGTGTGTGTGTGCGGGTGTGTGCACAGGCTTACCATTTCTTTGATTTTAATTTGGGCGGAGGGTTTCGTGGAATCAAAAACAGAGCTCTCATTGGATGCATGTCACACAGAGCTATGAACAAATAAGAGAGGGAATAAGAGAGTTACTGACTACTCAAATGAGAGAGTTAGAGACTGAGAGAGAGAGAGAAAGAGGGGCTTGGGAATAAACAGGAAGAGAAAAAAAAGACAGGAATACAAAGGGTCACAAGAAGGAAGAAAAAAAAATCCAGAGTGAAAACACACGTACAGAAAAACAAATGGAACAACAATATTATTTATCAGTGTGTGAACATGTAAATATTCCAACTTACGAGGGGCTCCTTCAGCCATCTCCAAAGCAGTGATGCCTAAAGACCACAGGTCACTCTGAGAACGACAGGTAAGAGAAAAGGATAAGATCGGAGCGCACACAAAGCTTCGCATGAGTTCTTTCATTTCCTGTAAACCCTGAATGTTTATTTCAGCAGTAATTCTGTTTGGGAATTGTGTGATGGCATGGAGTCAAAAATGATAGAGCTGACTTCTATTTTTAGGGGGGCTCGTAAACTAAAAGGAGAAAATGGTTCCCCGGTGCCAGTATATTGTACAGGTACAGGTGACAAGAAGGAACGTAAGTGCCCTGGCGAGATGCATTGATCCTATTGTTATGATAAGTGAAGAGGATATGAGGCTTTATTCATTTAGTAGAATACTAAGCGACTACCCTTAACACTTCATCCACCATGACTTTGTATGAATGGATGAGTTACTTCTGATGGTCACTTAACAAAGCAGCCTCTGACATCAGTGTGTGAATGTGTAGGTGTGACCTGCAGTGTAAAGGCCCCGACACACCAAGGAGATCGTTGGCCGTCGGTCCTAATTGGACTGTCGGTGAGCGTTCGTCGCCCTAGTTTTTGCGGTGTCTCCGTCGCTAACCGTCGGCCCCCGTCTGCCTTTTTTTGGCCGATTCGACATCTTGAATCGGCGTCGGAGGTCAGTGAGAGGAATCTCTCTGATTGGCTGTTCAGAGGTTTCATTTATCTCCAGCTCTCAACACAGATTCAGGAAAGCCCCTTGAGCTTGCCGCTGTAGTATCCGTGCTTTCACCCATTAGTGCGTTTTCTCCTTATTTGTCGCCTCTGCCTCTTCTTTTCTTTTTCCACTAAAAGACCAAGGGCTGACAACGCCATTTTTAACTTTTTATCAGACATTATTCTTGATTAGTAGGCTACCTATAATACGAGTGGTGACCAACAGCGGTGTGAAAATGGTCTTCTCGTATCATAACAACGGACTACCGCCGCCTGCTGGCATGGAGAGTTATTTCCTCTCACGCATGCGCAGAAGGTACGTGGTGGTTGGCCGTCGTCTGTAGTCTTTGCGGTGTGTTCTAGTGCAACTTTTTGGCCAAACTTTTCTTCGCCACTAGTTCTTTGCCGTCTGCTTGGTGCGTCAGGGCCTTAAAAGCGCTTATAATAAGTGAGAAGACTAGAAAAGCACAGTACAAGCTCAAGTGTGTTGATAATTAATATCTACCTTAAAATGTTACCGCTAATATCTGTTAAGTTTTACCTTCAGACGTCACACACGGTCAGCGTTAGCTTATTTCTAACTTGTTTTTACTTGTCTTATTCTGACTAATGGGTTACTTTATCTTGTTTTTCCTCTTTAGTACTGATCACTGTTGTCACTTGATCATGTTTGGTCCTGTCCTGGAGGCCGACTCACTCACTGTAAACTGAATCTAGCTCCAGGTACAAATAAAGTTACCTTACCTTCCAGTTCAAAACACAAAACGTTGGCAGAAGGACTGATTGTTTGATATTCTACTAGATATCTCACTTATACCTTCCCAAAAGCAGAACTTATAGAGTGCTTAAAACCATGAACATGATTGTTTCTGTAAAATGAAGTACCCTGTAGTCGTATGTGGCCTCAGGGTTCTCGTCACAGGCGATGACCTCCGGAGCCATCCAATAGGGAGTCCCAATGAAGGTGTTTCTTCGACCTATCGTCTTATCCAGCTGTGCCGACACTCCAAAGTCAACTAAAGCAACAACAAAACAAAAAGTGGGACGATTTACTTCTAACCAGAAACAATCGTTGCTTCCGAAAACGTTTTTTCTGTGTGTGGTTTTGTGATTTAAATACACGTGTGACTGTGTGATTGTTTGACAGCGTTGCTTAAAGGAAGCATAAGTGCTAACAAAAACCACAATGCATGCGTTGATGTGTCATACCCAGTTTGACTTCGGCATTCTCTGTGAGCAAAACATTTTGTCCCTTAATGTCTCGATGAATCACATGATGGGAGTGAAGATGGGAAAGACCCTGCAGGAAGACAAATAAACACACACACACATTACCACATCGATACACAGCCAGTCAGATGACCATTATCCCCAGAAATGTGTGCTGCCTTGTAAAGAGTAGCAGCATTATGTGCTTATTTGCAAGAAGACTGAATATAAAGTACTGTTTATATCGTGCCAGCTGCGATACTTTGCACTCTCAAGAACATGTCAAATATCCTTGTTTAGGGTAGCAGGGTGACCCAGGCTACCAGTTAGCAGAGTTCAGTGCGTGTGTGTGTGTGTGTGTGTGTGTGTGTGTGTGTGTGTGTGTGTGTGTGTGTGTGTGTGTATGTGTTTGGACTCTCGCTTCTTCAAAGGAGGTAAAATAAACAGAGGAAGTGAGTCCTATTTCAGACAATGACTTCAACATGTAATGCTGAGTGTGTGTGTGTGTGTGTGTGTGTGTGTGTTTGTGTGTGTGTGTGTGTGTGTGTGTGTGTGTGTGTGTGTGTGTGACTGTAACTGTGTGTGTGTACACTGCGGTGTTGAAACAATAAGGAGACAGCTTGGCTGACGACGGCACGAGGGAAAACACTGGCCACAGTCCAGCGCCTTTTGTCTCTCTAGACTTTAAATACGGGAAAATCATCTCACTATCCCTTTGATGATGTCGACCGTTAGGACCGAGACGCTGAAACTGAGTTGAAATAAGTGTATTCGTTGGTTGTGTAAGTGCAGAAGCACTAAGATAAACACCAACACAGAAATGATCACAAACATCCCTGGGTCTCTCTCAGGACCTTATGATCTTTTAGAAGGATAACCATAACATGGTACAGACGTGTCTCAAACTGACCTTTGGAGTAAAAAAGGAATAAATAAACTGATTCTTTCCTCAGAGCCACAGTGGAAAAACACGAGACAGATACTGATGCCTGATTATTTAAAAATCAGTCAGTCGGCCTTCAAACTCATGTTTTGGAAAAGTAGAAGAAAAAAATTCCAACTCTCAAATAAAATTGTATATAAGGAAACCTAGCGTTTTCTTCTGAGCGCCAGCGTCTTTTTTCAATTGTTTTCAATGAGGAGAAAGTTTTATACAGCAACAGGCGGCCGCCCGGAGAAAAAGAGCAGCGCCTGGGTGCAAACAGCGCTCGCAAGTTGAACATTTTTCAACTTTTCAGAAAGGTGCTGCTGACATCACCGGCGCTCTTTTCCAGATGTGTGACACTCTATGGAGGTTTGACACCTCCGGGTCGTGTCTTGTACTCACATCCTCTTTGCTCCGTGTCATATCAGTAACTAAACGATCTCAAATATAAATCATGCAGTAAAAGGTAACGGAGCCGTGTCAACAGACTGTTGTCATAGAGACAGGACGGAAGTGCAGCACTTTTCTTCTCAGCGCACAAACGCTTCATGCAAACACTCCCGAGTGCACAGCCAGCGCTTATCTGCCATGAAAAACACTATGTGGACACGAGGACTTATGTTTCCTGTACAACAACAAAAACTCATCCAGCGTTTCATTTAGCAAATTATTACCTTTCCCAAAACTAAAAAGAGCGTTAACCAACACGTCAGGAAGCAACACCTAATCTTGTAATTATCACTGTATAGTGGACATGTGTTTATTTGCTAAGCCACATACTGTAAGTACTAAAGTATACAACTGGCTGGCACTGGTGTGTGCACACTCTGGATAATCAATGAAGAGAAACACAGGTCACACATTACATGATGTCTACATTCTGTCAGTTGTTTGGGCAATACAAGGCAGGTCAGACCTGGCTCTTGAATTCAAAGTCAAACACACTAGTTCATGTACATCAAGAAGGAGAAAGGTGAATCTAAAGTTTGTTTAAATCCATCTGGTTTTTCGGGGAGGTCAGAGAGCCTTGTGGTTACATCCGCGCCCCATGTACAGAGGCTGTAGTCCTTGTAGCAGCGGCCGTGGTCTCAAACCTAGTCCTCTTACAAACAGGAGTCTCGCATTCCGGACCAAACAAGGGAAGTGAACCAAAAAGCAGTGCATTGTGGGTTGATCTGGCCGTCTGTGACGTTAACCACACTGTACACATCGCTCCGGTTGATCTGCCAGTTTAACCTGACGCAGCATAGATATAACTATATCTCCATTTTATTGATGAAAATACTGCCAAACTGTGCGGCACTACAGGACGCCATTCTCCCACTGCCCTGCTGTTTACTTCCAGGTCAAAGTGCACTTTAGACTGGATGGCCGCAGCCTCTCTGACCGGAGCTACATGCTGCATTCAGGTGCTCCTCGTTCTTCTGTCGTCAGTGTGTTCTCGTATTTTCAGTTTGAAAAGTCTGAATGTTGTAACAACAACAAACAGCGTGGATGCTAAGAAGAAGATGTGTATAAAGTCTCTGTTACAAGTTATATCTGAGCAAAATATTGATGTGTATACACACAAAAATAAAAAGTATCTCAACAAAACTAAACATCTCCTGCCCCCTGTGTTGATGACAAATATGACGTCAAGTCGGCAACTTTTTCTTTCCCGAGTTTCCAAATTGTAGTTCTGACTTGAGGAGGCGTTCATGAGCATTTTACGACTCGGAAACTGGTTTTTCAGATGTTTCCAACATCACATGAGTGGTGGCTACTGTACACAACATCAGAGAGGCTTGACAAAGTTCAGTCTGAAAGCAACCCCACCAAATGAACAATACAGTTGCAACTGAATCTCACCGAGTCCACCGGACGTCAAATGTGAAAGCGACCTTAAGAACCCAGCTTGACTCATTTCACTGCTTTACTGAGTCCATAAGTCTTTAAGGTCTTTGTATTCTCTGTGAAGCAGGTGATTTATAAATCATGTTTGTTATCATTATTTTATGGTCTTGCAAAAGGTGACACATTTTCAAAAGGATAACACAGTCCTTAAACAAAAAGGTTAAATGTTGCCTATCTGACCCCAGAACCTACCAGTCCCGTTGTAGGGTCAAGTACTGGCACGTGTACGTTGTGGTGAGCATATGTGTGGACCTTACCCTGAGCACCTCTCGGCAGATGTAAGCTATCCAGTCCTCTTTGAGACAGTTCCCCTTTGTCTTCTTCACCAAGTCTGTCACAGAGCCGGCTCCACAGTACTCCATCACTAACTAAAGATGAACACAGAAAGCACACAGGTACCAGCCAGAACAAGAGTGACTACTAGGTGAAGGTGAGAACAAGTCATTTTGTCATCATGTTGAACCAGATAGCAACAAACCCAGAGCTGGTGGTCCTGTCCAGCAGGACCTTTCCTGATAAAAGCTCCGTAATAAGTGGCGATGTTCCTGTGGTGGGAATAGCTCTTCAACATGTTGATCTCCAGTTTGATCTCCTCCTCTTCCTCCTTAACAAAACAACAGAAAACATCCATGTCAGAGAGATTTATTTAAAGGAGATCTGCAGAGAAGTGTAATGCTTTACTTAACTACTCTAGATCAACAGTCTCACTCTTTGCTTTTCTTTTTAGGAATAATACATCAGGCTACACATAAGCCTGACCGATTAATCGGCTGATATTGGCACATCACGTGACTATCGGTATCGGCTAATTATATCTCTGATATGTGCCTATATATTAAGGTTTATTTAATTCCAGTGTATTATTTATGCCCCCTCACTGTGACGTGCAGCCTATGTGTGCAGCATGTCTCACTAACAGAGTGTCCAGACAGAAAGCATCTCTAACAGGACTGTCGTGTGAACTCTTGACAACCTTTCACCCAGCTTCATTTAACAACGGGGGCTGGCAGAATCAGTCGTTTTTTGTTTGTTTTGTCACTATAAATCCAGGAAGTGACTTCTGACTCCTCCAATGCAAACCCCTAAATCTGTACTGGGCTTGAGTAGAGGTGGAGGAAGAAGGGTTGAGATTGAGGATCTGTATGTGTGGCTGTTAATCAGAAAACAACAGAGGAAATGACAAAGAGCTTCTCCCAGTCACTGACCTGCTTTAAATCTCAACAGGACAGAAGGGAAGAAAAAGACAAGGCAAAGATTGAACTTTCACCTCCATCTGAAACACAAAGCCATCTGCCTCTGTATGTGTGTGTGTGTGTGTGTGTGTGTGTGTGTGTGTGTGTGTGTGTGTGTGTGTGTGTGTGTGTGTGTGTGTGTGTGTGTGTGTATGTGTGTAACAAAGAGAGAGAAACGGGAGATAATAGCTAAGCATTTCCTGTCTGCAGCACAGTCCCAGACAAAGAAGTCCCATCAACAAGGAATGGGCCAAAATATATTCTGGTAAATAAATTACATAAAAAAAAAATATTGTGAAATATTTCAAAGTTTATATTCGGAAGCGTGACGGCTTCAAATGTCTTGTTTTGTCCGAGACATAAAAAAAAAAGAGTGTTTGGCGATACAAACCCTGACAGCCCGATCATTCATGAAGCAAAGCTACGTTTGTGCAGCAGGTATAATGTGCACCATGGTAATAACTTTGGTTGATCATACAAGCTTCATACAATAAGCTGTACTGTTTTCTAAATGAATAGTCTTATAATGCAGAGTGCAACATCTCAACACAAATCTTTTTTAGTCAGAGACTACATTTTGAATGACTTTATCATGTTCCTATACCCTGTTCAAAGTTCCTTCACATACTCCTGACTCTCTGTCTGACACTACATTCATATTTCCTCCCAATCAGAACCACAAACACATCCTGAGGGAAACACAGCCGGTCCAGAAAAAGGCTACCTCATGGCCAGCATGATGTCTCACGACCTGCAGCATCGTGCTTTTGTAAGCCCACATTAAAACCCACTGTTACAGTGAGTGCTGACCTACACCTGTAAGCCCCAAACCATGTCCTATAAGACCCCCATAATCTGATCGTTTGCTCCATGCAGCTGTCTAAAACATTTTCTCCTGTGTTATGTGCTCCGTCAATTTTTAAAATCAAAATCAGAGGTGCCTACACACAACATAATAACTGTTTAACTGACTAATCCTAGTGTTTCTCAACTGGTGGGTCAGGATCCAAGGTGGGTGGCAGAGCTGTTTTCAGCTGGTCCGAATGTGTGTGAGTTGTGTCAAATAAAGCGCTTTGAAACATGTTTGATTTGTTTCATCTCTTTGTTCTGTTTTGGTCCAAACTTCAAAAATAAATCTGATTGGCTGGAAAATATCAGAAATGTGAGTCGCAATTTCTCATGACAAGTTGTTGGTGGGCTGCGGGGCGGGATCAGTGGAATAACCACTTTAATCACCTCAAGTTTCCCAACCAAATAACACGAGCACTATGAACACTGGCGTCCACAGGAAGTCTTTAAGGAGCCGTGTAAATTGTCCCTAAAACCAGGTCAGCTCACTGAGCTAATATCATGCTGAGGTCATCAACATTCACTGACAGCTTGATGATGACTTATAAAAACACTTCTTGGATGAAGACATTTTTCACATTTACAGTTTTACCTTAATATTCATTTGTATGACTAAAGATGAGACAAAGAACACAAAGAAGAAATGAAACGTAGAAGTAGAAAGAATACGTGAAGAACTCGGTACCTCTGTGACTTCCATGACTTTGATAGCTGCCAGCTGGCCCGTCTTGACATGACGACCCTGAAGGAATACATGAGAAAGAGTTACGACCCAAACAGAAAGAAAAATTGAACACAGAATATATGACCAGTTTGCATGTTTCAGTATGTTCCTGTAGGAAAAACAAACATGTATAACGAGAAACATACAGTCAGGTGACAGTCGGAGGGTTAACGGAGATAGATTTGCAAATGTGCACCGCACTCAGACTTTGAAAACGTTTTTAAAGGATGGATTTCCTCTCAAATCCAAAGACCTTTTTTGTTAAAAAAAACAACGATAAGATTTGTAAAGACTGGGCATCTTTCATAACTTTTTTAAAAGTTTCTATGTTTCTGTTTGGATCCTTTCAGACTCTGCTCCTAGTGGACATTTATACAGAAAAACAAACAAACCGAGAGCAGCTTTTTGTGACTGCTGCTCTTCTGTGTGTGCGCTGGTTTGCATTATCTGTGTTTCTTAACATTAGCTGGGTCAGCATTCCAGCTACTGGCTGCTGGCTAGGGATTTCCTTCCTCCCTATATTTTAAACTTTCCATTGTCCATTAGACATTACTGCCACAGGCTAACACGGTCCAACAGTGAGGACACTGTGACAGCAGGCTCTGATAGATGTCGACCTTCCTCGTTAGCTGCTTTCTGTTTGGTGCAGAAAAGTGTTTGATTACAGAGTTAACATCACACCTTACACCAAGTCACCAAGATAAGAGGAGCCACAACATCACAACAAACTATCATGGATATATTCACATGTTTGAGAAGTTGTCTGGAGCAAGAAAAGAGCCGGACCGATGAATCGGCCAGCCGATATATTATCCAGTAAGACTATTGGTATCAGCTAATTTTACAGCATTTCATTTGAGCATCATTGTAATACACTAGCAGTTCTCTTTCACCAGCAGAGGGCGCTATATGGGTTACAACAAACATCATCACTCTTCAGAGTGTCAAACAGTGATGCATGTACATGCACAGATACTTTCCAGTTGAGTGACCATCTTGTCTTCATTTTGTCTTTTCCACAAGTGTTATCTGATTTATCGGCTCCAAAAATACGGTCGGGCCGTACAGGGCAATCATCGTGTCGTAACGCACTGCAAGAAATACTTCAATGTACCTGGCATCGGTGCCATCAGTCTCTTAAACTGTCCTCATGGATTGAAACACCAGTTAGATAGGTTATAGTAATTATAGAAGCTATTTCAAAAGATTTTGCACCATAGTTTTACTTTCCTTTTTTAAATTCGGACTGTGATTATAAATAATTCCACATGCTTTACGGATAGATTCATTGACATTGTTGAGGGACCACTCTCATCAGCACAGAAATGTCTCAACAGGTGATCACCTTTAAGAAAAACTTGAGTTTAGTGTGAATATTTGGATTGTGATCATTTTCAATGAAAGAAATGGTTCTACCTAGAAAATTCAATTTTCTTCAGAAAGGCACATCCAGAAAGAAGACGGAGGAAGATGAGCTAGAGAGAGAGAGAGAGAGAGAGAGAGAGAGAGAGAAGAAGCCAACAGAGATTGAGGGAGAGAGCTGTAGAGTTCAGTCAGGTGAGAAGGGGAAAATTGAAAACCTTGTCAAGAGTCAAAAAACTGACAAGATACTAGAGTAGTGTCTCTATAAGCCTTTAAGCTCTGATTTATGACAGGGCTGTGTGTGTGTGTGTGTGTGTGTGTGTGTGTGTGTGTGTGTGTGTGTGTGTGTGTGTGTGTGTGTGTGTGTGTGTGTGTTTTATACCAAAGGGCATTACTCTACCACTCTACTCCATAAGTCATCTAATATTCAGGTACAGACAAAGAGAAAAGCTTCAAGACAAAGATTGGATGGAGGACTTAGAAACACTACATGTTGTATATTTGTGATTTTTTGCAAACACTGTAGACGGTCCAGAAAAAAAAAGGGTGACTGGCAGGACACATTTCCTCATCATAATGTAGGCCATGATGTTGAAACCTGTATGACGATCGATTATTTCAACATTTGAGAATTCTCAAAAAGTTTCCCAGAAATAAAACTCAGCAGTTCTTACATGTAAGTTATAACACAGCTGCATGTTGCAGGGCCTGAATCCCAGCACAGTGTAGCATGAGGCATTGGCACACAATGCAGTTGTGCTTCATCATGCTGATGTATGTCACACAGCCAGTGATTGCACTGCTGTGTACAGGACAGACCTGCTAAAGAGTCTGGACTCCCAAACCACTTTGCTCTCTCTCTTTCTAAGCATTAAAGGAGCAATATGTATGATATCAGACATTAAAGAAACATGCTATGTTGAAGTTCTCTGACAACAATGCAGCAGCCAGTATGTCCTCCTTCTAAGTTTAGATTCTGGTCCTGAATGGTCTGGATTTGTTTGGACCAGAGAAGGTAGGCGGTTTTAAGGCACCCCCAAACACGCCCCCTCCTAGTTCAACTGCTCGTTGCTATATTGCAGCTCGTAGAAAGAGCCACGAACATCCGATTGGAGCACATGACCTTCAAAATCCCCTTCATCCATATCAGTTTGAAGTTGAAACATACTTTTTTCGCCATTCTCAGTTCTTATCAGCTTTCTCCATAGAGCCTGTTAGCATAGCTTCCTAGCAAGATGGCGGACGTTAAGTTTCAATTCTGGCAGTGAGGTCCCGCCGACTGATCTGTAATAGGTCTGTAGCTTCAGTGGTCGAAAACATGAGGAACTAGCGATGTAGTTTCACCCCTCTAACCACAACAGCCTCCGATGACGCAAAATGACGATTTGTGCGTCATTGGAGGCTCCTTTTCAGAAAAGAAATACGGAGCTTTCCCGTCTCAGGGGAAAATGAGGGCCAGATGCACGACCATTCAAAAATACTACCAGGTTTCTAATGATACAAAGCTTAATGCAAATGGGTGAAGTATCCCTTTAACAATTAATTGGATAAGTATAAAGCACTTCAGATCAATAGATGAAATTGTCTCACTCACTCTTAAGAAGTTCAAAGTCTAAAGTTCACAAGCATACGCTCACACGTTAAGTACACTTATCTGTGAAGTCATGATGGTTTGAAGAAGCTGTAACCTCCGATGTTGAAAAATGAAGCCAATGCGGAAGTGCAAAAAGACGAAGTTCCATAAGTTCCCACTTGAGACTGGCTGGAAAAGCCAGGGAATCCCCATTAGGTCCCATGTTAACACAGCAGAAAAGATAAAAGTGGCTTTTTCTTTATCGGCACACACTGTACAGGTGGTTATTTTTTATAAGTCATCTGTTCTGATTTATCAAAGCTAAGAGTTTTTCAAAGTTTTGCATATTCATCGACTTGGTTGAAGTGATTGACAGGTGGACGTGGCTTGAGGCCCGCCTCAGCTCCACCAGATTAAATGCCAGTTAAGTGGAGATATAATTTCCAATTTGTCGACCACCATTGTTGGGCTTCAAAATCCCTTCTCAGAAAACAATGGGTGACATCACTGAGACTCCGTCCCAACAGTGGGATCTAGTGCACATGTCAGCCCCATTGTTGCTTATCCCATTTGGAGCCGCGGTGCTTTGAGCCGATCCCAGCTATCATTGGGCTAGAGGGGGTGCACTCTGGACTGGTAGTCAGTCAATCACAGGGCTGACATACAGAGAAAACAAATGAGGCACATTCACACCTACAGGCAATTTGGAGTCACCAATTAACCTAACAAGCATTTCTTTCGGAGGAAGCCAGAGTACCCTGAGGGAACTCGCGCATTTACGGGGAAGGACTTGCAAACTCCAAGCAGAGAGGGGATTCTAACCAGGAACCTTCTTACTGTGAGGTGACAGCACTAACCACTGCACCGGCGTGCAGCCCTGTAGTGCACAAACACACAGCACTGCACCAATGACTTATTTCAAGGGGGAAAGCTGGTCCACAGCAAATAAAACGCTGCACTGAACTCTGGACATTTTGTGACATGTAAAATGATTTAGTTACTAACCACTTCCTGGGAGCTCCTGAGCTCTCTTAGGTCCCTCAGGTTTGTTGGTGGGGAAATAGATCACTACATTTCCTGACTACAGCTAGTTTAGTGGCTCACCCAACTTCATGGCAGTGTGTTCTGAATTCCTGTAAAGAGACCAGTCCCTTGTGAGGATATTCTGGTTCACTTCCCCCACATTTTCAAGACTCTGGACACACAACAACATACACACTGACACAGGAACACACAAACACACACAGGCAATCAACACAAAGCAAAGCTAGGAGCCTGGTGGGGGGCACTTTCCTCTTCTTACTCTAATTTCATCAGCCTCTCTCCCTCTTCCTTCCTCTCTTCCTCTCTGTCGTTTTGCCTTTCACCTCTGCCTTCCTTCCTTTGGGCCTTTCTCACTCGCTCACTTTCCTTTCTTTCCTCTTCATCGTCTTCTTTTGTCTTGGTTCCTTTGCATCCTCTCGGTTACTCTTACCTTTAACATTTATAACTATAACTTTCTTTCTGATTCTTTTCCTTCAGATCAAACACCAATGTGACTTTGCACAATCGTGCCACAAAGATTATTTCACATTAATCATCAGAGATTTCAGTTTAGTTAATGTCTGGTCATTTTGGGGACACCTTGCAAAACTTATTACCTGTTTTCACTGAGTCGTACAAACCCTGGAACTAGAGCCCGACGGACAGCCTATAATATCGGCTGATATTAGCATATCACGTGACTAATGGTATCGGCTCATTTTATCTCTGACATCTGCAGATAAAAGCAGGTTTATTCAACTCAAGTTTATCATTTATTTTAAATTGTTTTTATTCATAACTTCTTTTGGAAGTAAAAATCTGTTTCAGTTCTCTGTTGTTATTCTGGCCAATAAAGGCTTTTGTTCAACTGTAAAAAACATCTTGTCTTCAGAATAAATCTTGTTTTGATAAAAACATTTGATGGATCAAAGCAATGCATTAGTGTGTACGTATAAATATAAGAGAGATATCGGCTGATATATCCGTATTGGACATTTTTTTCTCCCTAATATCGATATCGGCTCCATAAAGCCCATACTGGTCAGCCCCTACATGGAACCCTCTCAGTTTTGGGATGTGTTTTTCAACATGCAACACTTCCAGTTAACCAACAGGAGTGGAGCATTTTGCCTGCCTGACTCAGGAGACCTTGTTCAGAGGTTGTTGATTTGGTCCATTTTCCTTTGGGCTTCAACGCTAAATGTTGAGTGAGTGTTGAATCGTGATGGGGATTAAGCACAAAATCACTATGACTATTCTTTTCCTGCTTCTAACTTCCCGTCCCCGTTGATCTTCTCTGTGATTGATGCAGCATTATAGATGTTCTCTCAAAAATGATCAAGGCACATATTTTACTGGAGAAGAGGTAAGAGCTTGAACCACGGAAAGGTCTGTGTGTGAGTACTACTAGTACTGACAGTAGTCTTTACAACTCTGCTGTAGAGTAGGCGTCAATGAAGTGATTAACTCCATGCTGCTGAAATGGCTTATTTTTACATTTTCCACTGCAAGGACTCTCGATAATTTTTCTAGTTTTCAGACTACTCAAAGTGCTTTTACACTGCAGGTCACACCCACACATTCACACACTAAAGGCCCTGACACACCAAACAGACAGCAAAAAACTAGTGGCGACGAAGACAGCCTGTGGCGTCGCCTCACGTCGTCCTCTGTTTTGGCCAAAAAGTTGCACTAGATTAGAACACACTGCAAAGACTACAGTAGACGGCCATCCACCACGTATATTCTGCACATGCTTGAGGTGGCAGTAGTCCGTTGTTATGATACGAGAAGACCATTTTCACACCGCTGTGGGTCACCACTCGTATTATAGGTAGCCTACTAATCGAGAATAATGTCTGATGAAAAGTTGAAAATGGCACTGGCGTTGTGAGCCCTTGGTCTTTTAGTGGAAAAAGAGAAGAAGAGGCAGAGGCGACAAATAAGGAGAAAACACACTAATGGGTGAAAGCATGGAGACTACAGCAGCATGCTTAAGGGGCTTTCCTGAATCTGTGTTGAGAGCTGGAGATAAATGAAACCTCCGAACAGCCAATCAGAGAGATTCCTCTCACCGACCGCCGACGCCGATTCAACATGTCGAATCGGCCCAAAAAAGGCGGACGGGTAGCGATGGAGCCGGACACACAGCAAAAACTAGGGCAACGAACGCTCACCGACGGTCCAACTAGGACCGACGGCCGACGGTGTCCTTGGTGTGTCAGGGCCTTAAAGGCAGAGGCTGCTTTGTAAAGTGACCATCAACCCCAAGGGCAAAGGTGAATCTGCTGGAACCACCTTCATTACTAGTTGAGTGCTATCTGCTCTAATGGCTGTTTTGCATCAGAAACCTCAAACTCTAGAGCTCTTTGTAATCTAGGTTGAAATAACAGGGGTTGGCAGTCGGTGTAAGTCCTCATTTTGACATTTTTTAAACTCTTGTCAGCACATCAGTCATCACTGAGTAGTGTGAAGGATGATATGTGGGTCACATAAAAAGGGAAGTGATCCTTAAAAACCGGTAGCATTTGAAGAAGTCGAAGTGAGTCACTTTTAAAATGCATTAACGCCGTCTGTTTGATGGCTAATCACAGCCCATGATGTCAGCATGGTGTCACCTTTTTAAAGGCTTTACGCAGGTACAGGCATTTTGTGTTTCATAGACAGCTATTTCTGTTGTTGATTACATGGGGACAAAAATCCTGTAATTGTTTCCAAAGCACTGAAAGGCTTTATAGGTAGCCTAATGTCTGCTTGATCTACTTCATCACTGTACAAACTACTGGAAGTATTAGTATTCACACAAATACTCACGCAGCTGGCTATGCAGCGAGGGCAAATGTAGAGCTCAGTTTCCTTCTGAAGGACACTGTAACATGTGACTGTAGGAGCTGGGGATCAAAACCCAAACCTCCCAGTTAAGAGACAACTACCACTAAGCCACAGCAGCCCCTTCAGACAATACTCACAAAGTCAGGATGCTGGCAATTATTTTTTTCCAAATCCCGGCATTTTTTAATTTTTGAGACTAATTTCCAAGATATGCTATAATAATATATTATATAATCTATAATGCATTAAGTTCAGTGTCTTGTATTTGAAGCCTGGTGTTTAAACGTACAGTATGTAAAATCCGCCGCTAGGGGGCTCTCACAATCAAAACAATAACAAAAGATGACGTCTAGATTCGCAGGGTATTATGGGTGAAAACGAACGAACTCCGTGTTGAATCAATACGAACGGGCAAAACCGACCTGAGAAAGACAATATGTGTACTGACGATGTATCCAAGTATAATTTACATGGTGTTTTTATCACAGCAGCACATACAGCGACAGAACGGCAGCTTTCAGTAGCAGCTAGCGTTAGCTTATGCAGCGGTCTTTGACACCTGCCGGTGGTTCCTTGACAACGATCAACATTTCCTGTCTGTCATGGCGGCTCATCATGGCGGCCGCCTACAAGACACGTACCGTTACAACTATAAAATTATAGATTTCTCTGGCTTTGATAACTTTTGGAAATATTTGAGGTGATGTAAGTACTCAACTAAAAAACATATATAACATGGGTTTAGTCCATTTTTAATTTAAGTTAGATATTTTAATGTAAACATTAGCATGCATTTCTACATACTGTACCTTTAATTTAGATATTTATTCTACATACTGTACCTTTAATTTAGATATTTATTCTACATACTGTACCTTTAATTTAGATATTTATTCTACATACTGTACCTTTAACCCCCCAACAGAGTACTAAATTAGGGCTGCAGATATTTGTGAAATTACCAACACTGCAATATTTTTTCTTTCTTCAATATATGTTGCCAAATGAAAAGTGCTGGAATTTATGCCACATAAATAAATACTTTGTACATGAAAATCCAAACAACTAATAATTACCTATGGCACTTTTTTTTACATTTTGGACATTAAAGGCAGGGTTGGTAATTTTTGAAAACTAGCATGATTTTGAAAGTAGCATTCTCTCCATGCTCTCTCTTCACCCACCCCCTCCCCTCTGAGCTCCCTCATAAGCCACGCCCCCCTCACTTACATGCACAAGCGCCATTGGTCCAGGAGCGGATTTCAGCTCATGCTTTGAGTGTGGACTCGTGCATGCATGGGGTAGAGAACGAGCAGGGAGACAGGGAGGCCTGATTGGTTCACAAAACTCTTACCGAGTGCAGACATTGGTCGAAGTTTTTACGTTCTTACTACTGCTACAGATGACGGATTTTCTTTGTTCCTTTTTCAGAGCACATGAGTTATTAATGGACCTAAAGACAATTTCAACCAAAATCTTAAAAAGTGTATCTGGAGAAAATGACCAACCCTGCCTTTAAGTCTATTTTCTTACAAAAAGAATCTCCAAGGTCACATCGACCATTTCCGTATTTCCGTGTGTCAAGTCTGAGAGCAACATTTTGAAACATACCCTCTCTGTCTACGACTACCTGTCAATTCACACAGCACACTGTGCCTCGTGCATCCCTTTTCTTTTCTACATTTTACAGGTAAAGGACACACAGACTCTGCATGCACAGAGGTCAGGTTCACTCTGTGTTCTGTTGAAGAGATGCATTAACATGATGCCCAGCACACTGTCTTGTAGATTAGTCATCGACAATTTGGGAACCTGGCAAGTTTGCGTTTTTTGCACAAATCAATGATAAAGCAACAGCATGAAGTGTCGAAGCTTATTTGCCTTACTATCAAGTAGTCAAACGACATATCATGCAGCACAAGCCTAAGTCATGATTCCTTTTTAAATAGTTTAAAGATATTTTCTAAGCTACAATTGGGTCACTCATTGGAAACACAGATGCACTACAGGAGGACAGAAGGTCTGAGATGAGTGTTTTTACTCTCATTGTATCTAAATCGATGATCAACACTTGACTCTTCCAACTTGATAAGCAGCCAGCCACAGTCTGAATTCTTGCCTCGTTGTCTAATGTCTCGGGGAATCCCTGTGCCGGGTGTCTTACCTCTTATTCACTACATAGCAGCCTGCATTGTGGTGTGTCGTCCTATTCATAAAACTGATTTTGTGTCTAGAACAGGATGATCCAGTCCTGTTTGATTTGAAATACTGAGACATTAGATAGATTAGTCTATCGAGGTTCTCAAACCTAAACCTTGGTCAAAATGATTTAGAGAAGAAAACCCTTTATTCGACTTCAGTTTATAAATAGGTCACAAACCAAATACAAGTGTGTGCCTTATGAATCACTGTCTTTCAGAGTAGCATTGTGTTAACACAATGATCACTGTTTATTTAATCTCAGTGTCACTGTTTATGTTAAATGGCTCTTCCTTGACCACAGTTCCATCTTTTGACATTCTGGGACCATCCATCCTTCCATTATCTATATCGCTTTTTCCTGTTCGGGGTCGCGGGGTTCTGGAGCCAATCCCAGCTGTCAACGAGTGAGAGGCAGGGTTACATCCTGGACTGGTCGCAAAGTCAATCACAGCGCTGACATATAGAGACAGGCAAGCAGCCACACTCACATTCACACCTACAAGGAATTTAGAGTCACCAATTTACCTAACCAGCATGTCTTTGGACTGTGGGAGGAAGCTGCAGTACCCTGAGAGAACCCACCATGCACAGGGAGAACATGCAAACTCCACACAGAGAGGCCCTGTCCGACGGGGATTCGAGTCAGGAACCTCCTATACACCCCCATGCAGCCCTATCTGGGGGCAATTTAAAGGGATACTTCACCCATTTGCATTAAGCTTTGTATCATTAGAAACCTGGTAGTATTTTTGAATGGTCGTGCATTTTCCCTCATTTTCCCTGAGATGGGAAAGCTCCTTATTTCTTTTCTGAAAAGGAGCCTCCGATGATGCAAAAATCGTCATTTTGCGTCATCGGAGACTGCTGTGGTTAGAGGGGTGAAACTACATCGCTAGTTCCTCATGTTTTCGACCCACTGAAGCTACAGACCTATTACAGATAAGTGGGCGGGACCTCACTGCCAGAATCGAAACTTAACGTCCGCCATCTTGCTAGGAAGCTATGCTAACAGGCTCTGTGGAGAAAGCTGATAAGAACCGAGAATGGCGAAAAAAGTATGTTTCAACTTCAAACTGATATGGATGAAGGGGATTTTGAAGTCTTGTGCTCAAATCGGATGTTCATGGCTATCTCTACGAGCCACAATATAGCGACGAGCATTTGAGGCTGATGGAGGAACGGGAGCTGGCTGCTGCAGACAGGCAGGTCTCAGCAGCGGGGGCACAAGACCTGCCTGTTGCCGGCGGAGCTGGGGCAGACTGGTGGTGTCGGTGCTCTCACTGTTTGCCTATGGACACAGACATAGA
Organism: Tautogolabrus adspersus; assembly: GCA_020745685.1. NCBI lineage: Eukaryota > Metazoa > Chordata > Actinopteri > Labriformes > Labridae > Tautogolabrus > Tautogolabrus adspersus. The sequence goes on from CM036540.1 coordinate 4,702,551, forward strand.
GTCCGTTTGCTGCCAGGAATTTCTAAGATGCCAATTCCTTCTGGAAGAAATCTCGTAATCAGTTGAGAAAACGGCCGTATGTGTTGTAGACAGACTGTAAATACACCCTAGCTTCAGTGGGAGTGGCCTGCGGTGCTTTGCATTCTGGGAGTTGTAGTCTTTCATCCACATGAGCCAAGAAGACACTTTCTGCCTTTTCTCGGTCAAGAAGGCACCAACTTCAAAATGTATTTCAGATTTCTACTACATATATGACCCAATTTCAATACAGATTCATGTTTCAACGGGTGAAGTATCCCTTTAAGATAATTCCTTGCTGGTTTCTGTTGAAGCTACTCTGCTCAGTTCTATTCTCCAAAACACGTGTGTACTGCTGCATGATACATGTGTTTGCATGGTCTTCATTAAGGTAACAAACTGAAAATACTATAATATAAAAAAACATGGCAGTTTGTTTTCTTCCGATGCTGTTGGAGTGCAGTGTTTATTTGAAGAGGACATACTGTACAGTTGAAGTTTCTCTGGTCGCAAAACTAAAAGTAGCGTTACCACTTTGCGTTACATTGCAGCTGTTAATCAATTGAAAAGGGAGATCCAGAACATCGACTTTTCTTATAAATCCTTTATTTCAAAGAGCTTTCACACCGCAGGTCACTCCTCCACCTACACGCCCGTAAACACACTGATGGCAGAGGCTGCTATGTAAAGTGACCATTAGCAGTAACTTATCCCATTCATACACCATCATCAGCTGACGCCCAAGGACACATCAGACATGTAGCTTTACGAGCTGAGGATCGAACCCTCAACTCTACCAACTGAGCCACAGCCGCCCCATATATCTGCTGATAACAAAAGCAGGATGAGATCTTTTCTCAGAAGACACCACTTACACATGAATATGACAAAATCAGCAAAGAGATGAGGTAACGCTGCGTCTACAGGGGTCTCCAAAATCAACACAGACCAACAATTTGACTGAGCCAGATGAAGTAATCTGCAAAACAAATTGAAGTATCTCGCCACAAAAATCCCATATTGCGCTGTTTTGTCCAACTCAACTTTTCACAAGAGAAATCATTTAACGAACATCCCATTCCTCAGTCACAGGAGGACATTTGTAATTTTCTATTCTTGTCTAAAAGCACCCCCTGTAAATACCAACACACGCCGTTCTGTCCTGTGCCCTGGTGCATCTCTTACAACATTTCCCCTTTTAGGAAGTTGATGGGCAATCAAGGCACACCCGTGCTCTGTTTGTTACACAAACACACACACACACGAGAAACCATCTATGGACCTTATTTATCTGTTAACCCTATCTTTTTAACCTGTTTTGATTTATACTTTTACACTTTGATTTATATCAAATATTATCAGAATACCACCCTAAGCCATTTAAAAGTGATTTTAAGTTTTCTCTTTGTAATCGATATTATTGATATAGGCATAGTGCAGACTTGCTTGAAAATAAAGCTGTTCCACATAGGTGTTGTAACCCTCATTGTGTTTTTTTGCAGCATGATTTGCAGCAAGGGCACAACCAGCTGCATGGACCTAAATAAGACGAAACAACTCGCTAAACCACAAAGTCCTCATACGCATATACACAAACAGATACTGCGATAAGGAAGTGGGCCCCACCCAGGCCCTTTAAAAGATGCAGCAGAAGCTGTACATGAGTGTGTGTGTGTGTGTGTGCATATGCATGGCTGCGTGCACCAATGTGTGTGTGTGTGTGTTTTCTACAGGATATTTCAGATGAATGGCAATTTCATGTTTGTTTTTTTCAAACTAACTGGAAGTATCTTGAGTAAGTGTTACCAGAAGTGACGAGTGCACATGCTGGCTCTGCATGTGTGAAGGCTGCTGACCTTATGGTGTGCATGAAGTGTAAAATCTTTTAACTAGGGACCATGTGAATAAGTTTGGAATAGGTATATAGGACATACATGTGTTTTTGTTTGTCTATGAAAACAGTAACTTTAGATGGACAGAAAAGCATCATGGGCGTACCCACCTTGTACACCTGACCGTAGGTTCCATTGCCAACCACCTCCACCAACTCAAAGATACCTGCAGGGTCCTGAAAAAAACACAAGATTGTCAAACAAAACAAACCTTTCAGCAAAGTTATACTGCAACAAGTTCACGTCAGGTAACAGTACGATAGTGTAAACACCATGTGAGCCACAGGGGATGAAAACACAGCTTGAAAACACTGAAAAATGGCGTCAACATGTCATGCCTTCGCTGGATGTGTTTGCCCGTTATCACTTAAAAAGACATTAGATATCAAAACATGACTGTCAACATCGTAATTCTGAGTTAAAAGTCAGAAGCCAAACATTTTATTTTCAATGGCCCTTATCCTCTTCCGTTCATTTCCTATTAAGATTTCAGAAGCAGATTTAAAGGTGCACTGTGGAGTTTAGGTAGAGAAATGTGAAAGTTGGAGAAGTGTACAGATTCTGTGTTATATGTTCACAACTCTCTACACAAACTGTCCTCAGAGGAAAATGTGTCCCTGTAACTGTTTGAAGATAAAATGTTATGAGAGAAGTTTTGGTGCGGGGTCGCAACAGTGACACCGTAACTCTCCTGGTAGCTTTTTAGCTCCAAACAGTGTCCCAGGGACCCATGTTTTCTTTTGTGTTTGTGTATTTAGTTCAGAAATTATAGCATAGAATTGTTTCACTTCTCCAATTTTCAAATTTCACTACCAAATCTACAATGTGCACCTTTAAAAACTTTACATAAACTTGGACAGAAGTTGAATTTCTCGAACTGGGATTTAAAAAGTGCAACTCACAAGAACTATTCACACAGCTCTCTCCTTAAATACACTTTCTCTGTATGAGTGTGTGTTGTTTTACATGTTGCATGGTTGCATGTTAACTTTGCAGCAAGTCAGCAGCCAGAGGAAAAGTCGTGTGAGTAGCTTGAAACGGTAAACTAACACCAAACAGGTCACGGAGCAGACAGAAAGCGTGCCAGGCTGTGCAAACATCACAAACAAACTTGAACACGTTTCCTTTAAACCTGCACACATCAAGCTTGTGTCGACCGTCGCTGAAAATTAAATAAATCTCGACTGCTACAGCCCTCCAAGAAACACCCACCACATCTTCCCAGTGAAACATTTGTGAGGAAAGCGCAGAAACAGAAAAGTTGTACTCACTCTTAAAGCAGCGAGGTCAATGCTGTCCAGACTCCGAGTGGTGTTTTCTCTCGTCATTGCTGTCAATAACTTTGCGAGGTTGATAATAATAGTAGACGAGACATGGACAGTTACAAGATCTTCACTGAAAAACTAACGGGATCTTTCTTCTCGTCTGCTCCATTCTGAAGTTTAGATCAAACTGCGTCAAGCGCGTCAGCGTGAAAACAAACTACTTCCGGTAAATCCTTTAGAAATAAGAGCATTCAACAGACGACCTCAAAAATGTTTCACAGAGTTTTGTGGTTTATTTCTATTTTTTGGATGAGACTAGATAAAGGAATAAAGAAATATTATTAAAAAAAACATGCGTCAATGAGAACAGTTTTGAATGACTTTATAAATGGATTTATCTAAAATGTTTAAAATCACAACTTGTGGGCTTTTACTTCCTCTCCCCGTACATTTTTATTTAGATAGATATTTTTTGTGTTTACTCATGCTTAGGCCCAAATCCTAAATGGACATCGCCTAGCTGTGCTTTACTGTCAAACAGCCATCACCATGTTTTAATACAACACCCCCGTGTTTGTCTCGTATAGATTTTCTTTACAGCGATTCAAATAACTTGACAATCAGCAACAACTCCAAGAACACGACAAGGAAGACCATTTGCATCTTCGTATGTACAGTAGGCCTATCTGCGTCTATTATCAGCTGACGGAGAAAAGCTGACACAAATGCTGTAAAGCTACAACATCTCTCCATGTGTATCCCTGTTTTCGTTTAGGGAGATAACAGTGTTTTAAAGGGAAGAGTTAGTCTTCCTCCTTCCCCTCAGCTATTATTATTATGAATCACATCACGTTTCAAAATAAATAAAAAGTTCAAAGTTAAAGTGCATGATGTTGCAGTGATGAACCTGAAATACAAAATATAATACTTTTATTTTATTGTATAGCCTATCAAATATTCCTGAACTTTTTTAACATAAAGATGTACCTAAAGATGCAACATTGAAACTGAAAAAAAAAAACTTTTCAAGAGTAAAGATTTTGCATGGGACATGAGACTACAAGAGTAATTTAAAGGCAGGGTTGGTGATTTTCGAAAAACTAGCATGATGTTGAAAGTAGCATTCCCTCAGTGCTCCATCACCACCCACCCCCTCCCCTCTGTGCTCCCTCAAAAGCCACGCCCCCTCACTTACATGCACGAGCGCGCTGCTCTAGAATCATCGTTTGCTTAGAGTAGAAACTACGTCGTCTCATGTCTCATTCAGCGGTAAGTAAACACTAAAGTTTATCATAATACATGTACAAAAAAAAGTGACTATTTTACTACTCACAACGACCAACGACAAACTCACAGTATAAACTCCGTCATCGGTGACGCGCTTTGAGTGTGGGCTCGTGCATGGGGTAGAGAACGAGCAGGGAGACAGGGAGGACGTGATTGGTTCATCAGATTGGTACCTTGTGACAGACAATGGTCGAAGTTTTTACAGGTTTACAACTGCTACAGATGACGGATTTTCTTCATCCTATTTCAGAGCACATGAGTTATTAATGTCTGTCAGGACCTAAAGACAACTTCAACCAAACTCTTAAAAAGTGCATTTAACTATGTAGAGGGGTACTCAATTAAAGCTACTGCCAGACTACATGCACATGGAAATGGAGATTGATGTCAGGGCATGGAGAATTAGTTTTAAATACTGATCAAAACGCTCATCATCAGTGCATCAGCACGCGTCATATAAAACAACTAATGACCCTGCACCACAACCGGTTAGAGTTTTACACTCTTTTTTATCCTAATTTAAAAACAACATTTTTATTTTGTTGCAAGTGTTTCCCACCCCACTCAATGTGTTCACATGCCCACAGGTTAAAACCCTGTTAGAGTTCCCCAACAATTAAATGTTAAAAATTCATAGGTAGAGGGTGGAAACGGCATAAGAACAAACGACAAATAAAAGGGCTGCAATCACTGAACAGGCCTTTGCACCTCTGCACACATCTGGGTGTGTCATATGTGGAAATCTGGGGCAGCCGCAGAGTTTTCTGTGGTCTCAGTGTCTTTATCAGACACAGAACAATCTAAACGGTTATGAAAAAAAACATAAATGAAAACTGAATCAGAGCATCTACCCATTTTTACAAAATGATTGTTTGCACTTACAATTTACTGAAGTGTAAAATAGATTCCAGTCTCCTGACTTCACCATTGACTCACAGTCAGCATGGTGAAGCAGGGTCATTATGCGGTGGGACACACTCACTTGGGTGTGTGTTTGAGAGTCAGCGTGTGTGGGTGTGTGTGTGTGTGTGTGTGTGTGTATGTGAGGGGGGTGTTTGATGGGGGGAAACAGAAAGAGCAAGACTATGCTCGAGTTGTGTGTCAGTGTGAGACCAGGAGAAGGAGAGAACGATGGAAAGCGAGTCTTTTGCACCCGCTGTATGTGTTTTTGTGTCTTTAAGTGAATGTTACAAATTAAGAGTGAGATTGGGGGAGAGAGGATGGCTCTGAGTGTGTAGAGTATGTGTGTGTGTGAGGGTGAGTTCGTGTCGCAATGAAGAATGGTCTCTCTGTGGGTAAGACACAGTGGCCCTGTTCACATCAGGGTCAGCTGCTTGAACACACACACACACACACACACACACACACACACACACACACACACACACACACACACACACACACACACACACACACACACACACACACACACACACACACATATTTCTAGACTGGTATCCAACCTAAACAAGACAACATTCAGAGAAACAGTTGGATAAGAAAATCCCAGCCTGATAGAGGTTGTTTGTCTGTCTCTCTCTACACCTCATCATTTCTTTCTTGTCGTGTGGGTTTCTGTGTATTTGCAAATGTATTCTCCGTGGAGAAAAAAAGTTTACTTTCCACTTTTCTTAAACCATTTCCTGAGAGGGAATACACACACACACACACACACACACACACACACACACACACACACACACACACACACACACACACACACACACACACACACACACACACACACGCATAGATCCTGTCTGTAAGTGTGTGTATTTCGGGTGTATTTATATCCTGCCTTGTCTAATCAGATGACACTATCTGTGAAAAAAAAGTATTCATATCTTAACAGTGACATCATCACTGATATAAAAACATTAGTGTGACACAGATTTTTTTTTCTCTCACAAAGCGCTATACTACATCCTGCCCCTTGTGCAATGATGATTGGCTGCTACTTGTTGCCTTAGAGTTTCTCTTCATGGCTTATCTTCTTGAAATCTCTATACCACACAGCCACACAGCTCAGAACATGTTAGAACATGTCTAGAAGTTTTGTGCATGTGTGAAAAGGCTATAGGTTGGGGGTTCGATCCCCAGCTCCTGCGGCAACATGTCCGATGTGTCTTTGGGCAAGACACCTAACCTAGAATTGGTTCCGCTTATTCGTCTGCGGCTTAGTGTGTATGAATGGGATTAGTTACTTCTGATGGTCATTTTATGGGTAGCATGCTGATATTAAAAAGTGGCTTGGGTCAGGCCACAAAACAAGACTCCAGGTTGCATTTGTTCAAAGCATTCTGACCTCTGCTTTCAGGGGTCTTATCATCACACAGATCCACATAACATGGCTAAAGAGATGTAATGACATGCCTTTGTTTATTTCAGTGACTGTGGGCTTTGTGTTACTGGGTATCTCACTGAACAGGAGTCTGTCTGTACTGGACAGTGATGGGCAGAACTTTCTAAACATTATAGCTTACCCCAGTGAAGAGCAGTTAAAGGGATGACAACACATTTATTTAGTTGCAGTTGTTTGTGTCATTGGAAGGCCACCTTGTGATCAGGTTTAGAGGTTACAAGTCAGACAGTTTTTATCCAAGAAGCTAAATTTAGAGCGGAGGATGAGGGAAAAGGGGGAGAGGCTTATTTTAACAACTGGAAGAATTTTCCCATTTACTTTTTTTTTGGATTACAGATATTGACATTTAGTTTCACGATATTTTGTTGTTTTAGGAATTGTTTTAAAACAGGTTATCAAGTTCAATATTTTTGTTGGATCATAACAGGGGTTGAGTTAAGGTCTGATGTAAGGAAGAAAACGTAATAAGACCACAGACTAAATATTAAAGGACGAAGCCTGAGTGATGTCACCCATCTGTTACTGCAGGGGGCTCCGGAGGCTCATCGGCAGCCGCCACCATGCTGGAGATCTTGTCTCAGCCTAACTTTCAGTCAACCTAACGACTGGTTGAGCTGGAGCTGAGGCGGGTTTTAAGCCTCCTGACAAACCGCTACACTGGGCCCACCTGTCAATCATGTCAGCTACGCGTCTAACTATGGATAACACGCTTCGTTCACTTTTTTCTCTTTCATTTTCCTTTACAATTCTAATACTGCAATAATGACAAAATATCAATCCAAAAGGAAAATATGCATGGAGTTTAAAATTCTCATATTAAATAAGATTTTGACATACACAAGAGTTAACAAGTACTAACATTTAAAAACGTTGGTCTAACTTTGGTTCTTGTGTTTCTTTGCACAGCAGGGCTCTCTGTGATGACACCTGAACGCTGAGGACCAAGATGTGTGCCTCCTCACCACATGCACTTTGTTAAAGTCAGGATTTTCACTGAGCCTTCTCAGTATAACACCTTTGCTAGTCCAAAAAGCAGACCCACAGAACACTACTCACACTACTTAGCCTATTCACATTTTTTACAGGGTCCTCCCCATAATCAAAAAGCATCAACTCCAAGTCTTCTGTGCTTCTATCTCACTAAATGGTTCAGTTTTTCAAGTGGGTAAAATCCAATTAAAACAGCAACCTTTATCAAACTTCTTTTTTTTTAAATGTCCGCATTATTTCTTCCTTTGACACTCTCTTCCTACTCCTCAGTTGTGTGTGCCGTCTTACCACAAGAGAGCGCTGTTGTTCATGTTTGTGTTTCTCTTGAAGAGAAAACTTGAAGGTCACCATAGAAAGAAGACCGGTCTGCTCTCAGTTCTCCACCAAATCAGACACACAAGGAAATTGCTTTTACAAAAGTGTTTGTCAGGGGGATGAGTTTTTTTTTTGTCTAATTGTTTTTTGTCATAAATTCAAGAGGCTGTTTAAGCTTTCAAGAATAATGAATCATAATGAACTATGAAAACAAATGGATGTAAAGGTTACAGGTTAATCAAATATCAATAACTGTTGGAGGAAACAGACAACAAAGTGAAAAACAGCAAAAAGGTTTCAGGAAATTATTTTATTTTGTGTCCCATTGCAAATTGAAAAACAACATTAAAAAAACCACTCCATATAACTCGTCTGTAAGAACTTTTTTGGCACACTTTAACCTAACTTCAAATGTGTTACAGTGTAAACGCTTCATGTGCTGTATATGCTATTCAAGTAATAGTTAAAATTTAAATTTAACAAATCATATTTGAATTGTCCTTCACATGTCATATGGGGGGCTGCACAGTGGTGCAGTGGTTAGTGCACACAGTGCTGAAGTTCCTGGTTCAAATCCCCTTCGGACAAGGCCTTTGCGTGCATGCGTGGGTTCTCTCCGGGTACTCCGGCTTCCTCCCACAGTCCAAAGACATGCTCCTTAGGTTCATTGATGACTCTAAATTGCCCGTAGGTGTGAATGTGAGTGTGGATGGTTGTCTATGTCAGTCCAGGGTGTACCCCGCCTCTCGCCCAATGACAACTTATAGCTCAGAGGTTTCTTGGAGTTACAGGGAGCATATCAATACGATTTTTATGTGCCCTTACCTGGGATGCAGAAAAATAATCATGAAGACTGATGATGTTCACTTTTTCATAGGTCCAAGTTCTCCATGCTGGACGCTTTGTCTCTGCCTAACATGACATTGATGTGGAATGACATTGTCATGTGCAGTTTTTGCTTTCATATATCCACTTTCATGGATTGAAGGTGAAGTTTCTGTTGTGTAATTCTTAACATAACTCTGAGTAGAAGTTATAATTTTCCTCTGGGTGAAATGATGATGGTAATGTCCTACATGTACGAGGACTTGAAGTGCAGACCACTCAACTGTAATTAGAAGAACCTAAAAAAAGAAAGAAAAACCTTTTGCTAATTCTTGACCCTGATGTATGCAATCTTTGGAAAGGCCAACACTGTGATCACAATTTGCTCAGCTTTAATATAAATATTTAATAAATATTTAAAATCCAACGCTTAGGTATCAAAAGTCTGAACCACGCCTTATAAATAAAAAGTCATTATGTAAACTGTGTATCGCTGTAACTACTGTGCTGTTCAACAGGGCTCTGCAGTTTCAGCTTCTGTGTGTGTATTAGAAAAAGTGTGACTAACAGCCACTTTTGATTTGAGTCTGATATGTCTCCCACACACGTGAAAGCTGTTTAGAGTCCTGTAGTATTGTTGCAATGACAGAGGTCCAATAACAGTTGCTCTTAAAATAAGGAATTGTCCCCCTGAACAAACCACTGTGAGGAGGGTCAGTTAGTGAGATTCCCAAATGTCTCAGACAAAGTCCCACATATACATCCTCAATGTAAATGGCTTTAACGTGTGCAGACACCTCCAGTATCCTCTTTGGTAAATCCAGTGAGAACACATAGCCCAGTCCCAATGCATAGGGTGGGTATATAGACTCAGGGAAGGCTGAAACCGGCAAATACCACTTTGAGTTATGGTCTCTTAAAACAGCAGAATTCCTTGCCATCAGTCCTGTCATGTAGAGATGTCGGGGGGCTTTCAAAAGCATGTCTACAAGGTTGTGGACGTTAAGAAATATGTCTGAGTCGACCTTCATGGCATAGGAACTGTTGGGGCAATGGGAGATGACCCATTCAAACATCATCATGGTTTTAATGGTGAGGTTATGGTAGGTGTCCAAGAAGTTGCTCTGGAGAATATCATGGTGTCTTTGGCTTTCCAGTAAAATCTATTAAAAAAAAGGGAGATAACAAAAAGTGTTCAAAGCAGTAAATGGTAGATGGACTTGAGCTTAGACTTTTCCATTCCTCTGACTACTCAACGCGCTTTTACACCGCAGGTCACACCTACCCATTCAGTGGTTGCTATGTAGGGAGACCATCAGAAGTAACTAATCCCAGAGAGATAGATAATAACAGAGTGGCGACACTCCCATAGACCTTCGTTGTAAAAAATGGCGGCGCTTTGTACCGCCTACTTCCGGGGTATGGAGCTCGGATTAGTTCCAAACATTGTCATTTCGGCGTTGGACCTCGTTCACTTACATTGCAGCGCGTCGAATAGTTCCAGAGGTAAGTTGCTGAAATATCGACCTCTTTTGAATTGTCAACTGTCTATATTGCACCAGAGGCCCTTTGTGATGCTTACACTGGTCTTCATTTGTATATGCACAGCGTAATTATCTATATTTTATCTTGGTTGTTGCAACCAATTTTCAAGCATTGTGTGCTAGCTAGTTAGCTAGCGCGATTTCGCTAGCTGTGAAGGTAAAGTAAGAGTCCGGTAATGAATCGCTAGCAACTTTTATATTAATGATGTTGGGTAACTAACAAGCAGGATTTAGATGTATTGTCAAGGAGTTTTCATTTATTGTGGCTTTTATCCGCTGAACCTGACCGTGTTAGCCATCGTTCGTTAGTCGATTTTGTGTGTGATATATATTCATCTGTTTAATGAGCTTGTGATCAGGGCATGTCAAGGCATTGTCTGTGACTCGTGATTTGAGCGAGGGTTATATAATTAGGAATGGCAGGAATTTCAATTAGTGAAACATTGCTTTGCAGAAACGGATGATTTATCATTGGTAGGTAACCAGAGAAATAACACTAGTGAAATTAACATTCCTGCCTCTCTCTCTTTCTGTCATTAGTCCTGTTATAATGCAACTCTTTCTCTTTAAGGCTGCCCTGTCCCCCAGGGATGTGCCTTTAATTGGTGTGGACTTCACAGGCTTTCTTCACATTTGTAAGTTTACTATACTGTATACTGTTGTTATGTGTTTTTGCTGACATCCACCTGGATGGTCATAAAACCTACTACTTCTACAGAGTGACTGTAATGAATGCAACTATCTATTATTGCATTATTTTAAAGACACCAATACTGTCAATGTACAGTTTTTGAAACACTCATTCTCACTGTTCTCTTGACCCACCTGGCCTCTCTGGAGTGAAGGTTTGCCTTTCCCTGATGTGGAGTTTACATGTGTTCGCTTTCTTTCATTGTGAGTTTACTAGCTCTTATTTTAATTCTAGAAGAGCCAGTATCAGATAAATCTAGCATATCTGACCTCACCTCTGCTTTCTGTCTCCCTCAGAGCACCAAGGTCCATGCAGCCTTTGTCTCAGCATATCAAACACCTCCCCCAACACTCCTGGCTCCATTTTGACATGCTGCATCCTCCTCTGAATGGTCCTGATGTCGGGCAGAGGCATATTCATGGCTTGGAGGGTTTTATATCCTGTAGTGCCACAACAGAACCTAATTCCAATTGCTTTTTTCACGGTTTCTTTGCCCCTCCGTATCCCCCCCTTTTTTGAATGCCCAAGTGCTCTAATTTGGTCTGTGTTGAAGATTTTTTTAAACTTTTGATGAATCAAATTGTGTTTTTTTCTTAATGCCAAACAAATCCTTTTCTGTTTTACCAGAGCCCTCTCTGCTCTCCTTCTGAGTAATCTCTCCATTCTGAGTTGCCTCATTAGATTCTCCACCTGAGCCCGGTCACAACTGGCCCTTGGCAGTCTGGTCCCTGGAGCACCTGACCCTGACTGACTGGCCCCTGGTAGTCTGCTGACATCTGTTTCACTCTCTCTGTCTGTTATGTCCCTTTCATTCCCTTCGATCTCCACCTCAATTTCTCCCTCAATCTCTGTAACAATAACAAGGTATTCTTGCTGTCATATGTGTATGCTGCCTTAGATTTGCACCTATTGTCATTTAAGGGAACACTACACTCCTCTAGTGACATTCATCTATGTTCATCTATTGGAAATGGATATTCCCCCGTCTATTTTTGTTCTCATAATTGTTCTTCTTTCTCAAACACACGCACAAACACAAGCACACATTCTTGTTGTCTGTCATTGTTTAATAAAAAATACTTCATTTGCAAACCTTCATTTGTATCAGCCATCCTTACATTGATGTCTCAATAGCTGTAACAGAAGTTACAAGTGTTTTGTTAGAATAGAATTACTTTATTGATCCCAGACTGGGAAATGATTTTGTCACAGCAGCAGTGGGTCCACAAAAAAAAGAAGAAAGAAAAACACTCTGTACATAAATAGAAAGCAAAATATATACAATGTGTATATACACAGTGCAAACTATAAACAATAATAATCTATACAACTATACAAGAAATAACAGGACCAACATATACTTCTGAATGTGAAATAGTAGTTATTAAATAATAGTTAATTGCTGAAGTTACTTGGGTTGAGTTAAATCTTAATAGCACTGCACTTACCTATAGACCCAAACATACAAGCCTCAATGAGTTTTCATTCTGTAATAGTTTTGAGAATATGTGTATAGTTTAATCTTAAAATGATATTCTTAGTCTTAACATGATCATGTTTCACGTTGTGGTCCTGGGGGAGGCCGCTTTCATCAGAAGAAGTATGCTAGCTGCTAGACGAATGCTGAACGGACCACGGCAGACCTCTTAGCGCTACCACGGAGGTAAGCTAACGGCTGAAATTTATAAGCAAAATCCATAGACTATAAAGGCAAAATCAGGGGAATCAATAATACAGCCCAGTTGTGCTAAAATGAGAATCACGAGGCGTCTATCATCAGATGAATGATATGGAAAAGAAAAGTTAAACATGAACACTAAGCTTTTCCCTCCAAAAATGTAAAACTTATCTAAGTAATACACAGCTTTTCGTTGTCACCCTGACTCTCCTAATGCAAAAAGGACATTTGCAATAATGCAATAACAGCTGAAAAAGTACTTGGGTGTGTGTTTTTATAATATTTACCGTTCAATAACGCAATCGCTGCTGTCTGTCCCATAGAAGAACATGACAGCCAGCGTGTGTTTTGGAACTATTAGGGCTTACATGAACCACGTGACTGCCCCGGCGGCGACATCATAGAGTGTCGCAACTCTTAGTATCTCTATAGCTCTGACTAATCCCATTCACTCACACCGCCCATGAATCAGTGGGAGCAATTTGGGGTTAAGTGTCTTGCCAAAGGACACAGCGGACATGTTGCAGCAAACCCTCAACCTTCCGGTTTGGGTCAGGGTGTTTAGATGTTTAGAGCTGTTTAGAGTTCTGTAAACAGCTAAACACAATCAAATATTGACAAAGTGGAGGCTTGTGCTCTGAAGACATCGAGTCTTTACAGAGTGGTAGAGTAGTCGACGCTTAACCGGAACTACTCTACCACTGAGCCACAGCCCCCCCAGTAGTAAACAGATATTTGTTCAAGTAACATGCATTATTAGTAGATCAACAGTGGTAGTCAACAGTGTACATACATTTTTCAACAGTCAAGTAACATGCATTCAACTTACTGTCGGTAGACTGCAAGTAAGTGTAATAATCTGTTGGTTGTCAACTAATTTAATCTTTAGTTGACCATCAACACATTTTCAACAAGGGTTAGGGTTATGGTTAGGGGGGGTTTAGGGTTAATAACCGACTAATAACCTGAAGCAAAAAAAACACGACAGTCAGCAGACACTTTTTGTAAAATCTTGTAACAACTTGAAATACACTGAAAGTTATGTTGAACATCAACTGACACACTGTTGACGTGCAACTGAACATCTACTGATAGCTTGTTGACTGTCAAAAGATGGACTATTAAAATAAAGTGTTTCCAAAAAAGCAAGAATATGCAGAGGGATGAAAGAGAATTCAGTCATTGCAAAACTGAGTCAACTCACTTGCTCCTTAATGGTCTCTGTCCCGTCTTCCAGTTCAGATAGTCCCAGCAGGAAGAAATGGCTGACCCTTTGACCCAACACTGTGGTTTCTTCCCCCCACGTGTTGCGGATAACGTCACAGGCCTCTGTGTTGTAGGGTGCTACTGGGGTCAAGAGGACCAAGAATGGGCTTTCCTGCTGACATCTATCTGGTTCATCCAATATGAAAAGATATTTGCCAGGATATGCCACAAAGTACTTCGATTCTGAAGGGTCATCTGGAGAGATCTGTGCAAGTGCAGAGGTATTAGAGCATTGCTTCTCACTTGTAAAAAGGGTTAATCACTCACAGATATAAGCTTCATATAAAAGGACACGCTATGGATCTTTGCAGATGTGTACAGACCAAATTGAAATGGAATACAATTTGAAAATCAGTTAATGAACCACAGATATTAATCCCTTTTTTTACTTATAATTAAGTAACATTTCCTTTAAAGAAATTTAAAGGTGCATTATGGTGTTTTGGTAGAGAAATGTGAAAGTTGTAGAAGTGTACAGATTCTGTGGTATATGTTCAGAACTCTATACACAAACTGTCCTCAGAGGAAAATCTGGTCCCTGGAGAACTCTTTGAAGATTAAATGCTCCGTGAGAAGGTATGTTTTGGGGGGCTGCAACAGTGAAACCGTAACTCTCCTGGTTGCATTTTTGTATAACAAGCTATAACATGCCTAAACATTGAAAAGACTGGCCTTACTCAAAAACCCTTACTCCAAATTATTGGATGTGAGTCTATCCAAATGACTTATTATCAGATAAAGAGGACATTTTTTCCAAGCAAACCACATCAATGGATCTTCTTGGCCTTGGTCATTTTTGTAATTGCCTTGTTGTTGTTTTTTTAGATGAAACAAAGGCTAGTAAACATACTTACACTTCCAACTTTAGTGGACACATTGAGGGCAGATTGGCTTGTTGTCCAAAAGTTCAATGGCCACGTTACGTGAGGGCTTGAACTGTAGAAAATGAACATTAAAGTTCCCATCATGATGAACAGCTTCACAGAACAAAACCATCGTCTAGCCTTTGTCCTTAAGGTCTTTTCACTGCAAAGACAAAAGTGAAAGTGGACACCTTTACAGAAGCACTTTATAATCCGTTACTGAATTAGAATCAGGAAGCAGTTTATTTATAATGTCTCTTCCTTGCCCATTGATGTAGGCGTTTCTTATAAGCTGTGATTTATGAGAAACTGTTTAGAAGAAAGGAAGGAGCCTCTATAAAAGTCTGCCTTCATAAAATCAACAAGAAGCTGTGTACTTACTGCAAGCAATGAAGCATTTGTTGAGAGCAGGAGTAAATGTGGAACAATGAGTAAACACATTGCACTTATTAAGGTGCTTATTATACTGACTTTTTATAAACTTCTCTGCAGACTGTGGATAATTTTATAATTAACAAGTTTGAGGATCAGAAATCTCAAAACACTTCAAGTGAAATAATTCAAACCCTACCCAAACACACAGTGCTTTCTTCCAACTCCTGTCTTTGATCATTGACTTCATTTTGGCTGAAATACATGAGCAATAACTTGTGAAAAAAAGGCATCACCAGTTGACAGTGAATATGCTTAAAACCATTTAAGACTATTATTAAGGTTATTTTCATCATCAGAGGAAAATAACCAATCATAAGTTTGGATTTTGCATCCTGCAGTTCATCGAGTGTCCGCTTGAGGCTGGCTCCAGGAACACCGGAAATCCCATACACGACTGGTAAAAAAGCCGTTTTTACAGCAGAAATAAACAATGTTTTACAGCCTGGTCCAAAAAACTAAATATGTGTTATTAGTAATTGTCATCACTGGCACACACTGTATGAGGGGTACATTTTTAAAAAATGGCTCTGTTTTGATTTTTGAAAACGATACGTGTTATCCATAGTTTTAGGCGCGTAGCTGACATGATTGACAGGTGTACGCAATGTAATGGTTTGTCAAGAGGCTTGAAAAGGACCAGCCTCTTAGCAATAGGGCGCCACAGGAATGAGTCCTAAAACCCGGAAGTGAGTTAGCATTTGAGCGCCATGGGTTCTATCCTCTAAAAGTCAATGGGGATTTTGAATGGGTTTGTGGTTAGACGCCTGAAATAAGGTCTGTGGTTAACACAAGCTTAAGATGTTGGCGTTTTGTTAGACGAGATAAACTACGTTAGATAAGACCCCAACTTGTGAATTTTAAAGTTTTTACGCGTACTAAAAACGGCGGTTGCTAACAAGTGGCTAAATGAGACTACAGTGGTTGTCGGGGACATTAAACGTCATCACGCCGGGAACTCTCTCACTAGTCCGCCTTACAGCCTCTAGTCTTGTTTTTCAGTGCTCTTGCAAATATTAGGTTAATAAACAACTTATTAAGCTACGATTTCACTAGCTCGTCAAAACCGCTGATTAGATTGATGAAGCATAACGGTAGTGACGTCATAATCAACTGACCGTGGTGTAGTTCGCTTGTAGCATAACGTTAGCTTTTTACTTCTCTCGGCTACATTAACGCTTCAAACTTCAAAAAGTGGTGTTCATTTGTAAAGATTATCCTGCTGAACAAAACGCCTACGCATCAGAAACGTGTGTTAGCCACAGAGCTTATTTTCTGCAATGATACAAAATCCAATGCAAAAATCCCATAGGCGACTTCTCGTTAGAACCCATGGCGATGCTACTTCCGGGTTGGCCTACAAAAATACGTCATTTGGTTTGTTCTCTATGGACTAGCCATATGATTGTGCAGACCTTTGACCAGGGACAGGCTTTGTTAACAAGGGCAGTGATTTCCAGAGGGGGCCCAAGCAACCCCCCCCCATGAGAATGAACGACCTTCACTGAGTTAAATAGTCTTTTTAATTACAACTTTAAAAAGGTCAAGATAAATATTTTGTAGTTATTGAGTAAAATGTATTATCTACTATAAGAATTTAGATAAGATGTTCCATACGTCTTAAGTTACTGATTGGTGAAGTTTTTCCAGTCTCGGGTGCTAGACTCCACCACTCCCGGTCTCCATTGACTCTTGTGGCGCCCCCTGGTGTCACTAAGTAGTGTTTGTTTGTGCCAGATCACAGATTGGGGTGTTTATTGGGATTAATTGGTGCCAACTGGGAACACCTGGGCCCGGTGCTCCCAGGCTATATAATCAAGGCCCTGTTGCCCATTCTAGTTCTCTGCTGCTTCTGGTTCGTATTGTTTGAGTTGTCCTAACCTTTTTGCTCTTTTCATTGCAGGCACGCTGTCAGTGGTGTGAGGACTGCAGCGTGGCCTCATCCTATATTATGTTTTGTACACTTTACAACATACACACTACAATAATGTGAGTATTGAAGGAAAAATAAGTAACTCTGAAAGGTCACATATTATGCAAATGCACTTTACCATAGTTTTCTAACACTAATATGTGTCTATAGTCTGTCGTCAAACCGGACTAGAGACCCAAGCACACAGCTCATTTACATTTAAAGCTACAGACACAGAAACAGCCTGTTAGAGGGGTTTATAGACATGATCAAATACAGGATCAGTGAGGATTTAGAACAAGAAGCTTCAAAGACATGTTTTGGGGAGCTCTGAAACTTTTTTAAACTTTTTGAAAAGGAGGAGAATATGTGACCTTTAAGTTACTCCTAAGTAACTTTTGACTTTTATATTGCAGTAAGTCAGTAATTCAGTTACTTTTTAATAGTTAAATTAATTAATTAAATTTTATTTGGCATGGACATCACAGATACATTGGACGAACCAGATGCAGTGTTTAAGTGTTTTAGCATACATGCTAATTCTCAACACCTGTCCATAGGAGGCTTTTGAAAGGAAACCATTAAAGACAGAAAGAAAAGCAATAAAACGGGGAGAAACAATAGAGAGAAAATGACTAAGATAAAAAAAAGTGCAATATTACATTGATAAAAGCGCAGCAATATATTCATTCAGTTATACACATGAATTGTAGTGCAAAGGCAGCATGATACAGCAATAGACCAGTCAGAGCTCTTCATGTGAGCACTGTTGATTTGATTTTAGCCAGTGTTTGAGTCCTCTGTTAAAAGCATTACTGTTGCTCTCTAGTTTTAAACTAGTGGGCAGCGAGTTCCAAAGTTTTGCCCCCTTTGCAGAGAAAGCAGACTGGCCCAGAGATGTCCTGTACATAGGTACAAGACAATCACCGCTGATGGAGGCTCGTATGACCGCCCTACGAGAGCTCTGACGCCTAATAGCTAATTCAGAGAACAGTGGTGACACGTGATTATTTACACATTTAAAAAACAGTTTGAGATGACTAAAATTCATAATGTTGTCAAAGGTGAAAAGGTTGTGATTTTTTATAATGCCACAGTGATGCCATCTCATAGGTTTCTGGTCCATGACTTTTATTGCCTGCTTGTACAATGAAACAGGTTTTAATATAGTTGGAGACGTTTGGGACCATAATGTGATGCAGTATGACAGATGCGAAAAAAATCATTGCATGCATGTATAATTTGGCAGTTTGACATGACAAGTCCCTTCTAATGAAACGAAAACAATTTAGATTTGGTCTGACCTTCTTCACAATGTACTTAACCTGACTGTCAAATTTTAAATTCTTATCCATGATGATGCCTAGGTACTTGACTTCTTTCACTACTTCAATTTCTTCATTCTTAATCCGTACCTCAAATACATCATTTACAGTTCTGTTAGTTATGGAGAAACACATGGCAACAGTTTTCTTAACATTAATAGTTAAATGAGATGACTCGAGCCATTTAGAAACACTATGTTATGCCTGTGTAAAGTGTGTCACAGCCCGTCACGGGACGGACGAGGAAGTGGAGTTGCTGCTTAGGGTTACACTAGAATATAAAGTAAATAAGTGCCAGGAAAATGTCGACTGGGAGTCATGCCAAAGCAAGTATCACGACATTTTAGCTGCATTTCAAGAGCAGTATCCAGACGAAACATTAGCCCTAGGGGAAAAATCAGGAAAGGATTTTCCTCACAAAAAAGATGTACTGAACAAGAACATTTTGGCTACAAAGCTGAAGGCCATTCGCATTAAGTACAGACATGCTGTAGACTCGGGGCGCAAAAGTGGACATGTAAGAGTGGTTTTAATTTACTTTGAATTATGCGAGCAAATTTGGGGTGGTTCGCCGGCAACAAGCGCGGTGTCATCTGGCATAGAAACAATGGATATTGATGACAACACCACATCGTCATTCAGTAAGGACTCTACTTCCCCAGCATCTGATCTTACAGTGTCTGAAATGTCAGATCAAACAGAAGACTGCGAGGGTCACAATCTGTCCGCCTCAGTTGTCAAGGAACGACGACATTTACTTCAGGTAAATCTTCGCTGATCTTTGTTAGTTAAACACAACTAGACTACTGTTATGTTAGGCATATGCATAGGCTATACAGTATGTTTGCGTGTATAGCCTATTGAGGTATATTGCCTGTTTTTAAAGTTACTGTAACTTATGTTTTGTTTGGAAGTAATGTTATTATCCCTCTGCTCTGTTCAAGGAGAAGCTTAAGGGGTACAAACAGGACAAACTGAAAAGAAAGCTTCCAGCGGAGAGTCAACTACTGAGCACAGTCCAAGAAGAACTACAAATAAAGAAGAAGATGCTGGAGATGATGGAAAATGCAGAAAGGCAAACCACAGAAAATCTAAATAAAATAACCTCTAACATTGCAAACCTGACAAGCTCAATCACAGATGGGTTTTCCGTTTTGAGACAAATGATGTACCAGCAACCTTCCCACAATATGCCACCACATCATGCACAGCAGGGCAGCAGTAGTTATGCTTACACACAAATGCATACACCCCCACCACCACATGGCCAAATGCATACACCCCCAACACATACCACACATGTGCAAGGTTTTTCTCAGCTTTCCTACATGCAAAGCCTGTTACAAAATGACTGTGACCCCTTTGAGGCAGATGCATGACGCACATAGGAAATGTGTTGTACTGTATGTTAAGTGGCATATGCTGCTGTATTGTTATTTTGTTTTGATTGGCCGAGACATGTCATGTGCATTATTTCTCTGTAAACCTGCTAAGAATGCAGAATGCATTATTTTTTCTCCAAACGGTAGCAACTAATACATTTTCTTTGATGTGCACTGTATTTGCATTATTTTTTTTATTTAATTTGTTTTTGCTTTGGAAGAGCCAGTACTTGAAACACGTTAGGCCCACATTGTTTAACTATTTATGTTGTATGTTTATATACAGTCAGTACTCTTGCAAGTATTGTTCCACTTGAGGTGCAAAATTGGTAGTTTAATCAATAAAACTTTTGTATCGCTCAACAGGTTTGTTCGAACTTTGTTGTTCATGAATACAACATTGGCAATTCTAACAAAAACATCTAAAATCTGTATGAACACGCAATCATTTAGTAGATAGCTATGCGTTCTTCAATGGAAATTACAGCACTTAGCCTTCTATAACTTTGCTACACATTCTCACATATCAATGTGTTTCGGATGACATGTTTGTGGACCAAACGCAAATTGATTGCTACATCAAACTGTGGAGACGGAGATGCAACATTCAAAGAGTCTGCTGTGACCCTGCCATCACGAATTAGACTGAGTTTATACTGCTCCAACTCAAGTGCCTTAAATTCTGTCTCTTGCCTAAGTTTTTCAACAGCCCACTTCTCTTTCTCCACCTGCTGCTGAATCTTACTGTGCTCTAACTGCAACAACAGAAGCTCTTTTTGCTGCTCAAAAGTAAAGCCAGAACTTAACCCAGCAACACACGAAGCTGAACCAACAGGGGACGCCATCACTTTCAAAACTCCATTATCAAACAAATTAGCCTTTAGGATGGACTTGATGTTCTCCTTCATACGTTTATCACCAACATCCATCCCAAAATGTTCTGCAATTCTCATCAGCTGCTCTCGACTAAAATGCTCTAAAGTGTCCTCTGATGGAGCTCTCAAAAGATCCTCAATCTCTGCCATGACCAAACAAAGAATCAAACAAGAAAAAAACTAAACACCACAAAAGACCAATGTAAGAACAAAGACTGAAGTAAAGACAGCCAAATTCACACCAAACCATAGTCAGAGCCAGTCCCTGTAACTGCCTGTCCAGAAACTATCTAAACTCCCCCCTAGTCTTCAGGTGCTAGTTGTGGTGGGTATTTATGCACTATAGCCCGTTAGCCCGGGAAAGCAACCATTATATGGCGACCACCCTGCGACAGTGTACAAAACACCACTTTGTTCCTCAAGCCAAATAGTAACTATAACTAGTTACTACTTTCAGTAACTTGCTCCACAATGCTTATTGGTACTACATAAAGTATATAAAGTACGGATGAATTTTTAAGCTAACGATCCAAGTCAGTGATGTTTGCAAAGCACATCATATACAGAATGGAGAAAGTAAGACATTTTTGATTTGCTTTTTTAGTTCAACATTAGAATCCAATCTTACAGAGACACAATCACGAGACATTAGTTCACTCTTCGTTAGAGCATTATTACCCCGATCCATTTTAATAAATGCGAGATATGTTTGCATAAAAGCTCTTCTACTTGTACGAACGACCCTGCACCTTTAAAGTCAACATGTTAAACGACTGGAATGAAAATCTATACTCACCATTTAAAAACAGACATCTCCAGCATTGTCAAGAGGCAGAGAGCCGACTCTTGTGATGGCTACAGAAAGCTAACAGACAGACAGCAGGCTGAAACGAGGATGTAACTATAGATCTCTTACTGTGTGAGTCTGCAATGTGGTTTGTGGTGGACTATGTGTCAGACAAGCAAATGAAGGCTTTTCCGGGCAGACAGCACACCGCTTTAAATAAAAAGTGGAACACTTGCTGTTGAGATGTATAGTATCTTAATACGAATTCAAGGCCTGCATATGCTGAACTATAGAGGTTGGAGAGCTCGTCAAGTATCCTGTTGAAACTCCTCGCCGTTTTTGTCAGATTGTTTTTTGGGCTGTTATGCCTTTATCTTATAGGACAGTGGATATGAGGAAATGAGGGGGAGGGTAGTGAATGATGGGGCGCTGTGAGTAGAACTCAAACCTGTGCGTCTGGGACTTTAGCCGATGGGTTGAGACCTAACTGTAAGGCCAACCCGTGTCCCTGATTCCCTTTCCTTTTACGGATTTATGTATGGTTACATTAATTTTGGGATTCGTTTTAGCTAAATTTACACTTTATTCAATTTTTGTTGAATTTGTTTTGTTGTACATTTAGTCAGTCACATTAAAGGAGTTCTATGTAACTTGAAATTACAGTTACAAAAATGTTCTTAAAGGCAGAATGTGTGACGTGTTTACATGGACGGGACGGCCTCGAGTATAAAGCTGTTTTAGTCGAGGACTAGAGAAAAGAAGAAGAACATACTCACTGCTTATTTGGATGTCACATAAGTGTGTTTAGATGTCAGTCATTCTGTGTCAATCTATGTGCAATATGAAGCTATGAGTTAACCAAAGTGTGCTAACATTAGCCTGCTAACACAACAATGCAGGTCACAGGCAATTGCAGCTTGAGCCAAAGGCAATTGTCATCCGCCGCTTGCGCTTAATGGTGCTTAATTATGGTGCGTTCTCATTCATAACTTCTTCGTCAGAACCCGAGTGGAGCGGGGTTGGAGGTGTGCTGCTGGAGGAGAGCGGAGGCTTCAGAATGGCAGCGGTGTCGCCAAACAGCAGTTTGTTTTAGTTTAATTCTGGTGATCAAGGGCGACATCTACTGGATCAAAAAGTCACACATTCATCCTTGAAATAAAGGTTTTTCATATCCAACAAAAAAGGGTGGAAAAATGGGGCTGAAAATTACAATTACCGTTACTGCATACAGACTCAAATGTAAAGTCATTTGTGGGGCAAAGACAACCTGTGTCCGCTAACGCCGTTTTTTGGTCTGGCAGCGCCCTTTTACAATACGAAACCAATGCAGTTCAACGTCAGCTGTATTTTATTAGTTAGCTCTAGGGATGTAACGATTCACTCAACTCACGATACGATACGATTCACGATACTGGGTTCACGATACGATTCTCTCACGATTTATTTTACAAAATGAGACTGAAGAAAAATTATGACTAACAAAGATTCCTTTCATTTTTTCATGAAAACACCAATGCACCTCGTAATCTCTTTGGCTCTTACACTCGTTTGGGTGAGCGGGGCTACAAACCTGCTTGTTAGTATGGTTTGGCTTCACAGCTGCTATGATAACGCCTGCTTGTTACAACCAACCGCCTCTGCTCTACAGCTGCTGACACTCACCACATGCAGGGTCCCAAATTAACTTTTTGACTTTTTGAATGAAAGAATTCACTGGTCAAACATATTTTTTAACGGCAGAAATAACAAATTGTGTTTTTGTGTCAAACACATGATCAGGGAATTGAGAAATTAAAAAAATATATTTGCTGGCCTTTATTTTTTAAATAGGTAGTTCCCAGACCCCCCCTGCTCCCCTCTGAACCCCCCCTGCATTACAACATTACAGACTAAAAACTAAAATCCATCAGAGAATAATACATTATTATTCCACAAAACAAGTTTTCTCTTGATGGAGCTTTGACAATATTAGACACTTAATATAATCAGCCTGCTCATTATTAGACGTGTGTGTATCTCTGACTGCTCCTGCTGCGCGTGCATTTAGCGTGCACTATATCTGCAGTGTTTATAACGCAGCGCTGTTTCACAGAGTCTGAGTGGAGACGTTCACAGACTGAGACTACAGCGACTGTGAGATGACGTTGCTATCATTAAGTTAGCTGCAGACGAGTGAACGGAGAAAAGTCGAACCGGCCGTTTGACCGGATCACATGTTCCCGACTCGGTCCGTACGGATCACGGATCAACTGTAGGCTACGTGCTGATGCACTTTAAGTTAGAAGGGGCGCGCGTGTGTGTATGTGTGTGCGCTGAAATTGGTGTGTCTCTGGGTGCTCCGCGATGCTCTCAGTCATGACAGCAGAGAGAGGAGCAGGGAAAGCCGGCTGCAGCTACATAAAACGTGCTAAATACTCATAGCATAGTTTTTATGACTTTTTGGTAAAATATTTACCCGCCCTGTGGCAGATAACCCTCTGAAATGTACTCAACAAACGGAAAATCTACTCGCATTTGGCGCTTGGCGGGTGTGGATTTCGGACCCTGTTACTGCGATTAATTTTTCAGAGAATCGATGTGAACCTTGACAGCTTTGAATTGATTTTTAACTGCCTCACGATTAATCTTTACATCCCTAGTTAGCTAACAACGCTCTCAGTTGAAAGAAGTTCAACTTAAGGAACACTCTGCGCTCGCCATTGTCAGTTCTCCCTCACTGACCAATCAGAATCAAGAAGGAGCGGGACTTCTGATTTCAGCTTTATCATCAATTATGGCGAATAAAAACTTATCTGACTCGTCTTTTCGAGGATATTTTTTCCAGGTCTAGAGATGCTGCTAATGCAAAGAAAAGGATTCCTCAACATTATTTTCATGTTTTCTTGGTGATATCTCCTCGAGATAAGCACACAGCAGTTACGTTTCGTAACCTTGTAACAATTAGACAGAGATATCCAAACCAGACCTATCAGTCACTATAAAGGGAAGTGGAGTTTCCCTTTATAGTTTTGTAACCTTGCAACAATAAGTTGTGGTGAGAAACATTATGACATGGAGGAAAGTGCTCCTCATAGACACAGGCCCATAACGTCTTTATCCATTACATCTTACACTACAGGTATAGAAATCAGTCTCACAAAACATTTACATGCCATTTCCTCTTTAGCATATGTGCATCAAATCATCACAGTGCTTTCCAACAGCAGCTGCAGGGGAGTTTCTTGTTGCTTTACTTCATATCTTATCACTTAAAGGAGCTGGAACAGAACATTTCCCTATTGTGCGGTTTTAACCTATGTAACATAAGTAAAAGTTCTGAGAAGTATTACAGCCGGACAGATGACACAAACGTGGTTGGTCACACTTTCTGTGAAATGCCCATAAGAAATACATCAAATGTTATTTGAAAATTGGATGAATTCCCCTGGCTGCTGATCATGAGATACTGTATGTATTAGTGACGGACTGCATGTAGTTTCTGGTAAAGAAACTTAACAACAGCTGTACAATTTTCGGTGTATCAGGAAGCTTGTACGTGACTATGTGGCTAGTTTTTCTCTTCACAATTGTGAATTGTTTGTGGCTATTACTGAAGGCCTTTATGACAGAAGTACATCTTACATTAGATTAGTGACAACACTATCAGACGTCAGATGAGTCATTTTACCTATCTTGATGTCACTTCTGTTAAACAAACGTTGAAAGCAATAATAGATGTTTTTATTAATTTCTATATGCACTGAGATAAACTGATTGAAAACAAGGTAGCTGTTCACTCCCTGAGCACTGCCGAGGTGCCCTTGACCTAGACACCAAACCCCCCCCCCCCCCTCCTCACGAGCAAGCCCAGGAGCAGCAACCGTGGGCAGCCCCCTCACCCTGACACACCCTGCACACCGCCATCTATCGTACTGGATGCGTAGCGCGGTCGGCCTGTGAGCTGAAGTCTGACGTCACTTTCCTGCGCCGTCCACTTTGCCAATTCATTTTCGAGTTGGTTTGAATTATGATCACTTTTTAACACAGCAAGTTTGAAAACGAAAAGCCACAGACCTTTTCGTCTTCATTTGAATTATGTCATACAATATGCATACATAGAGAGTAAAAGTATAATGCAAACTGGATGACTGAATATTCATTTTAAATACAGGTCAAATAATGCTCCTATATTCTGAAAGTTAAAACGCGTTTCTGTTAATGCTTTTTCATTTTAAGATTAGCATTTTCGTTTGAATTATGATACAAATTTAGCGGAGCATTTTTTGAAAATGAAAAAGCAAATTTCATTTTCTTCTTCATTTTAATTTAGTCAAAGAATGTGCACTTTTGAAGTTGAAAACTAAAATTCAAATTAGATAAATTAATCATCATTTTATTTTTGAGTCAAATAATACACACATATTCTGAAAATTAAAAAGCATTTCTGTTAATGCATTTGAATTTTCAAATTAGCTTTATCATTTGAATTCTGATCACTATTCGCTTCCATACATGTGTGTATATTATTCTACAATTCTACAATTCTACAATTCACTTAGCAGACGCTTTTATCCAAAGCGACGTACATCAGAGAGTAATTATGTTCAATAATATGTCAAATTGAATTTACCCTTGCAGGATTAATAAAGGATATCTCCTTTTTCTTCTGCCTTTTCTTGTTAGTCTACATCAGTAATGCCATACTAGTCTTTGTACAAGTGAAAAATTGTGTGAGGCAAGGACTAGAGTACTTTTCATTAGACTTTATGCAACATAAATACTCCTTATACTCCTTGTGCAACTTTAAAGATTTCCCACTCTCTGTTTCTAAATAGCAACAGAAACTGTGCTTGCTCTGAAACTTAAGTAGAATGGAAACTGATTGACCGCAACCTACGTTTCGGCTCGTACTGTATCTGAGAAAGTACACTTTGTCTCTGAACATGTGCGAGACCTGCTGGCATGAACTTTTGAACTCTAGTAGCTACTTCCTGAAGGGCTATTGTATGAGTATAACACATCCCTCTAGTTCAGTGGTGCCCAACTAGACTGATTCTCAGTCTGATTCTCAGTCGATCGCGAGATGTTTAGTCACTATAAAATACAATTTATTCATAAAATGTCTGCGTGCGGGAGAGAACGAGAGAGAGAGAGCAGGGGAGAGAGAGAGCGCGCATGAGAGAGTGCAGGCGCGCGGGGAACAGAGCCGTGAGGAGCAAAACTCCCGTTAAAAAACAAATTCCCTCTCGACTCCTGCGGAGAAATAAGACTAAAAACCAAGAGTGCAGAATCACGTCAGCTTCAGAGAAAGAGAGAGATAAGGTCCTCTGTCCGTACACCTCTCTTGTAAATGCACCGTTTTAATAATGTTAATGTAAAGCTGCTTGCTGCTGATGCGGTTCTGAACTCCTTTAACGGAACATCGAGTAGAACTTTTCAAAACGTGAGGCGTAGTCATTGTGTATGCAGGGGTTCCCAAACTTTTCAGCCCGCGACACCCAATATTACGGTGCTAAAGACTGGGGACCCCCATTGTCCCTGGAGGTGCTTAAAACATTTGACATTGCACACAGCCACGCTGTCCAAACGCTGGCATTAGAACACCACACAATAGCCCAAACACCATCATATTTTTGTATATATTTTAAAATCAATGGGTGAAATACACAATTTTAAACTATTTTCAATTTTTAAATGTTTTTGGAAGGAATCTCGCGACCCCCCTAACAGTGTCTCGCGACCCCTACTTTGGGAACCACTGGTGTATGTGTCTGTGCGCATGTGTGGATAAATTGAGCAGATTAAAGTGATTTGTTGCAGAAACTAAAATAATTTAGAGGGCAAAAACACATTTGATATAAATACAAATGTAATATTAAAATAAACCGTAGGATTAGAGTAAGAAAAGAAAAAGTGTGTCAGTAAATTTATTGTATTTATTGTTGTATTTTCTGTTTGTTGTGAGCGTATCAAATGTGTTTGAAGGCTGTCGGTAATGGCTACGGCTCCCTATGTGGACTGGTAGATCTCGGCAGACTGGCAACTTTAAAAGTAGATCTTGGTTCAAAAAAGGTTGGGCACCCCTGCTCTAGTTGATATCAGGGTGAATGTCTCCTCACCATTAACACTCTGAAACAAGAGACCATTGTGTTTAATTCGTGTTAGTTTGCAGCTAATTTTAGCCCGCCTCGTGTTTTTGACCAATTATTACTCATTAAGAGGGTTTCATAAAGACTAGCAAATAGAATTGAGCATTTAAAGAGTATTTGGGTGTGATTTACCACAGCTGAAGTCTGTCTGGAAAGGGGCTTGTTTAGACTCAAGGCCTGTAAATGGCTACACTGGACGGAAAAAAATACAGCAACTTTGAAAAGGCTATATTTCTGTTTGGCAATAGATAAGGCTTCAAGTTGCCTTTATTACGTCTACAGTTATGTCTTTTAGGGCTGTCACACTAGCAGAAATTTCAGCAGGTCTGAGTGAGCTGATGTGAAAACACCGCAGGATATTCTCCGGAGAATTCACCTCGAGCCAATTGGGGGGGGGGGGGGGGGGGGGGGGGGGGGGGGGGGGGGGGGGGGGGGGGGCAGCATGTTGTTCTCCACTCTTTTGTCGGTGTTGTCATTCTGTTGGACTACACGTAGTGTTGATATAAAGGCAAATATTCTCATAATAGCGTCGTGTAGTGGACTCTGTTGCTTCACCCGCTACTTCCGCATTGTATTTTTACGTCGTGTCTTACCTCAGGAGACCCCCCGCCCCCCCTCCTGTCTGACAGGGATAGTCTCTCGCTGTTAGGAGCATATTTGAACAGCCAGGTCAGGAGAATATCCAGAGCAGTCCTCCTGAAATTATCTACATATTTTCCAGAGTGCATATGTGAAAAAGGCTTAAGTAACACATTCTATCTACACAAAAATGTAAAGGTCATCATGTTAAAATCCACAAATTTCATCGGGGCACGTTGAAGCATTTTAACCACACCCAAGCCAAAGACGAATATCAGATGTAAAATCCTATCATTTGTGATGAGTACAAAGTCATCTGTTTTAAGTATTTCTAACTCTTCATTTTTTCTTAGGCTATTAAGCTGACACGCTCATTTTTTGCAAGGTTTTTGCATTTTTGGGATAGTCTTTAGACCTTCAACACGGTCAACAAAGGACATCTGAAATGCTCACTGCAAGCCAAGAATAAATATCTCAAAACTGAACACAATGGTGACTTGGCTGTGTTTGACCTGCGTAACAGCTGCAGAAGCACTTTGCTACTTATGCTTAATTTACAGTTATATCATTTAGAGTAAACAGAGTTGTCTTCAAGCTCTAGCCCATTAGCATCACTCATTTCATCTCGAATTAAGCATGTTTCACATAGTGATACAATTCCTCAGCATTCATGACAATTGTTCTTAAAGGTCACATACTCTCCTTTTCAGCCAGTTTAAATAAGTCTCAGAGCTCCCCAAAACACGTCTGTGAAGTGTCTTGTTCTAAATCCACTCTGATCCTGTATTTGATCATGCCTATAAACCCCTCTATTTCAGCCCTGCTCAGAACAGGCTGTTTCTGTGTCTGTAGCTTTAAATCTAAATGAGCTGTGTCTGACCACGCCCCTCTCTGGAAGGACTTGGGTGGTATGTGTCCTGCAGAGGCAGATCATATGAGTTTCATGGATATTAAAGAAAGAAAAGGAACACCTGTGGAGAGTTTGGTTAAGCATGTAACAGAGAATTAAAACAGACAAGGGGAGAGTGGGAGAGAAGCATATGAAGGAGGAAGAAAAAAACAGTTGCATATACGAAAGACCCAACATTGTACAAAAAACTCATATAACTTTTATTTGCTCTTAGTTAAATTATTCAACCAATATATCCAAAGAAAAGTCAAAGAAATGAGCAAAAACCCAAAGACAACCACTATACTGTATATTGCCATCGAATATAACAACTCAGATAATTAATTATTGTATCAAACAATCTGCAATACCCAGGATTCATTGGTTCTTATAAAACAAAGACAGTTTTTAGTGTAAATTAAAAAACATTATAGGTTTTCTTAAATAGTCTTGTAATTGACTTGGTATCTTAAAGCTCAAAATGAAGAATGGTCTGGTTCAGCTTGGAGTCCAACAATGTTAGTAGTGAAGCCCCCTTTTGGTGACTAATAGTGGTTTTGAATCCAGAACAACATGTTCAAAACATTAGCCACTAGCAGGGGTCTACTGCCATGACCATCCATCCATCAATCCATCTATTCATCCATCCATCCATCAATCCATCAAACCATCAATCCATCTATTCATTCATCCATCAATCCATCGATTCATTCATCCACCCATCAATCCATCAAACCATCAATCCATCTATCCATTCATCCATCAATCCATCAAACCATCAATTCATTCATCCATCAATCCATCGATTCATCCAACCATCCATCCATCTATCTGTCCATTCAATCATTCATTCATTCATCCACATCACCACCCACTCATAAAAGAGGAACTAAAAAAAGCAATAGTGGCTCTGGGTCCCACACACATAATAACGGTGTTAACAGAAACTGTAGGTAACAAATCACTGTTATGTATAGGTCTATGCAGAAGTTATGGAAGCTGTACAGAGATTATTGTAACAAACAAACATTAAAAACAAAGCCTGGCAATAATGCTCACCAACCATCAAGAAGGCTGAAACAAATATAATAAATATCTTAAAAGTATTTTGGAGGGTCACCTCCTTTTCACTTTTTCAGCTTTATTCATTACTTTATGGCCGGACAGAAGAAAAAAATACCGTATCAACATAAGACATTTATTCTCCTCCATACTAAAAGAGGTTGCGAGAAATGTTGTGTCATTAACTCTTTTATCTATATTTATTTAATATTCTTTTTAATCTAAATGGGTGATCATGCAAATAGAAAGAGTCAAGTCCTTTATGCTTTTAGCTTGATGGTAAAAATTGGCAGGTCACCTCTTGGCCAGTTGACCCGATGATGAATTAACTACTCACTAGATTTCAAAGTCATGAGCACTCTGGTTGGTGGTCACATGGAGCTTTTTGGCATCCCCCCCACTTGAAGAAGCAAGTTGCCTTATAGTCGACTCGTATGAACAACGAGACATGTTTCCATTACACCAGCGTTCTTTGCATTCCCAGTAATTCAGTTAAGCAATTGCTGTCTTAA
The DNA here is from genome assembly GCA_020745685.1 of Tautogolabrus adspersus. NCBI lineage: Eukaryota > Metazoa > Chordata > Actinopteri > Labriformes > Labridae > Tautogolabrus > Tautogolabrus adspersus. Next base: position 4,733,430 of record CM036540.1, read on the forward strand.
TAAGTTCATTTCTTTTTAGTCAACCATTTCAGATTTATGGACCACACCAAGTAGCCAAAAGTTGTAATTAAAGAGGTTGACAAGTTGATTTAAGGTGGACTGGTATTCCAAAATCATTGCTTGAAGTCTACTGACAATTCACAGAGTCAACACGTAGATTGATTTCCTCACAACTTAGCAAGTATGAAGATATACTGGCTTTCCTTAAATACCCTACTGCACTGTTTTTCAGTGGACTTATACGTCCTAATAGCTAAACAGCTAAAAGATCTTCTGGTTCTTGGGGTATGCGGCTGGTGTGCGTGCTCCAGTTTCAACCTTGATGCTTTGTCGACAAGTGAAGTACCCCTGTCTGTGGACATGTACTCACCACAGAAGTTTTGTGGACCTTTATTGACTATCAAGTTCAAAACATCCACATGTCCATACCTGTGTACAGGCTTTCTTCAGTAGTCCATTGCTTTTGACCTCTGATGTTGTAAAGTAGCGCTCCTCTTCAAGGGTGCTGGCTACACATCTTACACATCATACGTTCCTAACCATTTAGCAGGTCCTATACTAGCAGTCGATCTTCAGCTAGTATAATCAACCCCACGTGAATCCAAGTTGTTTGAAGTCTTTAAGCAGTCCTTTGTTCACAACTTAGGATGGGACTCAAAAACTATTGTGCAGGCAGTCCGCTAACAGTCTCTTCTGAAAACCAAGGCTGTACACTGTCCAAAAATCCAATGAAAACCTGTCGGTAAGCCAGTCTACCACATGTTCAAAGCCAGTGTAAGAGGAGCCTGTAAACCAGTCTGATCATCCAGGGAACTTTCCTTCTACCAAATGTCAGAGCTTAGTTCTCTGCTGGTGAGAGGTCCGAAGGTGCTGTTCAGATGGATTTCTGGCTTCTTCCCAAGTGTACTGCTCTGAGGCCCCTAGTAACAAAAATAGAAGGAAAACAGTGATTGGCACGAATCTCCCTCACACCACAACTCCTTGCAAAAGAACTACAATTTACAGGAGAAGTCAGGGGTTGCACTCTTAAGTTTATACAGTACTATTTCATGCATCAAGTGCACCATGCCTACAAAATATATTCTACAAATGTCGGCTATTTCCCAGTCTGTTAAAATCAATAAATACAAATTTTAGATTTGATAAGATGAAGATACTATTCCTTTTTTAAATTTTCTTTTATCCAAACAGACCTCTTGTTCCCCAGTGAACTGCTCTGAACCCCTGGGGAGAAAAGAGGGGTTTTATTTTTAATATGTATAAACTCCAAATACATGCACATAAACAGCAAAAGAAAATTCAAGGAAAGGATACACTGTGTAGATGTTGGATGCTAGAAACTAACTAACAACTGAACAATACAAAGAAATTGTCCTGTCTTTTCCCCAACCTGTCCATTCAGTAGTGTCATAGGGATGTTGCAATAGACGTGACGACCACCGGGGCCCAATGTTGAAAACTGCACAGCCGAAGGAAGTGGGAGAGGAGGCGACATGGAGGGAGGCTGTGTGGGAAGCTGGAACTCGTAGCTCCGGCAGAAATGCCGCATTTGGGCTGTGTGACCGCCCCCTAGTGGCAATGTCATCTGGTTGTAGTCAGGAATCTCTGTCGCCAAGGCAACCTATGATAAGAAAAACATGACCATATGTGTTGTTAACTATTATTTCACAGAAAGAATATTTTTAATCAGTCAATGTTTGACAGATATGCATATTCTGAGGTCTAACCCATAAGAACTGTTCTGAAACAGTTAAGAAAAATTATAATTTTGATTTAAAAAATCAGTTTTAAACTGTGTTTGCTGCTGTTGGACTAAATTCCTGCAGCCTTGCAAAACCCCAACACTGAGAGAGAAAACTATCAAACAACAAAAAAGGCTCATGTCAAAATGTTTTGAATTTTTTTTTCCAATTTTTTAGTAAATTTTTATGTTAACCAAATCATATGACCTTGGTAACCTGACCTATGGATGTCCCTGTTATACCACACATGTGTTTCTGCATGTGTTGGCCCACACCATGCACTTTAAGAAATCCAGCAGGAGGGGATGTGCTTACATTACTGGTTTCATGGACAATAAATTCAGGTAGCAACATCTGTATGAAGTAATGTACAGCACATGCAATAGCTGACCTGATGATGTCCATGCCGACTATCATTCTGGGGGGCCAAGGATGCAGAGGTGGTTGTCATTGCAATGGTGGACACGGTAGTCTGCAGGTCACCAAAGAGGCCCTGTTCACCAGAGTCCATCACCTGTTATCATGAAAACACAAATGAGCTTTTCCTGTGCAGATGTTCAAATGTTTGAGTATAAAAAAGTGATCAGAGTCATATAAAAAGATTTGAATAAATAGGAAACAAGCACATCTTATTCTGTCTTAGATTCATTGTTGTCTTCAAACTGTAAGAGACACACTAATGAGCCCTCACTGTTTCTTTAAAGTGATTCCCACAGACACTGTCTCATACATCATCCCATACATCGTAATGAGAAAACCCATTGTTTTATATATGTTTTATATGCGTTTTATTATTTCACAGCTGAAATAGTAAAAAAATTCCATTTACTCTTCCATCCATCCATTATCTATGCCGCTCTTCCCGTTCGGGGTCGCGGGGGGTGAAGCCGATCAAAGCAGTCATTGGGCGAGAGGCGGGGTACACCCTGGACTCGTCACCAATCAATCACAGAGCTGACATATAGAGACAGACAACCAGCCTCACTCACATTCACACCTACGGGCAATTCATAATGTTTTGGACTGTGGGAGGAAGCCGGAGTATCTGGAGAGAACCCACCCATGCACAGGGAGAAATGCAAACTCCACACAGAGAGACCCTGTCCTACGGAGATTTGAACCAAGAACCTCCTTGATGTGAGGCAACAGCGCTAACCATTTAGACTTCTGTTCTTGGAGGTTTACCTGGCGTCTGGACAATGTCTCTCTGCGTTTGGCAGGCATCTCGTAGACCACATGTTTCCAAAAGTTTGATGACAACTCATTGCTCTTAGCCCCCCTCCACTTGATGATGGATAAAACCTGCCGAAGGACAATCACATTAATACACTATCCTTGTAATGTTTGTCCATTGCTGTTAAATGACACCTTCAGATCACACTCTTTCCTCCTCTCACTGCATACCTTGATTGTATGTTTAAGCGCTTCCACTTCTTGATAGTTCATGACATTCTTTAAGTCTGCACACTCGATCATGATCACCTGGACACACACAGACAAAAAGAGAGAGATGTTTCAAGAGAATATTCCAGAGGAGTTGATGCCACGTTTCACAGATCTCTCCCCAATCTTACCTTGATCTCCCCAGTGACAAGCATAGAGTGGAGGCGTGTCTCTATCTGGAAGATGCTCCACCCTCTTTTGGCAACGAACTCTGGCGTCAAAACGATGATCAATCGTCTGCTCTGTTCCACACTGCGAGCCAAGTCCTCAATGTAGGCTGGGAGGGACAGACATAAAGAAAAGGTTAGATCGATAAGGAAAATCAAAAGAAGCCGGTTAGCCCATTCTTGAGCTGATCCATACAAAGGCTGAGGCTAAAGCCTGGCTCACATTGCAGGAGTTTTAAAATCCTTCCCAATTTTAATTTCGGGGAGCATCACACACTTAAGGAGAAACAGATATTCTTCTCCATAATCTCAAGCATGCTCACACTTCAAGATATGAAAATCTTGGCACATCACAGACTACAGGATTTCTTTAAGGGATAGGGTTAGGGTGAGGGGCAGCTATGGCTCAGTCTTTCAATGGATCAGCTGCTGCAGCAACATGTCCGATGTGTCCTTGGGAAAGACACTTAACCCTGAATTGCGCTGGCTCCCATTGCTAAACAATGGAGCTGGCGGTTACATTTGCAATTATAATGCTTTGTGCAGAGAGGAAAAGACATACAAAAACCAAAAAACAAGTTTTGGGTAAAGAAATGTCTGTGGAGACGCGGACAACATGTGTTGTGTATTCCTCAGTTAAGGTCAGAGGTTAGATTGTAACTGTCATATGCATTTTGCTCCATTTATTACTCTCCTTTCTTGTCTCTCTCGGTGATTGTCGTCACACACGACTTCCGCCAGACCCTTTTATTTTCACTTTTAAATTCTAAATATCAAACATGTTTGAAGTAAATCCAGACGTCCCCGATCTGCTCGCCGATCGTCGGGGACGTTAAGATTTGATCTCTATACCCTCACACTACAAGATGATCTGGGCAGATGATTGGTTCCGAGCAGCCGTGATTGGGAGCGACCCCCTGATCGTCAGGAAGGAAGTATTGGACCTCAAATTTGCCCTCTTATCCTGCAGTGTGAGCCAGGCTGAAGAGACAGAAAAGGATGGTGACGGATGAAGCTAAAACACAAACTCTTATAGAATATTTGAAGAACAACTCTGGCATGTTTAATGTACAATGAAGGGAGGGCTTGGCACAGACTTAAGCACAACGTCCCTGATTGCTTTGCTAATGACACTCAACTCTATTTTAAAACTGACCCTATCCCTCTACAACAACCAATCAATCTTTATCAGTTTGTTGCCAATTCACAACAAAAGCTATCTAAAGACAAAAGGTCTGGACCGTACTCTATGTTATGCCATCATGATCCACATTGAGCACCTGCCTGAAGGAGATAAAAGGTGTGGGTGAATCACAACGTCCTGCAAATAAACAGCTCTAAAAATGAAGGTATTTAGTTGGCATTCCCCACAGGTCAAATCCTCCCGCATAACCCCTCTATCCTTTTTTAGCCAGGACATGCTACTTTCATCATTGGTCACTAACCCCAGGGGGGAGAATTGACCTTCACTTGACCTTTGAGGCCCCTCATTAAACATCTGTGTAAAAAGTCCCTTTACAAACTCACAATGTTAAACTATGCTTGTGTTTATTTTTATTTTGTGGCACTTTGTTTCATACGAAGGAGTATTAGGGCCACATTAAGGGGACTTTTTTTAATTTTGTGATTAGAGAAAACATTTATGAGAATAAAGTCATACGATTAAGTCTATAGTTATATCAAAAGAGCAGCCGCCGCCTCTACGAAGACGAGGAACCTGGAGCATCTTGTGAAGTTAAACTTTAGTAAAGGGATTCACAAATAAGGAAATACTTCCTTGTGGAGTCACTTAACACAGATTGACTGAGTATGAACTCTCTGTGGAGTGAGCTGCTTTGAAACAACAGTGTCAAACATCAGATGTCAAAATATCCGATTAGTTGTGTTGGGTCTTTACGTATGCAGATATGAAACTACACACTCTTCTGGAACATCAGCGTCACATTGTCATGAGCATCAGGACCCTGAAAAGATACTGCAACAAACTGGGGCTTTTCCAGAGACAGAACCACTGCTCGCTTTTTAACGTGGTCCTAATACTCCATCGTAGTTTGAAATGTAAGGTGTTTTATATTCAAAATGTATTATTATAATAATCCATCCAGTCATCCATTATCTATACCGCTTTTCCTGTTCAGGGTCCACGGGCTGGAGCTAATCCCAGCTGTCATTGGGCGAGAGGCCAGGTACACCCTTGACTGTTCACCAGTCAATCACAGGGCTGACATATAGAGACAGACAAGCAGCCACACTCACATTCACACCTACGGGCAATTTAGAGTCACCAGTTAACCTAACGAGCATGTCTTTGGACTGTGGGAGAAAGCCAGAGTATCCGGAGAGAACCCCACATGCACAGGGTGACCATGCACACTCCACACAGAGAGGCTCCAGTCAGACGGGGATTCGAACCGGAACCGTCTCGCTGTGAGGCAGCAGCGCTAACCACTGCATCGCCGTGCAGCCCTATTATAATAATAATAATAATTAAACTAAGATAGAAATATGAGACTTACAGAAGATTTAACGTGTTGATGGAAGGAGAATTAGCTACAAAGGGAACGGGACGTTCCAACATTAGTATGTGTTAGACGCCTCCCTCTGAAGTATCTGCTTTCTATTTCCTGTCAGCATCCTTCACCTCTCTTTGTTCATAAATGACTCATTTGATTGACAGGAGTATACAGCAGAGTGGCAGAAATGCTTGTGCAGGATTTTTCGTTGTGGGACACACGCAGTGAAGTCTGCTCTTACTTTGGCCCCAGAGTTGAGCTGATATGCCTCGATCAGCAGCTTTTACCTCTAACTTAAAGAGGAACACCGTGTGCTTCAGGGGGTTAAATGTGCAGCTGATGATATGTGAAAAGGGATCAAACGTATGATGGAACCACTGTATGTCAAGAATATATAATAAAGAGCCAAAATATCTGTTTGAAATGCTTTTTGCTGTGATATGGAGCTATATTGTTGGTATAAAAGATCCACAAATGAGGCGACGCCTGCGAGCTTGTTCAGGCAGTCAACTCGAGCTCTATGATTTCACACTTGACTCGCTTCATTCTCAACAGTCACCTGACATCCCCTCCTTCCAATTAGCTGTCTATTTAAGCTGCAAGATATCCGCTCTCTCCCTCTGTTCTTTTTTTGCCAGCTCTGACCTGCACCAGTACTGCACTCTCGCTCAGCCCCACCACCACACCAGCATCCACCAGTAGGCTCCGACTGGGGGGTCTCAGATATCATCCCATCACTCCTCACATTTCTGCATGTAAATTATGAGTGATGTGATCGGAGCGTAGACGCCAAACACAAACCATGTTCTGCTGCAATAAATATTTTAAAGATACAAAGGTGATTTGTCTGTTTGAAATGCGTAAATAGATCCACAAATGCGTACACAGATCTGCATACATGTGAAACAATGTGTAATTGCTTTGCATGCATTTCTGCATCTCTGTTTGAAACATTTTATTCACGTGTCATGCACCCAAAGTGCCTAATACTTATAAGACACCAGAAATTGCAAAGGTTCAACAATTGACAACATTACAAAGCTGCTCCTTCTACAGCTCAGTCTTAAATAAAGATATTCTGTGTAGTCTCTCCCCCCAGGCTTTGCAGATAAAATATGCTTTTCTAAAGCACAGCTTAAGTTTTTTAATAATCATCTGACCAGAAGAAATAAACATTTATGGAAGACATGTTTCTAAAAAGCACATCCCTTATGTCGTCATAGATGGGACAGTAAACAGGAAATGAATCTCATTCTCAATCAACAAACAGACTCTTACTTCCTCTGGAGCAGCATTAAACCTGCAGCTCTCTAAAGCTAAAGGTGTTGTTCCTGAACGTAACTGTGCACAGAGGGATCTTTGTCTTTTGGTTAAATTACACATAACATAAGCCTCTACACTGTAACGATCCTCTATGAGGCTCTGGCCCTTTCCAAAAAGCCACAGTTCAGTATGAAGCGCAGACTTTTCAGTAGGAGGTTTCAGACTGAACCCTCGTGGTCATTCAGTATGCATTTTGTGGGTCCAGCTCAGCATGGATGCTAACTTCTGGGTTTTGTGAAGTATGGTGTGGATGCATCCTTTCAGGAAATGAGTTGTATTTTAACACCCAATGCTGTGCGAAATGAAATGTGAAACGTCACTTCACGTGCGCCTCTAAATCAAAACAAACAAGGATGAAAAAAATAAATAAAATAAGGACGGATGCGGCCGGTTCGGGTAACGTGCCTTTCAAATGTTAAGTTGTTAAACTGTTTACATGCAATGTGAAGTTTTGTATTATTGACTGTTCATGTACGCGTAGTTAACAGCAAGTACACTCAGGGTTTAAATCTCCTGAATATCACAGAGTAACTTATTTAGATGAATAAATGAAATATTATTCAAATAAAATACAGATTGTAAATCTTTAGCTCAGGGATGACAAGGAAAAGTATCCCAAATAAAGATCCTTTTAGTGAGTCTCTGATCAGACCTCTTCACGAGTCTATTCCAAAGCCAAAGCATTTCACATTTATGTCTGATGTTTGGAGGCTCTCATCCCATATCTCCATTCACAGCCAGGCCTGATGTAAATGTATGGACTCCCAGGAAGGACCTAATAGCTCTATCATGTACACAATTACAACACCAGAAGCACAAAGGCACATTCACACATACTCTGTGCGCGCAGCGGTCCGTCTGCGCCACGGTTTTGTTCCGTCAGACGGCGCGCGCCCATTCACACTAGATCCATTTCTGGAACGTCAGCGCAGCGAAGCGCACTCATGATCAGCTGCGGCGTAGTGCGTGGCGCTGACGGACCGCGGCGCGCACGGAGTATGTGTGAATGCACCTTGAGAGTATTGTCGCGCTAGTGAGTCTTAAGGCGCATTCACACACACTCTGTGCGCGCCGCGGTCCGTCAGCGCCACGCACTACGCCGTAGTTAGCCGCCACTCTAGTCAATCATTGTGTTCACACAGCCAGCGCTGCGGTCCGTCTCCGGAGCGTGCCACCAGCGCCACGTCGCTCTGCTCCGTTTCAAATACGCTGCAGGTCTATTTTCGACGGAGTACGCTGCAGACACGCGTCAAGCTAGACAGAGTATCACAACCCGGACAGGAAGTCAGACAAGGAAACGCACAGAGCATCCGGTCAATTTCAAAATAAAACACAATATACGGACTCGCGATCGTATTTTTTTATCACTTTATCAACATAACGTCAAAACAGGCACCAAACGAACAACACATCATCCTCAGAAAGACAAAGAGACATGTTGTCTGCACGTTTTTCTCTTTATTCCCGCGTGATCTTGTAGTTCTCCTGCGATGTGTGTACAGCTGATCATGAGTGCGCTTCGCTGACGTTCCAGAAACGGATCCAGTGTGAATGGGCGCGCGCCGTCCGACGGAACAAAACCGTGGCGCAGACGGACCGCGGCGCGCACGGAGTATGTGTGAATGCGCCTTCAGCCTCAAGGTTAAGAAAAAGGTCTTAACTTGCAAAAGATAGACAAGCAAGATCAGTAGACAAAATCCAAAGGGAGCAGGCAGAATCAAAATTCCCAAAACAGCAATGATAAAAAAAAACAGGGAAGAAACACACTACAAGAAAATCCTGGAACGATTGGCTCGAAGGACAAAGACTGGCACAGGACGGAGGGAAGACAGACTCAATACTAAATGTGATTGGGAGATAATGAGATGCAGCTGGAGACAATCAGGGCAGGGTGACAATCACACAGGCTGCAAAACACATGAGGAAGTGAAGGATCTGAAATGAGAGAAGAGGAAAGTAACACAGAAATAAAAACAGGAAATACTACGAGGAAAAAATGAACATAACTTCAGATGTAGAGCTGGACATGACTATTATGCACTTGCTCAGAGTTTTGCATCAACAACAGCTCCATTCTGCTGCTTCGTTTTAATGCTCACTGTGAACCTTTCTTCCTAAACTTTTCCATTTCTATTTTTTAGTGAGATTCATGTTCTTTTGGAGCAAGCTTCACTCATACTGCTCATTATTTTTCAAATTTGCAGTTACCAAAAATGTCTGTGTTCTGGAAATACTCTCTTTCTCTAATTCCCCCCCACCACCACCACCATTTCTTCACTTGCAGACTTAATAAATGACACAGACTCTCCAGCAACACATTGCAATTTCATGCTCAATTTGAGGGGAGCAAAAAGTACAGAACATCCCGAACGTCACACGCTTTCTTCCCATTCTCCAGGGTTTTTTATTCTTCAGTGTTTCTTTTCACCTTTTCTTTGTTCTACTTACACTTCTCTTGCTCTTCACCTCCTCTTCCCGCCCTCCATTTTTTGAGGATTATGTAAATAAATGAATGATATGATAATGAAATTACACAAACCAATGACCCAGTCCGCACGTCTTTCTCTACCCATTGTTTATTTGTCTCTGTCTGGATAATGTCGGAGGGCTAATGGAGTGGATAATTGAATGATGTATTTTGGGTCACATCACTCTGGTTCTCTGGTGAGCATTGAAAAGTCATCACTGTGTCTCTGTGATTCTCTTGTTCACACGATGTAACCTTTAGTTTATATGCAGATTTGACGGAGGAAGTATGAAGTTATGCACAGTGGACATTTGTTCTTTGGATGTTTTTAGGGCACGCGGAGGAAGCCTCATTCCTGGAGGAAACATGACTTTGTCATCTGCTTCGGGATGCACTGTAGTCTGTGTTTGTCTTGAGCGTGTGTTGGGATATATTTGGCTAAGGGCAGACTATGTAGTGCAACAATCCATATTTAACCTTATTTAAATATATTTAATGTGTTTTTTTTTTTAGAAAATGTTAAGTGATTCAAAGAAGAAACATTATTTTTCTTTCCTGCTTCACTGAGATGTTATTTCTGCAGCTACATTCTACCTCATGCATCATTATGGACATGTTTGTCCATTTGGGCAAATTGTTCCTCTTTATCTGGCCATCATTGTGGCTGTGTTAGTGCATATGGCACACATTTTTGTAAGAAAGTCTCTCTCTTGACATTTTTTTTTTAAATAGATCAATAGAACACTGAGAAACATGTTTACTACCCTCTTAAGTCATTAAGGACAAAAATGTCCACTTCCATAAAACTGCTATAAAAATAGAACAGATTGATATTTAGTCCTACCAAACATTCCTTCAAATGCCAGTTTGATAACATGATTCTGGCATTTTAAGGGTTAAAATCCTGATAATTATTCAATATTTGATAGCTTTGAGCAGGGCTGATTTTGTTTAAGAGATTTATGCAAAAAAAGGAGAAACAAATATGAATCTGTTCTATTTTTATAGCAGTTCTATGGAAGTGGACATTTTTGTCCTCCAACACAATTTTAAATCTGATGCTACACAAAAACTAACAATGCATCAAAATCAATATTTTGGCTAATCTTTGACATATCCAAGACTGATTTTTTTTTTAAATCCCCCAGCCACCCAACATTTGTTTTATGGAAAATAATGTTTGTGTTTTTTTCATAAATAACAACAGTGACATCAAGTAATCAAACTGGCATTTAAAGGGTTAAATTCCTCAAAATGATTGAATGTTTGGTAGTTTTGAGCAGGGCGGAAGTGGTTTAAGACATTTATGTAAAAAAAGGTAGAACTAAATATCAATCTGTTCTATTTTTATAGCAGTTTTTTGGAAGTGAACATTTTTGTCCTTAATGAGTTAAGAGGGTAGTAAACTGATGCCTGAGGGTTAACAGGATGTTTTTCAAATGTGAAAGGAGTTTGGTAATAAAAGGGTGATGGTGATCAAAGAAAGATATCGGCTCATATATATCGGTTCATGATTTTTTTCCCCTCCCAAATATCAATATCAGTATCGTGCCAGACAAATCCTACATCGGTCGGGCCCTACATCGTGTTCACTTGTTTTCTAAAATGTTAATTTGTTTTGCCCTTTGTAAAACTGTTTTGCTTTGTTGAATGCAAAAATGTTTTCCAAAATGTAAATTTGTCTCCAGCTTTGTAAAATTGTGTCACACTTTGTCATTTAGTTTTTCACTTCCGAGCCACCGTACTGCTACAAGCTTTATCTGCATGCTGTTGTTACGGCAACATTGTCCCTGATAGGTTGTATGGCAGCATGGCTGTCAAGCTAGTAAGGGGGGCGGGCCTTCCTGCCTGGTCGTACGGCAAATGGCTAGAACGCCACGGTCTTGATTAGCTGAGGCACCGCGCAGACTGAGCTGGTCCAGATAGTGACGCATCACCGTGTGGAAAGAAGACTGCAACAGGTAAGGTCTGTCCCCCTTACCGTAGTTGGCAGCCGCAAACAATCATGCTATGCCACGGGCAGCAGACGCCTGGAAGCCCCTGACAAGGTTCAAATCCCAGGGTTGTGTTTGCCGTGACACTGTTTGGTGCTTTATCAGACTTTCTACAATAAAAAACTCCAAACCCTCTCTATTTAATTACCAGTGTATTGGTTTGTATACACACATATACATGCACATGTAATGCATGTGTAAGAATGTGTCAGCGTGTTTGCGATAGATAACTATTTGTGAACTGTTTAATGAAACAAATAACCTTTATTGCATACCGATCTAAACGTTCCACTCAACCCTGCGTCAAGCTTCGCCAGAGACGAGCCTACACACCTAAGTTAGACACTAGCGCAGTGTTGTGGAGGGAAAATGACGCTGAATTAAACATGCTAATAAATGATATAGATTGGATCAATATAAAGAAAACAATAAGTGCGTAAGTAACAGGATGTGTATTTAACGCTTTTATGGGTGAATCAGGCAGGAGAAATAACAGCCATAGTCACTCCTCCACCTGGTGAGAGAACGACACGTGACCCCAGAAATGATGACAAATGCCGTGTGTGTGTGTGTGTGTGTGCGTGCGTGCGTGTGTGTGTGTGTGTGTGTGTGTGTTTACAGTTTAAACTTAAGCATTTCTTTACATTTAAAATCCAGACATGAGCCCAGGTGGAAAAAACATCAACTAAACACACTCTTGTGTGTTTTTGTTTTATGTAGATCAGCTTCTATTCTTATTGACAGCGACAGAGTGATGAAGTGTGTGTACTGGAGGCTGTAACGGTCCACAGAAAGATGGACAGATTGCACATGAGGAGGAAGGAGAGCTGTAGGTGACGTAGACAGTCAGCCATGTATACTTACTGCTGCTGGGTATAAGATCTCTGTCTGGGAGGAACAGCTTGTATCCGTAATGCTTTTCCAAAACGTCCGGCAGAATCTCCAAAGCAAATGTTTCCTCGTCGCTGCTCGTCCTGCCAGGAAAGGAAAGACAATGACGCTTCCAAATTTGAAATCAATTACGAAACAAGAAGTAAGTGTGAACACTGGTTACACCTGCCAAAGGTAATAAATGTTGCTACATGTATACATGTTTACCTGTTTATTTATTTACAGCCGGCTTACATGTTTACAGAAAAAGCTGAGACCGGACAGTGGATAGAGTCAGAAATCGAGGAGAGAGAGAGAGAGAGAGTGGAATGACATGCAGGAAGGACAATCCACAGGCTAGATTTGAACCCGGGCTGCCCGCTTCAAGGACTACAGCCTCCGTACATGTGAGGACAAGTTTCTTACAACTAGGCTAAGCGTCCCTCGTTTAGATATTTAATTGTTAAACAATGATAAGTGGTTAAGATACCAAAGAGATGCAGTGTTTTTCAGACCATGAATAATGCATACAAAACAAGTTCATAGTAATATTTTAAACAACAGAAAATCTGTGTTTAAACTTGGGAAGAGTTAAGATGACCCTGGTTTTTTAACTACAGCTTTAATGAGTCTCGTAACTCGGCGAGCTCTCCAGCAGTCTTTGTCATTAATGTTGTGTATTGTATTTTTTAAGGTTAATTTTTGGGTCTTTTTAAGCCTTTTATTTAAGGATAGGTCAGTGCATAGAGTCAAAAATCAGGGAGAGAGAGAGAGTGGGGAAGGACATGCGGGACAGGTGCTACGGATTGGATTTGAAACTGCCGCCCGTCAATGTTGTGCTAATTTCGTGACATGATGCCACCCAATTCAAACACAGCAGACAAGCAGGTTGGCTCTGTGACCGTCCATTTTCCTACTGATCACATAAGTAGAATGATGTGTGCCGTGTTGACATTCAACCAACACTAGAATATAATGGATTCAGAGATGCTGACTGAAGGAACATTTGGAAAAGGACTTTCAAATTTTCCAGAGCTAGATATTCAGATCGAGTTCAAATTTCTCATCTCACTATCAGAAATGTATTTTAAGTTTTTTCCCAAACAGTTTTTTTTAACGTGGCAATGGAAGCTGTATTAAATCCACTCTGAAAACAAACACGCTTTCTTTTCTATTTCTTCTCTAATGCACTGGATTGAGGTTAACAAGTCATTTTCATGCTGCTCACAGTGATGATGGAGCGTTTGAGAATCCGTGTTGTTAGCTGAATAATAAAACAATGTTTAATATACTTATGTATGTTCATGGGAAACTCACCTGCCCAAAGAGTCCAGGTCCACTTTAGTGTAGGACAGATAGGCATCATACTCCTTATTATCTATGAAGAAAGACACCATGCATGATATGGAGTAAGTAGGGTAGTAGAAACATTTTCACTTTTTAGGACAGCTCACATTCAAACCCGCAGCTGTTAAAGGGAGACGCCGCTGCAGTAAAGGCTGCTTGTCAACTTCTGTTTTTTGAGGGATTTGTCAATATACAGTTTGCGGTTTTCACACATGCAAAGATCTCATGAAACTTTCCGCATGAAATCAGGGTGAGCCGATGTGAGCACAGACTTCTTTTTTTGTTATGTGCTTTGTTAAAGGTCACATATTCTCCTCCTTTTCAAAAAGTTTAAATAAGTCTCAGAGCTCCTCAAAACATGTCTGTGAAGTGTCTTGTTCTAAATCCACTCTGATCCTGTATTTGATCATGCCTATAAACCCCTCTATTTCAGCCCTGCTCAGAACAGGCTGTTTCTGTGTCTGTAGCTTTAAATGTAAATGAGCTGTGTCTGACCACGCCCCTCTCTGAGAGGGCTTGGTGGCTCAGGCTCTTTTGCACCACTACCTATTGTTTACGGTGAGAAGGCAGACTCCGAGGGCAGAACAAACACCTAGCTGTGGGAGTGTCACCCACCTGGGGGAGGGGTTACTGCCCTTTGTGATGTCATGAAGGGAAAATCTCCAAACGGCCTGTTTGAGCACACATTTTCTGAAAAGTGTAGCAGGCAAAAGACAGAGAGGATGGACTTTTCTCATCATTGGGGGGTTTGTAGACAGACTAGGGACACATCAGTTTTTGTAAAACATGGTGAAGTGTATTTTGCATAATATGTGACCTTTAATTAATGTCTTGTGAAAGATGGGCAGATTATATAAGATTATTCTTCCAACTGCTCATTTTTATTTGTAATGGTCTCCACAAGAGTTCACTTGCACAAACAGATAAAAACCATTCTGATAAGAAGTGCCCTGAGAGTTTGGATTAGCACTTTAAATAGAGCTGTGGTCTGATCCAAAATGTGTTGGGGTACTAAAAAACAACAGAGCCTATGGGGAACTCAGTCGAAGCCACACACCATCAGTCTGAGTGAAATAAACTGAAACAATGAAAAAAAGGTTTGATGACATTTCCTATTTAAACTCATGCAACCCAATATACAAAAAAGATCACATTATTTCACCATTTAAGTGTTACTTTGTTGTCCATCCCTCTGTAACTTAGTGGGTGCATGTATTACTCTGATGGATATGTGCTGATAAAAACTATTTTTCTACAGACATGTCTGAAGTGTTGTTTGATGACCTGATTTAAAAGTGAGCAGACAGACTTACCGTCTTCAGTTTCATCACTTCCAAAGTGCCTCCTGTAGCAGAGCATGATCTCCATGTTGTAACACTTGTACAGTGCAGTCAGGACTCCCAGAAGCAACAATATGACCCCCAGACCACCGGCCAGCTCGAGACGATACATGTCTACATCAGAGATAAAGCAAAGGACGGATCCAGGAAGAAGGGATTAGATTCGTACAGTTAATGCTTAAAAAGTCACTCATGGTTGAATAAAATAAAAAGTTATAACATACATTCAACAGTGTTTCAGACTTTGGTCACTGTATGACTGACTCTGTTTTGTATAGGAGTTTTTTACTTGGGTTGGGAACCGGAGGGTCACCAGTTCAAGTCCAGGTGCGGACCAAAATATGGAAGTAAGTCTGGTAGCTGCAGCACCTCCTGAGCACTGCTGAGTCTATTATGTTTGTTTAGTTTTGAGCACTTTAAAGCAACCAGTGTGACCTTAACTAAATGATTGATTGATTTCATTATTGTGTCACACATAAACACTATGCCCTGTCCAAAACAGGCTTACATCATTATTAATACAAAGAGACCAAAGACCAAAAGTCGACACTTAATAACAATTATACAAACAGATCAAACCATCCTGACGTTTCCTCCATGCTTTAGAGACAAACGTGGCCGACTTATAAACATAGAAATCAACAACCAATCCTGTCGTCATCAGAGCTCCAAACATTTCAGGATTCTGAGCGTACATTTCATTTATCAAAGTTGTCCTTAACTCATCACAAAATGGACAATACAAAAGAAACATTAGTTTTTGAGTTGACTTTTGATTTATCATGTAGTTCTTTGTATGGCTTGGTAAAATCCCACCCCATGGTTTTGACTTTGTGAGGTGTTTTAATTGTTTCATAGGGTAGAACTGTGGATACTTCTTAGCCCCTATAGGGCCACCTTATACTGCGGTCAGACTGCACGTTTGCAGCAGATTTTACGCCTGATCTGGCAGATGTAAGGATACAGGGATCTGTCAGCCCCGAACATTGATCGTTTCATCCCGTGTAGTGCGTCATAGTGAAGGACTCTGAGCTTGGCATCTCAGGATCCGCCCTTTGCTGGTTTGAGTCCTACCTCTCTGGGCGATCCTTTAGAGTGTCGTGGAAGGGAGAAGTGTCTAAAGCCCACAGCTTATCCACAGGGGTACCTCAAGGGTCAGTGCTTGGTCCCCTCCTCTTCTCCATATACACAAGCTCACTTGGTTCGATAATCCGCTCTCATGGCTTTTCATACCACTGCTATGCTGATGATACCCAGCTCTTCTTGTCATTTCCACCAGACGATGTCACAGTCTCAGCTAGAGTCTCGTCATGCCTCACCGATATCTCTAAATGGATGAATGAACGGCACCTTCAACTCAACCTTTCAAAGACTGAGCTCCTCGTCATTCCAGCCAGTCCCTCTATGCAGCCACAGATCAATATCCAACTTGGAACAACCAAACTCATGCCCACAAAGTCTGCACGGAACCTGGGTGTCATGATTGATGACCAGCTAACCTTCAAGGTACAAGTAGCCTCGATTGCCCGATCATGTCGTTTTGCCCTGTACAACATCAGGAAGATCAGACCTTACCTGTCAGAACATGCTACACAACTTGTGGTACAGGCTCTTGTGCTATCACGCATAGACTACTGCAACTCCCTACTGGCAGGTCTTCCTACATGCACAACCAAACCTCTGCAGATGATACAGAACGCAGCAGCACGACTGGTCTTCAACCTTCCAAAAAGAGCTCATGTCACTCCGCTGTTCATCTCCTTACACTGGCTCCCAGTCACTGCTCGCATTCAATTTAAAACTCTGCTGCTCGCCTACAAAACAGCAACAAAAACGGCTCCTCCTTACTTTGACTCTCTATTTCAGGTCTACACTCCCTCCCGTCCACTACGCTCTGCCAATGAAAGGCGTTTGATCCAACCTTCACAACAGGATCCAAAGACGAGGACTAGACTCTTCTCCTCTGTCGCCCCCCGGTGGTGGAATGAACTTCCAAACTCCATTCGATCTGCAGAGTCCCTCTGTACCTTTAAGAAAAAGCTAAAGACCCAGCTCTTTCAGGAATACCTACTAACTTAGCTCAATGATGATGATCTGGATAGTATTGATGTAACGATGGTAATGATGATGGTTTTTGTTTTTTGTTTGAAAACGACGAAGTATAAGATGGTTATATACTGATTAGAGTCTCAGACTGGCAGTTCATGTTGTGCCTTGCCTCTGGGCAATGCCTTTCAGCACCTGTGTCCAATCGGACTCAAAGCTGATCGTTCTTCCTTACTGATATTGTTCCTTTATTTTTCCTTGATCCTTGCTTGTGTTGTTCTTACTCTCTGATGTACGTCGCTTTGGATAAAAGCGTCTGCTAAGTGAATTGTAGAATTGTAGAATTGTAGAATTGTAGAAGGACAATCAAGGCCTCATCTGGGACGCCTCATGACGTCCTGACAGAAAGTCTAGCAGGTTTTATTTTTCTTTCTGCCTTCTTCGACGTGTTACGTCACCGTGGTATTAGAGACCAATGAGAGCAAAGAGCGCTCTCCACGTGCAGTAGTAACGAGCGTTAACGAACAAAATGGTGAAGCAAAAGAAGAATGATGAAGTTGGTGCCAGGAGATTGAACTATGAGTCAGAGGACAAGTTTGTCGAGCTCTGGAAGCAACCATTTTTTGGTTGTTGTTTAGAGTCTTCTTTTCAGGTGTCTTCTAGCCCCGTCCCTCTTGCTTCCAACGTCATCATGTCGGTCGTGATGATTAGTCCGGGTACCACCGTGTAGTCTGTGATGTCCGTCAGTCAAGTCACGGTACACATTCAGGGCTGATCGTCTAATCTGACACCATAACCATGGTAACAGACAAAAGATTGTGTAGTCTGACCTCGGCATTATGGAAGCAGTAAAAAATTTTAATACTGGGAAACATATACTGATACATTATGGAGACTGTTTCCTGTTGGACGTATTTTCAAACCAGTTTTGAGCACAAAAAAAAAAGTATTAATGCAAGAGGATCGAATGATTAGTTTGTCACATGTGAGGCTCATTTGTCAGACGCCTTATTTCTTAGGACAGTGGATAGAGTAGGAAACCAGGGACAGAGGGGGATGAATGACATGCGGGACAGGAGCCAACGGACGGACTTGAACTCGCCCGCCTGGAGGACCATAGCCTCCGCACTGGGGGCCGACCTAGAAAGATTAAAAAGCATTCCAGTGTCAGTATTCTACCAAAATAACGCTTAAGTCACTTCTTCTTCAAACACATGCACCTGCTCTGCCTGATTAAGCTTCAAAGACCACCTGAAACCAATCCTGGAAAACTACAGAAACCCTCTTTGTGACTATTAAACAAACCTGCAGATTACAAGTTAGAAGAACACACAAAGTCAGCCGCAATACAAAGTGTGCTTCCCTGACTGAGAGAGACAGATGACCTCACGTCAGCATTTCAGATACACACATACTGTACATGATCTCAGATGGTGTGTGTGTGTGTGTGTGTGTGTGTGTGTGTGTGTGTGTGTGTGTGTGTGTGTGTGTGTGTGTGTGTGTGTGTGTGTGTGTGTGTGTGCGTGCGTGCATGCGTGTGTGAGAGAGAGAATGATAGTGCTATCATAGGCAATATGAGTGTTTGGGAGATTTATGGAACATGGCTGGTGAATGACACCATGGGAAATATGATCTATTACTATCTTTCCCTCTCTCTTTTTTCAAACACGCACACACACTTGCACGCGCGCACACACACACACACACACACACACACGCACACACACACACTTGCACACACACACACACACACACACTGAGTTACAGTGAACACTCTTTTTTTTTTCTACGTGAGGTATATTTATCATTTTTGTTTTAATCACAGGTGTTTTGAACGGAGGGATATTGTATTCATATGAGGAGTAAAAATCTGCCTGGTTTCTTGTTACTAAGAGTTAAAGTTAACTAGAAAAGATCACGTTATAAGGACTAAAAAGATACTCGAGGGTTAATGAATTTTGCATGGCAGCAGGCAGAGGAAGATCCCAAGGTAACGAGGGTTATTGATTTGATTCTGTTTTATTTCCATCTTGGTTTAAGGCATTTAGAAATATTAGCATCTTTGAGTAAGATGATATTCTCATGAGCTTGTCGACTTTGCGCAGGCATCTGAAGTCTTTAAGGTCGTTCAGACGGAAAGCACACTCTGACCTCTTTGACACAGAGTTATTACTTCAGGTTCTGTTAAATAGATTCAGTATGCGTCACAGATATAAAGTTATAAAAGTCATGCCTCTGAAATGCATTCAAGCTGGCTACGTGGTGTCTCAAGGTACTATCAGGCATTTACTGAAAATTACAGAAGCGCATTGCGCCTCCTCATCGCCACCCTGACAGGACGGGCAGATCTGTTTCTCTTTAGTACCAGATCTTTATGTCTAAATAAAAAGAAACCAGGCACTATTTTTACCCCCGTATGAATGCAATATGCTTCTGTACTTTTCAACTTCTCACTAAACTGTAACTTCACTTTTTGAGCACAACAAACCACAAAGAATTTCCATACATCTCAATCCTGTATCTCATCCTCTGTCTAAACACACACTTAGCGACGTTGTCATCAGTTTCTGGACCGAACATAACGTTGTAAGACGGAGTCTGTTAGGCTGCAGACTAAAGCAGGCTTTGAGAGAATGTAACGAGTCTTATATAAGCTGTCTACGTGGTGTCTCAAGGTTCTATCAGGCATTTACTGGAAATTACAGAAGCGTATTGCGCCTCTTCATGCACCACCCTGACAGCAGGGGCAGATCTGTTTCGTGATCTTTTCTCGTTGTGAGATCTGTAACACGTAATAACAAGAAACCAGGCAGAATCCCCCCCCCCATATGAATGCAATACACTTCCGTAGTTTTAAGAATTAGGCACACAATATATACAAAAGCCTCTGAGTCTCTGCATCACATTATTCCTAATGTTGCCATGCTGTCGTTTTGCTTTGTTTGAATTATTGGAGCCCTGAAACAGTTTTATTGTTTAAATTCTGGTTCACTGAAGAAAAGCCCTATGTTACAGAAAGACCCATCAATCACTTAATCAATCAATCAATCATTCATTTGACAGCTGACTCTTTAGTCACCTGGTTGAATTTATTCTCCAAAGTGTTTGTCAAGGACTCTTTCTTTTCCTGCCTTTGTTCAGTTGTTTCTGGGTAGAACCGGACCATCTGGCTCTCGGGTAAAAAGGGGGGCACAAAGGGCATCGCAGCTCCTGTGAGACTGATTATTTTTGAATCAACATTTGTCTCAGTCTAATATGTGCCGTGCTGGCAGCCTGAATGTGTGACGTAGGTGAGAGAAAAGGTGAGCTGACATGTCAGAAAACCTGATTTCAATTCTTCATGTTGTTTTTTTTGCTGTTGTATACTGATTCTTTGTTATAATTAAAAAAATATCCAACAGGTTTTTATTTGATTCTTTACATCTAATCAGGCTTTGTTAGCTCAGTTTCCTTCTTCTTGATATCGTGAGTATTCAGTTTTTCCTTCTTTCTTTAAGTTGGATTTTACACAATTTTTTCTCTGATCTTTTTTTTGGTATTTCTAAATCACATCTGCATCATTCTTTATTTAACCCTTTGTTGAATCTTTTAGTTTTTATTTGTCCAAATGGATATGACTGTGGGGGGGGGGGGGGGGGGGGGGGGGGGGGCTGACAGACGGAGCAAACTGTGAGCCTAAATCCTCGGGGAGAAGTTCTGCAGTCGATAATTAAACAGAATCCATTTGGATAAAGCAGACCGGTATAGATAAGACTCTGTAGTCAGGGACTTCAGAGATAACGGGGTAAGGCACGTCAAACAAATATTGTGATATAAATCAATCCAATCTGAGGGAATTTTAATGTCTTTTGTGTTTAATCTGATATTTTTGCTTAATGTCAGATTTCTTCAAATCTTTTTCTAGCATTTATTTTCATATCTTTCATTTGTTATGTCTGAAACTTCCTCAAGGCCACGTATTTGAATGTTCATAATGTTATAATACCTTTATCTTTAACTCTGTAAAGCACACTGAAGGGATTTTTTATGAATGATGCTCTATAAATAAACTTTTAAACTTAGAACAGCCTCAATAGGAAGTAGTCCCTCGCCATGTAGTAAATAATAAGACACATGTTTTATCACTTTATCAAAATGTTGCACTTCGGATGATTCATTTTCTCATACTTGCTGTTAACCAGCTGGAAACAGGTCTTTAAAAACACCTGAGCTCCTCCTTTTTTCTGGTTGTATCCAGCAAAGTGGGGAAAGGGGGGGGGGTTAGATAAAAGGTCTGATTGCAGGTGGTGCACTCTTTGGCTTTTATCATTCTTCCAATGCATCTCTCTTTTTATGTCATTCAACTTTCTAATGTGTTTGCTGTTTCTATGTTTCACCAGCAGATGTCTCTCCAGCTCCACTCTCAGCTTCTACACTCACGTATACACAGAGGTGATTTATAGTAGAGAGAGTTGGAACAGCAACAGAGGGGGGGATATGGAGGCAAGGACTGGCGGTCCAAGTGGGGGAGAAAAATAGTGAAATTTAACTAATTCCAAATATTTGCTCTACAGTGAAATGAACGCAGATTGCTTCCATCAGTAATGAGACCTTTTTAGAATCCTCCGCCTCTATCTCCATCTCCTCCTGCCTTCATCCATCCCTCTCTCTTCAGTTTAACATCCTCCATTCTCTGTTTTCCTCTACTCACTCTATATCATTCATTCTCAAACTGTGGTACGAGTACCACTGGTGGTACACGGGATCCCTCCCTGGGAGTCTCAGATTTATTTATTTTTTTAATAAAGATGTTCAAATCAAATGGTTGACAAGCAAAGCTGTGATGGCAAGCGAAGGAAGCACGTTACATTTTTTTGCATTTGTGGCTCCGAATGGGAAATATTAGAAAGTAAAGTGCAGCACAGCAGAAACTGAAGCCAGGAGTGTGTGGTATTTTCTGTGCTGGTACTCATCTTGTGAAAAGTTTGACAACCACTGCTCTATATCATCCCCCCAACTGTCTTTCTTAGATATTTTGCATGAGCAGAAAGTCACTTGCTGCTGTCTCCTGAAGCCATGTCCTACACAGAATTCACAACATCTGTTCTTTATTGTTGAGAATAACAGCAGAGGCATTTTAAGGATCCTACAACTTAAAACACTTCACTTCAGAAAAACATTAAAGCATTGTAATCCCAGAGCTATGGCTATGGTGTGATTGTATCTGCACCATAGGTCCATTATCTTTCAAAACGGTCATCACAGCTTTGCAGCCGTATCGATTCTGTAACATCTGCATCGATACATGTATTTGCAATGAGCACATGACGATATATTGCCGTATTGATTTTTTGAGCACAGCCATACTTTATACGTTGTTGTTTTTGGGGTAGGGTGGTGCAATAACATTTTTACACAGATAATGCTGTTTTGTTCCCTTTTCTCTACAAGCTAGTATCCCCACCACTAACCCAATGATTTCCAAAGTCTTGTATCTGTTCATTTCCTTCCAGAGGCTCCAGAAGAAGTGCTTTAAGCATCTGTTGCCAAAGCAGTTTGTCAAATAACATTCATGACTATGATATAATAAAGCCTTGGAGCTTTCTCCAAACATACCATCTGTCTCATCTGTATATTTGGAACCACCATGAGACGCTGAAATGCTTTAACATGCATCTCTTTCTGAGGTTTTTAGAGGCTGAACTCTTGTATTGAAAGCCTGTATTTCTCTTCAAATTCAAGTTAACACAGAATCGTTATTATATTCAGAGAAAATAGTGTTTCTGACACATCTGTGCTTTTCCTTTTTTCTGTTTCTGCCTTTGATTAGAAGCTTTTCTCAGGAAGACTCAGGGCCTGATTCACTAAGAATTAATTGTGGCCGCAAATAGCTCCAAAAATTTCACATCATTTGCTCACGTTATCTGCCCCTTCTGAAGGTCTAAGGCTGCGTTCACACTGCAAGCCTTAATGCTCAATTCTGATGTTTTGGTTTGGCTGTTCACAGGCTTTCTAAATGTGGCCTTAATCCACATATGAACGTTTTATAAAAGTGGCTTATATCTGAGTCACATAGGAGCAAGAAAAAATCAGATTCAGGTAACTTTTGGCCGCAGTGTGAACCCAGCCTTATTCATATACATAGCATATTGCACTAATGACATTCAGAGGAAAAACCAAGTGGCAACCTCTGGTCTTGAAAAATGAAGCCAATGCGGAAGTGCAAATCCTGCAGTTCCGCTTGAGGGTGGCTCCAGAAACACCGGAAGTCACACACAAACCACAAGCAAAAAGCCGTTTTTACAGCAGAAATAAACATGTTTACAGCCTGGTACAAAAAACTGCCTGTGCTTGTCTGTTAGTGCTGGTGTTTGTGAATTTGATGCTTTTTGACGGGACAGTTTGAAGAAGAAGAAGAAGAAGAAGATAAACGTCATTAATCAAGCGAGGGTAAAACATGCTACACACACATAGGCTGAAATACACACACATGCACAAACAGGATCCTCTAGTATGGACATGCACTATGTCAGAGTGAGGGGGCTCCGAGTGCTCCGGAGCTTGTGGGAGGGGGATTTGGTGTCTTGCTCAAGTGCACCTTGGCAGTGTCCAGGAAGTGAACTGGCATCTCTCCAGCTACCAGAACAATTTCCAGACTTGAACTGGCGACCCTCTGGTCCCTTATGGACTGAGCTACTGCCTTAATGACTGCATGACTCATTTAAATCCGTGCAAACATCCACATCACACAAAGGGTGCTGTCTGCTCCGCACCAACAGGTAAGGGAGCATTTTACTGCGTGTGTTTTGTGAAACTCTTTTTGACTCATTTGTATAGGTTTAGCGGGCGCAAAAGCAGTGCAATCCTTTTGTGAATCAGGCCACAAGCTTGAATGACTTCTCATTTGTTCTGCCATTCATTCTGTTTCTTGTAAAATATACAACACTCATGTCACCTTTCTCTTCTCATTAGTTCATGTGCCTTCATATATTCCTCACATAGTTCCAACCAACCAAAATCAGAAGAGAGGATTTTTTGACCAGAATACGTCAAAGCTGTGTTGGTGTCCACGGCCGTTTAAAAATACTTCACATCTGTGACACCTGGAAAAGACAATTCACCAAAGCAAGAAGAAGAATTCACTTTGCACAGAAGTGGTTCAAGAGTCTGAGAGAGTGAGAAATAATTTGAGTGTAACTTCAGCTGTCATTATCACAGGGGACACTGTGAGTGGCTATCTGTACAGGCCACTTACTAAGCTACACTAGGGAGGAGTAAAGATTAGGTCCACACCTTGGAGAGACTGATGCATTTACACCTTTTCAACATCTGGCTAGAATCCGTCTTAAACCTCCTCCTGAGGTAGGATGAGCAATTGTATTGATCAGTGCTTCTCGGGTGCATTTACACTTGGCTTGTTTTATATGGGATGGCTTAACCAAAGTGTAAATGGGGACTCAAAAAGAATGAGTTACAGCGGAGAATGTGTCTCTCTAGAGTGCCCCTCTATCCATCTGGACGCCATTTTCTCCGAATCCCTCCTCTCTCCTTTCAGCTCTTTCAATCTGTCTCTGTACCTGCATTTTTCTTTCCAGTAAGACTGTCATCATGTTGGCTGAAGGCAGCTCTTTCTGCTCTGCCAGTTACAATAAGTGCATGTGTTTGGTGTGTATACGGTAAGTGTGTCTTTGTGTGAGTGTGAATGTGCGACACGGACGCATCAATCCATAACCTTGGGTCATTGCGGGGTGAGAGCACACCCTAATTCAATCACACACACAGTGCATGTAATCAAGCTTTGATAACTTGTGTATGAAGTCAAGCTAACGTAACATGTGAAACTTGTGCTTTGTTTCGGTTTCCGGTTATGTTCAGGCGCCCAAATGTGACCTTAATAGCCAGAAGGCCTCAGGCCAGGAGCCACTACAACAGTCAGCTGGCTGGATAATCCTGAACTTTTACCATAGTAGCCAATGAATTACAAATGACTCGTATTGAAATTCAAGGTTACTAGTCACTATGTGGTTAGTTCAGTTGCAGTTTAGTTCAGCTCTGCAAATAACTGAGCCCATAGAACAAAACTAAAAACATTAAAGTAGTGGACCATAAACAAAAACAAGTGCCACAAGATTTAAAAAAAGTGTTAAGTTAAAGGACCATTATGTAAGATATCTACTGAACTAAATCATTAAATAACCTTACTATATGATCAGACATTAAGGAAACATGCTATTGTAGTGTCAAAATTAGGAGAGACCCGTACTCAGGCCTGGGCCAGAAGTAGCCTAAGCTGGGACTCCAATATAAACACAACATTTTGTTGCTCTAAGTCTGAGTTGTCATTTAGGTAGAGTCAGAGTCTTTAAAGTTTGCAGAGTGTTCCTCAAAGTCAGGACCAGAAGACAGCAAAGTCTGTGATCATAAAAGCTTTATTCATCTTTACAGAATCCAAAAGCAGTGAGTCCCTCAGCTGAAGGAACTGACACAATCATCAAAAACATTGATATTTAAACCCTTTGATAGAGGCGTGGAGAACAAACTTCTCTACGCCTTTTCACCTTATCTCAGTGGTTGGCATGATTTTTATTGGTGGTCAAAGACGTCACTCTATTAGACCCTCCTAGGGGCAGTTGTTTTTCTCATAGTTACTGTTCATGCCCATTTTGAACTCAATCCAGTCCAGCATCGGATTCACTTGTTTTTGTTGAACACATGTTTTCCCAGTCTCTCTCTTTCTGCCTGCACTGTCCTCTGATGCGCCTACTGCTTATGGCTTACAGGCCTTGAAACCTACAGAACTGTTATCTTTGACCGTGACTTGGCAAATCAAGTTGTTGTTTTCTTGGCTTGTAAATTATATTCCCAGGGCTCTCAACTGCTGACATGCACATAAATGCAGATTACATTTCTTAGGTGTTAACTGTTCTGTACACACTGTTTTCACTCTGTAATTTAATGTGAAGGCCTAATAAGACATAGAGTTTACTGTGCAACATATGATATCTTGTGAACACTCAAATACAAGTATTGATTATAATATAGATACGCACGTCTACAGGGCACATGTCTACAGAAAAAGACACTACACTGTGTTGAAGTGCTGGCTACTCTGACAACAATGCAGCAGCCAGTATGTCCTCCTTCTAACTTTAGATTCTGGTCCTGAATGGTCTGGATTTGTTTGGACCAGAGAAGGTAGGCGGTTTTAAGGCACTCCAACACGGCTGTTTTGGACGCCCCTCGGTTTGCCAGATATGAGACCAGTTATCAGGTCAAACCAACAGGTGTTGCAGCGATGGAAGCGGGCAAGAGAACTGGTTCAGATAGAAGTTATTGTACCCGACCTAAAAAGCCTCTGCATGTTTCTAATAAGCTCCACGAGCATAAACGTGCTCAAACTAGGATCAATATTGGAGATGCTTTTGAAAAATGGAGAGAGGTTAGAACGCAGAAATGTTTACAGACCGATGCAGAGCTGGCTAAATGGGGAGCGCCAAAAGCCAAGCGGTTATGTTGCCCGCCCCGTATACAGAGGCTATAGTGATCGCAGTGGCTGTGGGTTCACATCCAACCTCGGTCCTTTGCTGCATGTTATCCCTCACTCTCGCCTCCCAACATTTCCTCTCTCTCTCTTCAGCTGTCCTATCCATTAATGACAAAAAGCCCCCCCCCCCAAAAAAAAAAGAAAAGAAAAAAAAGCTGGCTAAACACTGAAGCTTCAGTGGCTGCCACATGGCAACCTGTTTGAGCATCGACTCTAAGGAGGAGGGGGCAAAGTCGACAGCTCTATTCAATGTTGTGAATTTGACTGCAGTACCCATTCTAAACACCAGGTGTCAGAGTTACATATTGCTCCTTTAACTTCATTGAGTAAAAATCTGGCATCTACATTTTATGCACACATGTCATGTACTGTGAAGGTTCATACATGCTGGATATTAGTTCATTAATAAGGATCATTTTAGTTCCACTTGTGTATTTCCTTTGACAATGTTGAACATGTAACACACACACACTGCTCATTTAGTGGATGTGTGTGTATCCGTTCACTGGCTGCACTTGCAACGTGTGTCGTCAGACAAATTAGGAGCGTGATTTAAAGACTTTAACTTTAGTTTTGGACCCAACACAGCGCTCTGCGACAGACTTTGTTTGGCCTAGTTTACAGCAACAGATATCAACAGGCTAACTAATGTTACTTCTCTGCTTGTTGTTAAAAGCAGCCACCAGCTGACACCTGATGATGCTAACATGCGTCCTAAACCATTGGGGGCGGGGGGGGTGATCCAAACAGATCACAGATAAACTGTGATCTATTGCACCACTGCTGCACACGCATGAGCAGATTATGCTGGGCTTTAGCTTCACTGTCTGTTGCTTTAGTATAAAGCTTTGTACAGGGATTCATACGGCGTACTCTGGATTTGTTGAGATAATTACAGTGTTAAGTAATGAAGACCCCCCCTAAGCTTCCATCCTGACCCCTCTGGAGGTGTATGACTGTGTGATGCCATGTGTGTGTGCGCGTGGCCTGTGAGATCCCTAGGGTGCTAGTTAAGTATAGTAAGATAGATTTGACACCCAAGGCATTCAGCACAAGTCAGACAGGGACTTGTCCTGCTCTCTCCCTCTTTAGATGTCTCTCTTTTCTCTTTCTTCCTTCACTTCATCTCTTCCAATTTTCTAGCACACCCCTCACCTTCCCCATCTTTATCTCTCTGTGTGCATCTATTATTTCTCCTGTTCTTCATTTGCTTGCCTCGTTCTGCCTCCCACTGTCTCTGTGCCTGTTTATCTCTTTCCATATTACCCAATTCTTCCTCTCCCTGCTTCCCTCAATTACATACATTTATTTCATATAGAGAGCATTCATGCAGCCCTTGTTTTCCCAAAGATTTGATGAAACAGAGACAATTCATCTCTTCCTCCTGCATCATTTAGCTATTTTCTGTTTGGCTTTTCTCTTTTTTGTTACTACTCACTGAGTCAGAGGCCACAACCCCAAGAAAGAAACCTAGAGAGACAAGCCTGTTCTCTCTGTTCATCAGATGAGCAGCAAGATAACAGAGCTGCTGCAAATGTTTCTACAAAGGGATCTCTGCCCTCATGCAGTTTTCAGCTGAATATTTATAGAGGCAACCATGAGATTTTCTTTTTTCTATTTTGTCTCCATCCGTCAAGCTCAGAACTCTTTGCCGCGGTAATCTTCCACAAACTTTGTGGAGATTAAGTGACAAACAAACAGAGGGCTATAAAATCTTATTCTCTTGCATTTTCTGCTGCCATCTCTCTGTCTTTATGTTTCTTTTGAATAACTGTTTAAGAGAAGCTACCAACATGTTTCTTTTAAAGAACACAATGCCCTTTTTCAGATTTGAATCTCAGAATTGTTAAATAGTGAACTATTTCAAGCTCCTTTCAGTTTTTGTCCTTTCTGGCGCCCCCTGTGGGCAAAGCAGTACACATCTTCTCTTTACTGATCATGAAGCACTCATACGACCCTTTTCATGACAGTCAACATAAAACTCACTCTGAATCTTTTCTGTAAAATGTAAAAAGTCTGTTTCTGCACTGAACTCTTCATCACCTCATTTGACATCAACCCTGCTGCAGCAAATTCAGCCAATAAAAACATTAGATTAGAATTGCCAGTCTTCTTCCTGATGGTTTTGCTTTTGTAGCTCATAAAGAGGCATCAGTATTAATCTCAGTCTGTTCCACTCTATACTCAGAGGAGCTTTAACGTAAACTGTGAATTACAATACAGTGCTGAGGAACCATTAAATCAATGTTATTCCTGCTAAAATAAAAAGATTGATATATTGGGAAAAAGGCCTTTTTTTCAGTGCCAAGGTAATTAAATAAGAGGCACCAACTTTCATATTGTTGCAGAAAATACAGAGCGACCAGCTGGGGGTTAGTGTAGCTCTTCTTTTTATTACTGTTCATGCTGTACGGATCTCCAAATCAAACTTTACTGTTCACAGTTTGTAGCTGTAAAACTACACTTCACACTCTTTGTTCTGTTTCTTAACTGCACATTTATGCATGCTCTGTGCTTCTATACCTTCTTTGCCGTGAGGTGTTTGTTTGTGCACAGCATGTGGATGTAGAAATGTTCTAAGGACTCACCAATAACCAGCAGCTACTTTTACAAAAGACTAGAGAGTGAGCTGTCCACTCACTTTGTATTTAACACAATATTCTGTGACAGTGAGAGATTATTTTCAATGATGTACTACTCCACTGGTCAACAGGTGGCAGCACTGTCTCTTACTGTGCATGTAACATAAGAAGCTACAATACTGGAGGCCGTATTTTTTCAGTTCTGTTGAAGCGTGCACATGGTGCTGATATATCAACAGCTTGAATATTCTGCCAGCCCTGCATGTGGAGTAGTAAAGTGTGGTTTTCTACTCATAAACTAGGTTAGAGTCTGAAAGGTGGAACATTTACAATAAAGTATAAGCGCTGCATTTGGGGCTAATGTTTGGCTTGAAGCAGGGTTTTGTCTGTCGGGGGCCAAGACAAAAATTCACAGGGGCCCCCTGCAATGGCGACTGACTCCTAGTGGTGTGCACTCGACTCGGTTATGGCCAGCGGAGCAGACACACAGACACATGTGGCTGCTTTGCTAACTAATGCACTCATGTCAAACTTCAAAGAACAAACATCATAATGTAATGCTAGCAGAAGTTACGTTATTCAGGGGTCTCTCCCCCTAGCTAAGGCCAGACTAGCAGCATTTAGTCCTTTACTAATATATTTATTTATCTGCTCCATGTACCACTTTCCTCTGTCTTTTTGTTTTTACTCCCACACGGATCATTCCTCTTCACTTTCCTACCATCACTTTCATTGTCCTCCTCAGGTTTTCAAACCACTAATGCATGCCAAGCTTAGCTGTACAAAGTCAGAAGGGGCCCCCTTAGGGGGACTACTGTCATTGCAAACTTTACACATTTTGAACCACTGCTGTAGTTTAAGGTTTGTCCACCCTCAGGGGCCCTCTACTGGCCTTGGGCCCCAAGCAGTTGCCTGCCTTGCCTGCTGATAAGCAGCGCCTCTGGGTTTTAGACTTAATGAGCCTTTGCCTCTCCTGCTTTCCATTATTGACTTGCTGGTTAGCAAATCAAAAACTCTTTATGAATTATTGGTTTCTCAATTCTGTATTTCTCTATTTAGGGTAATGTCATTCAAAATGGATTGCGGTAACCGTGATGTCTTCAAATAATTTGCTATGTTGCGCTGCTTTATCTTCTTTTACACACAAAGCGACTAAGGGATGCCACAGGGCTCCTTTGGCTGCATCAACCGTATATCGTCCTTCTACCTACAGCTCATTATTGTAAATTATTTTTTACTTGGCTGCTAACTTGGGTCATATTTATGTTGTTCATTACGCTGGTGACTAGTACTAGGGAATAAAAAACAAGGATTTGAACCATACTCTCTTGTTTATTTAATGAGCTTTTTACTTGAAAGCTGTTTTAAATATTAAATCAGGCATGTTTTCACTTGTTTGAATCAACATGACTTAAACTAGAGGAAGAGAGGGAATGGGGACAAAAGGAAGAGATCTACCTTTTTTCTGCAGGATAGCACTCCCGCTGCGCTTCCCTATGTGGTTCTCCACATAGCAGGTGTAGTTTGCCAGGTCCGTCTCCTCAACAGCATCAAACGTTAAGGATAGCTGCACCTCCTTCTCCCCTAAATGCTCCCTCAAAATCCTAGACAAACATGGAGAGAGGATACAGCAGTTAAAGTCAGTCAGATGGAGCATCCCTTCTCCAGAAATGTACAAAGTTAAAGGGAGAAATAACGCAAAGGCTACATATGTTTTGTCCTTTAAACATAATAAGAGGTCAAAAAGAAAGAAGAAGAGATCACAGGGAGAGAAGTAAGCGCTTAATGTTTTTAAGAGACCTTACGATACATGTATTCTAAATATGCAAATGGATTTTTAGAATAAAAGAGGACAAGGCAGGAAGAGGAGAACTGAGGAGTGGAGGCGTATGAGTTATAGAGCAGATGAAAAAGGACAGAGGGAGCAAGGCTGCATGTGTAGAAACATTGGCAACAGCTGGAAATAAGCCTTTCCCCTTATGGTAAGGTCACACTCCACAAAAAGCCTGCAAGGAGGAGGAGGAGGAGGAGGGGGAGACTCAACTGATGTTTGGGTCACGGCATGCCCTCTTATGCCTGATTTAAGGTCGGATGCGGCCACATCCAGTGAGATCTGAGATCAGGCCAACTGTGCTGATGTTGCAAATTCAGAGGAGTCAGCTTCAGTGGTCCAGTAGCATCAGAGGTCAGAGAATGTCTCCAACTCCTCTCAACCAATCCCTGAGTCTAATGTATTTTTAGCATGTTTCAATCATGCCAATGAAGTAAATTTAAAACATAGAATATTACAGTGGATTCAGAGACTAATCACGGAAAAGGAACAAAAACACTACGAAGCTTTTAAAAGATTCAACAAGAAATACAAATAACAACAACAAATCATGAGAGGGACTGAGAGAGAGTATGGTAAAAAGTCAAATTAACTAAAATTTGATAAATTAGACAACAATGAATTACAGTTAAAAAAAAAAAGAATTAAAATCAATAAAATAAAATATGTTAAAATTATTATAGAAAAAATAGTTGTAATAATAAACAATGAAAAAACCCAGCATTAAAGCCAGAACAGTTAGATGAATTTTTAGCATTAATAGAAAATGTAAATAATGTAAGCTCCTCTGAGATGCTCTGGGGGGAATTTCTGGCAATTTAGAGTTGATGCTGATTGCAGCATCAGGATACATCAAGCATACTAACACATATACACATGTAGGCAACGATTCCTACACAGTTGGCAGGGGCGTGTCCAGAAGGGTGGCCAGGGGTGGCATGGGCCCCCCTTGACTTTTGATTTTCCACCCCAAAATCTTAATCTATGGCTATTTGCGTAATCAGAGGCGGATCTTAGGTACTGGACAAATCAAATATTTTGGCTGTTTTCAACAGGCCAATGATACTACTATCAGTTGTAAATATAAACGTGTGCACTGTTAAACTTGAGATGGACTTACTTGCCAGAAAATGTATTTTGCAAGTTAGACAATGTACAAGAGTTTGCATAAAATGTTCTAAGTACTTTAAATTGTGACTTTGCACAAACATCTTTGTTTTTGAGTCCCTTAAGAAGCTAAGAAGATTTATGTGTAGTCAAAATTAGTTACTTACAAGTACACATAATTAGTGGCAATAGAGAGGTTAATAAATGTAATCAATTTGCGTGCGTGTGCATGCCAACCCTGCATAAGTCAGTGCCCCTGGTGGGCCACCCCTGTTAAAAAAAAGTCTGGACACGGCCCTGATAGTTGGGTAAAATTAGGCTTCAACATTTTGTCTGCATCAAAACCAAAACAGGCATATCATTTTCCTGAAAACAAGGTAATTTCAACCTCCTTATTAAACATTTTGACAAAACAGTTTGTTATTTAAGAGAAAAAAATGCAGTCAAAGATAAGATTATGTGTTCAGGAATATTATTTCTGCAGTTGACCACTAGATTTCATCCTGCCAGCTTTAGCCTTCACTCCTGTAAGTCTTTTCTGTTTCTGAACTGAAGCATTCTGGTTTGATAATGGAGATAGACACAGGTTTGCAATGGAAGGAAGGGAAAGGGCCACTGTAGCTCAGTTGGTAGAGTCCGTCGTCTCTCAACCGAAAGGTTGGGGGTTCGATCCCCAACTCCTGCAGCCACATAACAAGAAATTTAACCCCAAGTTACTACTGCTGCTTTGTTGGCGGCATATGAATGTGTATGAATGGGATTAGTTAGTTCTGATGGTCACTTTACAAAGCAGCCTCTACCATCAGTGTGTGAATGTTTGACCCGCGGTGTAAAAGAGCTTTGAGTAGTCAGAAGACTAGAAAAGCGCTACACAAGCTCAAGTCCAAGTCCAAGGTTGTGCAAAAATGGTTCAAATTGCAGGAACATTTTTGGAGCTTTAAACTTGACCAAGCGTCCAGACAGTTCATAAAAAAGGAGTTACAAATAAAAAATAATGAGCGAGACAGAAAAAAATGATTAAATGACAGTATGAGGAGGAAGAAATATGTTTCACAGTTATTTATCAGCCAATAGTAAATAAATGTGATGCTTTGAAGGCACAGCAACTGCATTGCCAGAATAAACATGACTTCCTTTAATCTAAAGGGAATTTGATAAACGTCAGTTCTCAGCTAAAGAATACATACAAATAAACACGTCTGGTACAAGCCACACCCACTTCCAGGTTTCTATCCAGGAATACAGATACAGACCATTTGTTGGTTGAACAGATACAGATGGTGACGTCTCTGGACACCCCTCACACTTGCTGATCACAAGCACCTCAAACAACCCCACAAAGAAATAAAATAAAAGAACTATCCCTTTAAAATGAAGAAAACAAAGAGGAACAGGGTTACTGCTTCCAGGAGCTGACTTCAGTCTTACTAAGCTGTTATATTGGGCAGCCGAACCAAACCAGCAGACAGCAGCAGGATTTAGAAATAATGATCATATCCCCTGCAGAATCAGCACTGGGGTCAGAAAACAGAGCAGCCAGGCTACAGTATTTTGTTATTTTTCCTCTTGACAGCATTTGGTTTGATTTGGCTTTGACCAAATCCAGACAGTCTGGATTCAAAAGCGGTCATACCATGGTGAGTACACCAAAAGCATAAACAGGACATGTTTAGCAGATATTGAATTAGCAGAAAGAATCAGCCACTTAGGCTTTAATTAAAGTTCTATCCATTATATTTCTATAATAATCTGCTTTGTCGTTGCAGACAGAATAAAGGCGCTCTGCTCCTCTGTGTCAGTGGTTTCAAGTGTATCTGCCGCTCTGATGTCTACCAGGGAAGGGCTTTATAGCTTACTGTTCAAGGCAGTCACTTGCTAAACCCCTCAATAAAAACATTTCACTTCCACTCTTCCATTCTCCCTTTCCTTTTCTTCTCTCTTGTCTAGTAGCCTATTGAAAAAATGTTTTGACATCTGCTATTTAACACACTCCATCCATCCCATTTCATTGCCACTACGGAGTAAAAAAAAAGCATTTTGTCTGCTTTCAAATAAAACCTTTAGGTTTCAAACATGTCTACATCCGTCAATTAAAGACTTAGCATTTAATTCAAATCACCTATGTCAATTGTATTAAAAGTGGCCATCAACCTTTTCTCCTCAAACATGTTTTTTTTTTCAGTATTTAAAGGTGGGATTTTATCCTCCTTTTCAACCAGTTTAAATAAGTCTCAGAGCTCCCCGAAACATGTCTGTGAAGTTTCTTGTTATAAATCCACTCTGATCCTGTATTGGCTGACACTGGCTGAGTCTTATTTATAAAGCTCTTCTTGGTTTGGTTCCTTCTTATCTATGTTCATACCTTCAAAGAACCAGAAGCCAATATGCCTTGCGTTCCTGTGATGTTTTTAAATTGTCTGTTCCTCGTGTACACACTGTGCTGGGAAAAAAAGTGTTTAGTTTTGCTGCTCCCTCTGCTTGGAACTTTCTCCAGAATGACTTGAAAATGGCAGAACTCATTTCACTTGAAGCCTTTGGCTCGATCTTAAAAGACGAAAAACACGAGACAATCGGACAGTGCCTGTGTTTCTGAATTGTAATCTGTGATCACGACTCTGCACTTTATCTGTAAACTGATCTGCACATTGCAATTGTTGTTTTCTCTAAACTTATTGTCTGTAAACTGTTTCTTAATCATTTACTATTTATTATGACGTGTGCTGCTGCCCTCTTGGCCAGGTCACCCTTGTGAAAGAGATCTTGATCTCAGTGGGTTTAATTACCTGGTTAAATAAAGGTTTAATAAATATGATAATGCCTATAAACCCCTCTATTTCAGCCCTGCTCAGAACAGGCTGTTTCTGTGTCTGTAGCTTTAAATGTAAATGAGCTGTGTTTGACCACGCCCCTCTCTGGAAGGGCTTGGGTGGCTCTGTCTTTCTCGCTCCATGCCCTATTGTTTACGGTGAGAAGGCAGACTCAGAGGGCAGAACAAACACCTAGCTGTGGGAGTGTCACCCACCTGGGGGAGGGGTTACTGGCCTTTGTGATGTCATGAGGGGAAAATGTCCAAACGGCCTGTTTGAGCACACATTTTCTGAAAAGTGGAGCAGGCAAAAGACAAAAAGGATGGACTTTTCTCATAATTCTGGGGTTTGTAGACAGACTAGGGACACATGAGTGTTAAAAGAACAATGTAAAGTGTATTTTGCTTTCTATGTGACCTTTAAATCTTCCCTAGCTCTGATGAACCAACTTCAGTTTAACTGGTACTGTCCTTTTCTGTCTGAATTCATACTGTATGTAACTGAAATAAAACAGTTCAGATGCAAGTCCCACACTGCACATCTCCTAATGTGTACCTCATTTCAGTTTGGTCCTCTTCTGTGCAAAAATCACTGCAATGCAATTAAGGGATTTTGGCATCATCTTGTTTTTCTTCTACTGCTGGCATAAAATCCACTAATTCCACTTCCTACAGCTCAGTCCACCATGACCAACTGACCCTACAAAGAGTGCAAGCAAGTTTCTAAAACCACTCTGGACTAATTCCATACAACCATAATTGGTCAGTCTTACTCCCAAGTAACAGCTCCACTTTATCCCCCACTTCGCAAATCACAGGACAAAAAAACGTCCTTAAAAAACAAGCAGATGATAACACTGACACCTGCCTTTAATATATACGCTCACATTTACACACCTGCATCAAAAATACATAGAATAGGAACTGTGCACCTGCTATGTCAAAGTCTGATCTTCAAGCATGCAGGCCAATAGGACATGGGGGGCAGTGTTGCCTTCAAGTGGAAATATGACAAAAGGACTGGCTCGAGCCGTGTTTTGTGATTATAAACTGGTCTCCTAAAGACCTAACCGTAAATTACTCATGCGTATATTTCTATAACAGTTTGCTGTGGGTATTTGCATGTTCATGCACTAACACAGAAGCCAAAATGTGGAAAAGAAAACCCTGAAAGTTAAGACCGTCACACTAGTATCAGCCGGGTGTTCTCTCTATTAATGACATGCTGAGAGTGTCAGCAGTACTCTCACGTACAGATAGATCAAAAATAAAATCATGTCAGGGAGGCCACTAAATAGTTTTGGATCATATTCACACAGACAGCGGTGTCAGAAACGGGTGGCTGGTTTTGAACATGGACAGATTAATGCGCCCCACACAGCAGGAGCCTGTCTTTTACAGTGTGATTGTTGAATTTGGAGGAGCTGTGATTGAACAGAGGTGTCCAGAGGACAGAATAATGGAGCTCTCATCAGGCAGTTGTTAGTTTAAAAGAGAAGACATGATTAGTTCATGATCATACACTAATGCTCATGAAGATATGAGCACTCTCTATCTACACGAGTATATTGTTCCATTTTCAGAGGCTACTGAGAGGCTTAGTGTTTGTGTACATTTTATTACAATTACATTTTTTTCTATGACAATAACACTGTGACAATGTCAGATCCTGTGCTTCATTATTTTTCCTTTTTTTCTGTTCTTGAGCGTCCACTCATCAACGTCCTGATTCAAATACAATTGAAGGCACATGATTGGTGTATCTTAACTGGTAACGGTAAATGGTAAATGAACTTGAGCTTGTATATTTCTTTTCTAGTCTTCTGACTACTCAAAGCGCTTTTACACCTCAGGTAACACCTACACGTTCGCACACTGATGGCAAAGGTTGCTATGTAAAGTGACCATCAGAAGTAACTAATCATGTTCATACACATTCATACGCCGCAGACAAAGCAGCGGGAGCAACTTGGGTTTAAGTGTCTTGGCCGAGGACAGATCACACATGTGGCTGCAGGAGCTGGGGATCGAATCCCCAACATTGGGTCGGCAGACAACCAACTCTATCACTGAGCCACAGCCGCCTCTTAACGGTAGCACATACCGTGGTGTTTGCTGCTGTGTGGGGAAAATATCTGAATCTTCTGAGCGTAGAAAACAGTCCCTGAGGTGACGTTAGACTAACATTGGCTTGTTTTAAACTCAGTTTTACGGTAATGGTCAGAGGTCATTATATCAAAACATTTCTGTCTCTGAACTGTGAAGTAAGCTTTGTTGAATTAGGTTAAATGTGTGTAAGGAAGAATTTTAGTAGCATACAGATGAGCAAACGAGCAACCAATTGAACATTTTGCAGGACTTTGGAAATAAAAAGCAACTTTGTAGTGAAGTTTGTGTTGAGTATATTACTAAAACAGAGTCTGATTACGTTAGCACCGCAAGCATTTGTGGTACGACAGAAGGCAGAGGCCAGCTAGTCCATGATGAAGTCTGTGAGCAATCTAAGATCACAGATATCTCCATCAGTGTCTGTTTTACAAGCCAAGAACGTGCTGATATTTTCCCCACACAGCAGCAAACGCCACGGTATGTGCTACCTCAACTGATGACAACGGATTTATTACAGCTGTTTACTTTGACAGATTACCTGACTGTCAAAGTAAACGTGTTGCAGGCTAGAATAAATTAATTTTCCTCTAGAATAGCTTTAATGGTGTATAAGTCCCCGTGTTGTTTTCAATAAGTAGAGAGCGTTCGCATCAGCAGGGGGCCGCCGGGAGAAAAGGCGCAGCACCCAGCGTCTTTTTTCCAAGCGCTCCGCCTTTCTGCTGCTGCTCCAAACACTGAAGTTGAAAATCTTTCAACTTTTCAGAAAGGCGTTGTTGACGTCATCGGCGCTTTTATCCAAATGTATGATACTCCCTGCATTTTTGCCGCCTAGGGATCGTGTCTTATCCTTGAATAAATTATCTAAAATAAAAAAAATACAGTAAAAAGCAACAGAGCAGTGTCGGTCATACAGCGGCCATTGTTAATAGACTGTTGTCATAGAGACAGGAAGGACGTGCAGCGCTTTTCTTCTCAGCACACAAACACTTCATGCAACAGCTCACAAGTGCACAGCCAGCGCTTTTCTGCCCGGAAAAAAACGCTAGATGGACACGGGGACTAAAACCACAGTACATTGCTCCCAATATTTAGCTGGGGATTGTTTTTTTAAGGCCGGTTGTTTGGCTGCTTGGTGTTGTCATCAGCGCACTAGCTTTCTCTCGCTCTCTCTTTCCTGGTCGCTCAGTCACTGAATGTGTACATGTGTTAGATAAAGGTGTCGTACACGGGCAGGAATGGTTCTCGTGCATACTTTGACATGTAATCCTCCTGGCGTCACTGACCACCTATGTGTCAGTAATATAAGATATGACTTCTAGTGTGTCTTCCTTTACAATAACATCTATTGACGTTTCTCTACCTCGTCACCTGTAGACAATGTGTTTTGTGTATAAAGTATAAAACTTGAATTGACATAGACTTCTTTACCTGACTTCACTTTCTTTTATATGTCCCGCTAGTTCTTCAACAAACTTTTCTCCTTTCATCCAGTAGATGATCGGTCTTCTGTTTTCTCCACTGTAGCCAAAAAAGGCCTTGCAGTCCAGACTGAGAGGCATACCTGCAGAGGGGAAGACAATACAATACAGTGAACACAGCTCTACATGTACATGCTGTGACTGCTCATGGTTGCTGTGAAAGAATACAAGATTAAGAACTTTGTTTTTGTCATCACATTTTTATTTATATTCCAGTTATATGACTCTCGTAACACACATTCTTTGAATAGTTACAGAATCTTAAGAAGGGAGGTCAATCAAAACAAAACAAACGCGTGAGAACACCCCGCCCCAAAGATAGATCTCAAAAGATTCTCTGAAGGATGTGTGTTCAGTTATTAGAAAGTCGGGGAAAGAAAAAAAAAAAAAGAAGGAAGAGATAAATCAGAAGTTAAGAAAATCAGTTTTCCATGTGGTTTTTAATTAAAGGAGCAATATGTAACTCTGACACCTAGTGTTTAAAAATGGGTACTGCTGTCCAAAACATTGGAGAGAGCTGTTTCCCCCCGCCCCCTCCTCTCTGCAGTTGATGTGCACGCAGGTCACCATGTGGTGGACTCTGAAGCTTCAGTGTTTATCTAGCTCTGCATCGGTCTGTAAACCTTTCTGCGTTCTAACCTCTCTCCATTTTTCAAAAGCATCTCCAATATTGATCCTAGTTTGAGCACGTTTCTGCTCGTGGAGCTTATTAGAAACATGCAGAGGCTTTTTAGGTCGGGTACAATCACTTCTATCTGAACCAGTTCTCTCGCCTGCTTCCATCGCTGCAACACCTGTTGGTCTGTTGTTTGCCAGGCAAATCGAGGGGCGTCCAATACTGTACAGCCGTGTGGGGGTGCCTTAAAACCGCCTACCTTCTCTGGTCCAAACAAATCCAGACCATTCAGGACCAGAATCTAAAGTTAGAAGGAGGACATACTGGCTGCTGCGTTGTTGTCAGAGAAGCCAGCACTTCAACATGTTTCCTTAATGTCTGATGATACAAGTTCATTTTATCATTTAATTCAGTAGATATATTAAATAACAGCCCTTTAAGAACGGGTAAGTCATTCAGGAGAACAACAGTGCTTCACAATCCAGGAAGTTTTGACATAAAATTACTGATACATCCTTGCAAGTCCAAAACAAGCACTTAAAAGTGCTGACAAGACCCTCGGTCAGTTTCACCAATCATTTTTTGGGGGGAGTGGGATAAGTTCGATGTAAGAAGTTAACAAAGAAAATGTTGATAATGCTGTTGTGTGCCCAAGTTCAATTACTGTTCATTTTGTTCACACAGAATGCAGAGCATACTGATTATGAAATACACCTTGTATTCAATGTATCTCACCAGACGAGATATTGGACTATCACGTTGAACTGTTTAAAGACTGGATGTTTTGAAGCAGTATCAGCTGCTGAGAATGGTTTGCTTTATAGGCTATTTGTACTCTGGTTTGGAGAGGCTCAATGCAACAGTTTCTGTGAATCAATACTTGTAAAATGTGACTTGTCTTTAAAGGACTTAACAGAACTAAGAACTGACACACGTACAGTGTTTGTGCAGACAGTATCCACACTTGCTTTCACACGCCCTCCTGTAAGACCTTGAAACCACCACTGTGTGATTAAAGCTATCAATGGTGATGATGGGGCATTAATGAGCATTCTAATGAGCGCTACCTCGTTAGGCAGTCAATTAGCAGATAATTATGATAGACCTCAGTTTCAACATAATGATAGCTCGACTGTACCAGCTCAGTCTGAAAACAACAATGAATACTTATGTTCTGTGCATCTTTTTTTTTGTTTTCAGAAAAACACTTCAAGAAATGTGAAGACAAATATTTGCATTAAATAAATTCACTGCTGTGCTGCACGG
This sequence comes from Tautogolabrus adspersus, assembly GCA_020745685.1. Taxonomy (NCBI): domain Eukaryota; kingdom Metazoa; phylum Chordata; class Actinopteri; order Labriformes; family Labridae; genus Tautogolabrus; species Tautogolabrus adspersus. The sequence goes on from CM036540.1 coordinate 4,774,000, forward strand.
TTCAGCAGCGGTTAGCGCCGTTGCCTCACAGCAAGGAGGTTCCTGTCTCAAATCCCGGTCGGACAAGAGCATCTCTGTGTAGTTTGCAAGTGTGAGTTCTCGCTAGGTGCTCCGGCTTCCTCCCACAGTCCAAAGACATGCTCGTTAGGTTAACTGGTGTCTTTAAAATTGCCCGTAGGTGCTGTGAGTCTCTTTATGTCAGCCCTGTGATCGACTGGCAATCAGTCAAGGGTGACCCCGCCTCTCGTCCACTGACAGCTAGGATCGGCTTCAGCCCTCCGCGACCCCGAACAGGAAAAGCGGTAAAGATAATGGATGGATGGATGGACATTCACGACTACAGATTTATTTTTTCACATTGACTAGATTTAATTCAATTAATTCTGTGCAAGTTTTTCCTTCTCCTAGTGCAAGTCAATCCCTGAAATTACAACTTTCAAAAGAATGTATAACTGTTTGAAGAGCAACTGTTGTTATATGGAGACAACAGCTTGTTGCGTCATGTTTGGTTTCATTGCATCACTGATTCAGATTCAGACTTTTGTCAGTCTCTAACCTCTATACTTTATCCATCCCCGCAGGGAAATTCTGATTTACACTCTGTTATTGAGAGACATGCTTCTCATACACATAGACCAATATTACACACATGCACAAACAGGACCTGTGGACACGCTTCAGTGGAGAGATGTCAGAGTGAGAGCCTGAGCAGTTGGGGGTTTGGTGCATTGCTCAAGGGCACCTCAGTAGTACTCGGGAAGTTAAGTGGTACCTCAGCAACCAGACCAACTTCAATACTTTGATCCGTACTGGGACTTGCGCCGGCAACACTGCGGTTCCCAACCAGAGTCCCATACAGACTGAGCTTCTGCCTTCCTACATAGAAATGTAGAAGCTATACACAGGAGTCTTGATTTCCAGCATGGAAAGTGTTCTGGTTTCCTTTTTTTGTAAATTTAAATCAGGTACCAGCAGGCTTTGATGTGTGAAGGAGAAAAAGTCCGGATGGACAGCAATAAACAGATGAAATGTATCTGCGCTAAAGACTATTCAGATCCATTGATAAACAGTTAAAAGAGGAGCTAACAATCTGTTCTTGATAAACAATTTACACGAGTCACAAATCAGCTCGACTCTGTGTCACAAAGCTAAGCAGCGTTTAGATATCCTGACTACCTGGAATGTATCATAACAGATTAATCCGACCTCGATTCACCAAACAAACATTTCAAAAGGCGTTTTGTCCTTTTGAGTACAGACCTGTCAAAGCTCAACTTCTTCTTTACAAATCTGCACAGTGATGCTGTTATTTTGGCAAATTTAATTCCTGTAAATTGCAAAATTGAAAGAAAATCTGTTTCTGTTTTTGGGCTCAAACCGCTGAAGTGAGCTCGAGTGAAGCCGCTGTATAACTTATATTACTAAAATGAAGCCCAACAGATGGATGGGCACTACTTTAAGATGTTATAGACCAAGACATGCCTGGGATTACGTTACAGACAGAAATGCTGCACAGAAAAAGGAATTGGAATTGGAGTTGTCTGCTAAGTTTCAATTTTTTTGTGATGCGGGGCTCTCATGGTGTTGTAGCTTGTCTTTGTGCTGAGAGAAGCAGCATGCTCTACTAAACGCACAAGCGCACACACGCGCACACACACACACACACACACACACACACACACACACACACACACACACACACACACATTACATACACGCACACACGCACACACAGTATAAGGATCAGAGTAAAATGGTACGGTCGCTGTGTGTGTATGTATGTGTATAGTTGCATGCTCCCCCATGAATTAATTCGTACCCTGAGGGTTTTTGTGTTCTCAGCATGTTATGGTGATTAAAATCAACTTTGTTTGCATTTGTGTGGCATGAGAATATGTATAGGTTGTGTTTGAGACAATAGTTACTGTGGCTGTGTGTGTGTTCATGTGTGCATTTGTGCATGTGTGTGTGTGTGTGTCACTCTCCTTCAATCAGTAAACCGTACCTGAAAGGTAGCTGAGATGACTTGTCATTTCTATATGCGGCAGCAAGGTTCTTACAAGAACTCCAAAGAAAAAGTTGTTGCTATGTCGCTGTTATCAGTGTCAAAGAATACAAAACTTTGTACCTTTGATTGATAGGAGCTCTTTCAAATCTGTGCGTCATCATTTCACACCACAGCTGAGTGTGAGCACACGTAGACCTTATTTACTTTGGTGTGAAGTATACTGAAGCGCTGCCAAATCACAAGAGAGATTGTAAACACAAGTCTCATGACTCATGAGTCCAAGCCCGTCTGACTCCAGTCCTTGTAAGTTGAGTTCAGCCTGATGGACTTGTCCGTGCTCTGTAGCTGTTCTGACATTCACAACACGTACACGCACATAAAGAAGCAGCTGAATGAGAGCATCCGTCCAGACTGTGCTTTGCCCTTGGATGCTTTTTAATGCTGCAATCCATGCAAGAGGAGCTGCTGGTTATCAGAATCTAACATCTGTTTCTTTCAGCCTGTAAAGCGAGTACAGAGAAGTACTTAAATCGTGTTTATTTCAGACAACAGAATTTGGGTAAAATTGTTGCTGATAGCGAGAAGCTCACCAACAAGAAAGAAAATGTTTTCTTGTTGTTGTATTTTTCTTGGCTGACCTGAACTATGTGCTGATTTATTACTGACATAACTGCTGCTGTACTAATGTGATATTTTAAGGGCGCCGCTCTGCTTCATCACATACGGTTTGAATTTAGCTATAACTTTCCTGTACGTAATAACAACATAAAGTTCCTCCAGATGTCAGAATGAAAAGGCTTGGATTTGATTAGCTAACCTGGAGATATAATAGGATAACCCTTTATGAGAAAATGGACACACAATCACACTCACACACTGAGGGAATTCTACATCAGTGAAACTGACAAGTAGGTGTGGTGGGAAAGGTCTTAAATTAATAGACTATAACTGTAAATTATTTTTATATTTCTATCATCTGTGATTAAGCCCCTTCATTAAACCATGGCCTACTTATCACCAAGATTAATGTTAAATAAAGGTTATTGAATTGAATCGTTCCTATTCCCTAGATATCCATCAGTGTCAGCGTGTTCCTGAAGCCTATAGAGATGGAAACGTTTTCAATTAGCTCAAACTATAAAAGGTGAATCCAGTCAAAGTAGTTGAAACGTCACAGAACAAGAGGTATTCATTTGCACATTCACAAGTCCTGTTCATGTTGCGTTCATGTCTCACTGCTACCGATGTTTTAAAACTGTTAGGAGTCGAGTGCTCTTAAACATATAGAGCTTTCACACTTGCAGAAAATTCCTGAAAACTCCCGATATTTGCCGGAGGAGCTGTATGTGTGAACGCAAACAGACACATTTCTCACTCAGACTTCACCCGGAGTTTCTCCTGTCGGCCACCTAGTATTTTTTCTGCGACATGTTCCAGTGAGCTGATGGGAGAACGCAGCAGGATATTCTCCGGAGAACTCACCTCGAGCCAAAGGGAGGTGGGAGTGACGTTTATATACTGTGACTGTTGCACGGTGCATAGAGTGTATGCATGCGACCGCTACAATCTCCGTGCATGTAGTCAAACTGCTGTGTTAAGTTTTTCTGTTTGCCAGTATATTCTTCTCCACTCTTTGTTGATATTTTGATTCCGTTGAACTACACATAGCATTGATATAAAGGCAAATATTCTCATTATAGCATCGTATAGCGGACTCTGTTTCTCTGCTTCGTCCACTACTACTTTTTTTACGACTCCCCCCCTCCTGTCTGACAGGGATAGTCTCCTGCTGTGAGGTGCATATGTGAACAACCAGGTCAGGAGAATATCCGTAGCAGTCCTCCTGAAATTATCTAGATATTTTCAAGAGTGCATATGTTGAAACGGCTATAGGGCATTCTCTTATGTTATATTTCCAAAGGTTATAAAAGGTTGATGAAATGGTAGGATGGCTCTTCTTCTCCACCCACCTTCTGTATGCTGCTGTCTGTATGCCCATCTGTTATTGCAGCTAAGAACCTAGTCACTTTTGACAGCTAGTTGCAGCCAGACCAGGCTTGAGCACATTGTGTAATTCTGGCAGCAGCACTGCTCCAGTGACATGGACTTAACCAGCGCACTGATCCTTTCCACTTTAATCTTACATCTGTGCTGTAGAGAAAGAAACATTCTGAAAGAACTGCGAATGACTGTAAAAACCCACTAGTGGTCTTATAGTTTCAGACAGATCCTATAGAGCCTTTAGTTTCGGGGCAGCAATTATGACATTTTGCCTAAAACTTCTGTCACATACCAGCGATTCTCAGGCTCTCTAAAGGCTCACTGGATACATTCTGTAGGTGGTGAGGAGACAGCGGTGACATGGAGAACATATTAACACAGATAATGAATCTTCGTTAGGCAAAGTGCAAAATAAATCTATTCAGAACTATTCTCATTGCTGGGCCCAGGTTTGAGCTGGTGGTGAGGAAAAAATAATCGCATTATTGAGTCAAGCAAAACTTCAATATTACAAACATAAGTAAGTTGAATCAAATCAAACTCCTGCACCATTGTTTCACCAAAGAACACATTGATGATGATAAAGTGATGATTCTGTTTGGTTTTGGTTTTGCTGTCTCTGATTGGCTGTTCAGAGGTTTCATTTATCTCCAGCTCTCGACACAGGTTCAGGAAAGCCCCTTGAGCCTGCCGCTGTAGTCTCCATGCTTTCACCCATTAGTGCGGTTTCTCCTTATTTGTCGCCTCTGCCTCTTCTTTTCTTTTTTCCACTAAAAGACCAAGGCTGACAACGCCATTTTAAACTTTTTATCAGACATTATTCTCGATTAGTAGGCTTCCTATAATACGAGTGGTGCGCCACATAGGTGTGAAATTGGTCTTCTCGTATAATAACAACGGACTACCGCTGCCTGCTGGCATGGAGAGTTATTTCCTCTCACGCATGCGCAGAAGGTACGTGGTGGTTGTCTTTGCGATGTGTTCTAGTGCAACTTTTTGGCCAAGAGGTGAGGCGACGTGAAACAATGCCACAGGCGGCCTTCGTCGCCACTAGTTCTTTGCCGTCTGCTTGGTGTGTCTTAAGGCTCCACTCAGCTAATCATCTTGACTATAATAGCCTGGTCTTCACGTGTGTGGTTTAGCTGCCTATTTTGCAGTGTTTTGTCATTTGTAGATTTTTGTACTAACCTGTGTGTTTTTTATTTAATGATTTCAGGTTTTCCGTTGTGCCTCGCTGTTTCACCAGTCTCGGTGTCTGAGTTTCTTTTTCATCTTCATGTCGTATATTATGAATACAGTTCCATTCAGATTTTTTAAACATGGACAGTAAAGTTACACGTCCTCTGTCATTGCACATTGCAGGGGTTGACATTAAATCAAATTTGCCACTGACCCTCTAGGCCAGTGGCTCTTTAAGATCACTGACCCAACCATTGTAACCACTGACCCAGTAACAGTGTTTTTTATTCCCGAGTTAATCGACCTCATCTTTTATCACACACTTATCATCCTCGCCAATGTGTCCGGAACTTTCTCTCCTTTCTGTTTTCGTACCCCGTGTTGTTCTCCCTCAACTCTTACGGTGATTTTTTTTTCTAGAGATGCTGATTTTTGCCAGGTACAAATCGTTTTCAAAACATTTACCATACTAGTTTATTACAGAAAATCTGTGTAACAACCTACTGTAAGTGTAGTGAGTGGGTACGCGGGGTGACAGCAGTGGGTGGTAGCTGCCTTTCAACTATGATACAAGGGCGTGTACGCTCTTATGAAACATTGATGCTGTGAAAGTAGTCAATCAGATCATTTCACGAGAATCACTGACAAAACACCAGTATCACAGGGAGAAGATATAAAATGATGGATGCTGTGTTACTGTGTGTTCTTTTGAAGGCGTCCAGCGGGCCACTTATAAACTCTAGCCCTGCATTGGAATTGTAGGAGACTAATCTTCTTACATGTTTAAAATGCACAGGTCTTCTTCATCATATATGTTTCACTAACTCATCTTTTGTAAAAACATTGTGAGTTCCTCTAAAGAAATAAGAACACGCTGTGATATGATCCAGGAACCTTTAATTAATGTGATCACGGAGAGGAGAAAGTTCTCATCTGTCCTCTTCAGAAGGTTTGGTCATACCGACCTTAAAGAGAGACAAACTGTTCTACAGTCTCCATCAAAACACATTTAAAACAATAATCACTACAGAGAGCAACCACACCCACATACAATCAACAGCAGAACATCTGCCCGAAGGCACCCACACCTACACACAATAATCATACATCAACAGCAGAACATCTGCTTAGAGGAAATCACAGCTTTCTTAAAAGATCAGGTCAAAGAGAGGACAGTCCAGGAAATCATTCAATGAAGCGCCAGTTGCTCTTTATTACTTCTGTTGTAAAGATAAGTTTGCCAATATTTCCCTCACAACATCAACCTCTTCAAGAGTAATGTCAAACCAAGCCGTCAGAGTGGTAACACTGCAGCATCGTCTTTGTAGAATTTGTAGAATAGGAGTTTAATACAAGTAGGACATGATCCTGCCCTGGACCATTATTACAATCAATCAATCCATCATTCTGCTGCTCCTGCAAATCTGTTTTGTGCTATGAAACATTTTCTACATGTAGAACACATTCTGGCTTGAAGTCATCGATATTTAATCTATATTGTTTATTTCCTCCCTTGAACTTTAGCGATATGAACAACTGTGAGGTTAATCTGATACTCCGTACGACTTTACGTTTCTTTTTGTTTTTCATTGTTAGTCATTCCCTGTTTTATATCGATGCTTACCCTTGGTTATGGCTGTTTTCGAAACCGCCTACGACATACTGTTATCGAACGTAGTATGTTACATGTACTGCATACTACATACTATGTTCAACATTAGTATGGAGCATGACTGCCAGTCGGTGGTTATTTTGCAGTAAACCAGGACTGGCCTTGCTGGTTTCTGGTCTTGGAATGAGGAAGTGAACAAAAGCCCAGCTGACCGCAAACGTAGCTACAGTGTAGCATCCACTTACTGTTCGGTCTGAACAAAACTGACAAGTGATTCATTTAGATTTTCATGATTTAGAGACTCATAAAAGATTACTGGTGGCATTGTTGTGTGGATTAGGCGGTTGTGATTATTTCCCCGGTTACAATGGCCATTGCTGTCCGTCATTTCGATCTTTGACCTGGCACTATAAATTGTGGGAAACAGTACGCGAGGGAGACTGGTCTGATGCATACTGGGATTTTTTTCAGAATCAATACGACATTGGGGTTTTGTTCGTATACCGCATACTGCATTTTGGCCAAATCAGTACATATACTTCTAGTGTAGTAGGCCATTTCGAAAACAGCCTCTGTCTTTCAGGTCCTGCTCTTCAGGTTTCCTGCTGTGTGTGTCACGGCCAAATTCCACCAGATGCGTGTTCGGTCCGTCTCCGCTCCGTTCCGGCAGCGGAGCTGATACGTTTCACTTTATTCAATGTGTGTGCTTCCACTGGGTCCGCTGCGCTGCGTCTCAGCTCCGTCTCAGCTCCGGCAGTCCGGAGCCCTCCGGAGCAGATACGCAAGACTTCTATTTTTGCCGGATGCCGGAGCACGACGCATCAATTCAGCACAGAAAATAACAAGCGGGACAGGAAGTCAGACACCGATACAACATTAAAACATCCGGTTTATTTTCAGAATAAAAGACTTTGTTTTAACGGTTCAGAAAAACGACTGTATTTGTGTTTGTTTATGTGTTTATAAGGTTAATATAGAGTTTAATACCATGTACATCGTATTATCTCGCGCTGTCGGGAGTTAATCTTTAAAATACCGCGGGAATTCCTTTGTCTCTCCACCCCAGCTGACCGGCTGTGCTATGCGTGCTGCGGACGGAGCACGCAGCCGGTGGGTATTGAAGGACGGGGGTGCACGGAGCCGTCACGCACCGGAGCGGACACATAATGCACACGGATCTGGTGGAAATTCGGCGTCAGCCCCACCCTGATTCCACTTACCTGCTTCTTGTATCCCCTGATTGTCTGTGTTCTTAATCCTCATGTGTCGTCCCTCATGTTGCCAGTCTGTTGTGTAGTCCTCCGTGTTACCTCCTGCTAGCGTTTCTCAGTGTGTTTTCCTCGTGTTTGCTTGTGCTTTTTGGATTTACTGTCAATTGAAACTGAACTGTGAATAAACCTGCCTTTTGAACTCTGTGCCCCTTGGAGTCTTCTTCTGAATCCTTTTTGAGTGTGTCTTTGTATAACCTGGTAAGTAGGTATGCTATGCTACAGAATCCTGATCACTAATATAAAGACAAAGACGATACTTTATGATTTTTTATGCTTTGGTTTATATTACGCCTGAAGCAGTTTACGCTTCACGTGAGCCTGAATAAACAGAAACACTGTTGGTATGACTTAATGACTGAGAACAGCACAGATGTAAACATACTAAATATATATTTCAGCAGAGACTGAGATCATGTTCCCATCATACACACACTTGAGTAGAGAGGAAAGTCATCTCAACCTGAAATAAAGTTTGTCCAACTGCTTGTCTCGTCCTGCTTTGTCTTTCTACCCCCCCCCCCCCCCCAACACACACACTTATATCATATCTACTATGTCTCTGTCCATCTGCTCATTTTAACGCATACACAGAGTAAGAGCTTTCGGTAATCTGTGGGCCTGTGTGTGTGTGTGTGTGTGTGGACCAGGTATGTGGTGTATGGGGGTTGTCTAGGTAACAGCTGAGTGTTGGGTCTTGGGCTCCAAGGGAGCGCAGCTGCACATGGCAACACAGATGGTGCCTCACACAAGTGCCATACACTCCGATACAGACGTGCACATTCACACTCTCAGGCCAAACACACACATGCACACATCCACGTGTCAGAGAGTGGGCAGCTCAGCTGTAACCTGGGAGGCTGTTCACTCTTTCATTTTGCCTATTTAACAGACATCCTGCCTCAAACTATTTATTCCTTATTCAGTTTGAATCTTTGCTATTTCAAGGGAAGCTGTGAATGGGGCAATGACGGCCATCCAAAGTCAAACCTCTGAGCCATTACAGGTTTCAGAAAGTCATACCACAATCCTTGTTTTTCTTTTGTTTTTGGTTACAGAGTGATCTTTCCTGTGCTCCTTTTTTCTTCTTCAGGTGATAATTTCATTCCTACACATCACTTTGCCAATCTTACTATTTGTGAATCTGTCACACCATTTTCTTTTTTTAAGTAATCTGTGAGTGTCTGTTGGCGGGAACACACGGGATATACAAAATGAATTACTACACTTCCTGAGTGCTTATAGTCTTACTCAGACAGCGATGGATTTTCTTCATTTAGAAAAGTAAACAGTAAGAAATCCCATAATTACTGCTTTTGTGCACAGCATGCTGTACTGTATCTTTATTTCATCTGGGGTTTGTTTTATAACAAAAACTGGATAATGTAAATTTCCCTCTCATGTCTTTGCATTAAGAGCTGGAGGTGGGAGGCCTTTTGTTAACCATGAAGAACAAGAGAGGATGCACCGTGGATAAGCTAACTGTGTGCTGTCCAAAATGAATAAATCTGCCTACAAACCAACTTGTTGCCTTGCACTTATTTGATCCAAACACACACAGAAGTAAAGATGGTGCATCAGGACAGTTTGTTCTGTCAATGGAGGGGACAGTTTTGAACTGTTAAGTCAGTCTGGGGACCTTACTCCTTTTATGCTAACAAATACAAATATCATATACTGATATAGTTAGTCTAGAATAGTTAATACTGATGGACACTTAACTTAGTAGCGTCTGCCATCAGTGTGTGACTGGGTGTGAATCATGTGGAGGTGTGACCTGCAGTGTAAAAGTGCTTTGAGTAGTCAGAAGACTAGAAAAGCGTTATACGAGCTCAAGTCCATTTATCATTTACAAAAAGGTAAAACAAGTGCATTAACATCAATGTAGCAAAAAACAGTAATAATCTAAGTTAGCAGAGCTATCGATCCAAAGCTTCTGACTGCTTTGGGTGGGGGGGTGTAAGTTGTCAGACCCGAGGCAGAGGGTGCTCAATGTGGAATGTGGCTTTGTTTAAAGTAATGTTGCCAAGATTTATCCCATGATGCCTGTAGGCAATCCTGGTACTGCTTTACAGTACCTACTGTGCCCTACAGGCCTGGAGCACTTCTGATGGAGACTGGAGTGTTTTTCTTCATGCAGTTGTTTTCTTTTTGATTCAGCATTGTTTATTTATTTGCTGTGCATGTGATGTTAATGTAGTTGTTTCAGCTTTTTGCAGCATGTTGACAGATGTCGGCTTTTGAGACGAAATAAATCTAAAGTAATAATGATGAGAATGTAAAATGAAAATATAGTAGAAAGAGAAATAAATGATAGTGACAGAAATGACCCAGTAAGAGCACATCTCCTCCTAGAGGAGACTGTAACCACCAGCCAGTGATGACCATACGTCAGTCACCTTTTATGATGCGTCTTTGGATTCACAGCTCTCTTCTGATGCACATTTAAACACTGTCACAAATGACAGTACAGTTGAAATGAGACAACTAATGTATTTACAATTCATGGAGAATCATGGAGGAATATCACAATATTTCTCTTTTTATTGTTTTAAATCTACATTTAACAGGTTTATAGTGATGTGACATGCCCAGACAGCACCGTGCAGATTTTCAATATAATTTGACATTAAAATCCGACTGGAGAGACTGTTTCATAAATATCAGATGGAGAATTATTTCTGAAAACGCTAAGGCTCAATTTCCTGTCTAACCGGAAAAAGGAACAGGAAATGAAGCTTCCACGAGGTTGGATAGAGACATATTAGATCGGAATAAATAACTCTTTTTTCTTTCATTTTTCTCTCTTTTTTGTGTCCATATCTGACTTTATCTCTCTTCTCAGCCATCATTTGCGCTCCTCTGACTGGTTCATCCCTACAAACACACTTTCACACACAGACGCTCATTTCACCTGAGGTGATTCCAACAGAATTAATAACTCTCCCAGGAAAGTAATAAAAGGAAATCTAGCCCCTCAACACACACACATCCATATTTGGCCATTTCCCAACAGCTCTAATTAACTAAGTCCCTTATATGCTTCTATACCTGACATTTGATTGGCTGGGGGGCTGGCCTGGTTGAGAACTGTTTTAAATTAACAGATTAAATTAGATTGGAGCCCAATGCAGATATGCTTGACAAGGTTAATTAAATGACCAGTCATGAGGGGCTTTTTTGACGCCACTGAGAGATTCAGAGCTGATATCATTTGTTTCTATCTGTAGAAAGCTTTCGAGATTGAGTCACACTTTAAGATAGGCAAGTGATCTCTGTGACATTTTCAGGAAATCAGTGCTTTCGGAAATGTGAAACGCAAAATATATACAGTAACTTGGATCTTTACTTTTTGCAGCTTGTTAGACAAAAAACAGCTGAGAGTGACACGAACGCTCCCAATTTCGGACAGTGCACGCTCTGCACGCCGTGGCTCCGTTTCTGGAATGTGAGCGCAGCCATGAGCAGCTGTACACACATCACAGGAGAAGAAAAACATGCAAACAACATTTTGCTCTGTCTTTCTGAGGATGATTTGTTGTTCATGTGGTATATGATTTTGGCATATTGTTGATAAAGTGATTGAAAATACGACTGAGTCTGTATATTGTGTTTTATTTTGAAATTGACAGGACGCTCTGTAGGTTTCCTTGTCCAACTCCCTGTCCAGGTCCTTCTTGACCCCCAATTTCCAACTACTCTGTGCGCGCCGCAGTCTGTCAGCGCCACACACTACGCCGCAGTTCGCTGCCAATTATTGTGTTTCCACAGTGGGCGCAGCGGACTCCGTCGAAAATAGACTTGCAGAATCCTTGAAAGAAAGTAGAGCGAAGTGGCGCTGCTGGCAAACTCTGGAGATGGACTGTGGCGCTCGCTGTGGAAACAGGAGCATTAACTAGAGTGGCAGTGAACAACGGAGTAGTGCGCGGCGCTGACGGACCGTGGCGTGTACGGAGTATGTGGAAATTGGGAGTTAGTTTTCATACAGATCATTCCAAAGGAACCTGAAATTTTAAGGGGTCCACGTATCATTGTCATCTTTCAGGTGTTGATCAAGTTAATGAGTTTACTACTAAGTTCTTTTTAATTCTTAAACATTACCATGGTTACGTGTGACTTTTAACCCTGGAAGAGGAGTCTCTTGTTACCTTTGTTCATTTAAGGTAAACATTGTGTCAACAGGTGCTTGTCAATATCAACAAATAAACAGTGAGACTAAAGTCTATTGGAGGCATTGCATTTTAGAAAGTGTTTACTCAAAGAGGAAGAGGACAGACTTCCACCCCAGATGCTTTGGTTCCATTAATGGATAAAAATACATACTGGCTGTCATCAAAGTTGTCATTGCCAATGTCATTCTTCTTTGTCCGCCAGTAAACAAAAGAATACCAGAAACCATCAGAGTAAACTAACAACAGTGACCTTGTGAAGGTTTTGATGGCTGACAGGTTGCCAAAAGATTGCCTGCTTACACATTCAGCGATTATGAAGCAACATAAGCTCCTTGTAACACAGGACAGATGTAACTGTGTCAATAAAAAGCTGATTAACAATAAAGGAATGAGCACGTGCTTGTTGTGGTTGCCTGTGAGCTGCAAGAAGGAACACAAATAAGAAGGAAGTATAAAAAAGAAAGAAAGTATGAAGTAAAGCAAGGAAGCCCACATGAGGTTAGGAGTGCTAATAGTTTTGGTCTCAGAGGGGTTGTAAGTGTGAGTGTGTGTGCGTGTCCGTGTGTGTGTGTGTTGGGGGGTGTTATGACAGAACTGGGTGGCAGGTGATGGTTGACTGACAGCTGTTACCCGAGGGCTCCTGAAACATGTTCTACTTCTCTAGCTTTGGGACAATGGTTAACAAAGTAGGCTAAAAGAAGGATTGCATAAAAATTACATTTAGTCACAGGATTGCTGGAGACATCTATGGCTTCAACAGCTTCAGGCCTGTGAGTGAGTGACTGGTCAATTTCAATTTTAAAGGTGCTCTCAGGGTGTTACAGATATTTTAGCTTTTCATTTCTTGGCAGCTGCAGGTAGAGTGGAGAGAGAGGGTCGTATAATGCTCTTTACATGCCACAAAAATCATAAAAACCTTATTGCAAAAATATTGTAACATGATCAGGTGTGATTTATAGAAGTTATTCCTGCCGCTATTCTTTCACCTGAGGTCATTTTTACCCTCCTATCTTACGGTAACAGAAAACGATTGGGCTCAGACCACCTAGAACCAGATCTAAAGTCTGAAGTCTGTGGGGTAGTTAAGTTACTCATATTTATAGGATAGGTTTAAAAGATGGGCTTACATTGGGGGTTCACAACATACTTCTACTAAGCTTGTTCCACACACACAGGATGCACAACAGTGCACCGACTCCACACTTCAGTGCTGTGCTGAGGAGGAGGAGGAGATTCCTGGTTCGAATACCCGTTGGACAGAGCCTCGCTGTGTAGAGTTTGCATGTTCTCCCCGTGCATGTGTAGGTTCTCTCTTGGTACTCCGGCTTCCTCCCACAGTCCAAAGACATGCTCGTTAGGTTAACTGGTGACTCTAAAAAATTGGTGTGAATGTGAGTGTGGCTGCTTGTCTGTCTCTATATGTCAGCCCTGTGATTGAATGGTGAACAGTCCAGGGTGTACCCCGCCTCTCGCCCAATGGCAGCTAGGGTCAGCTCCAGGCCCGTGACCCTGAACGGAAAAAAGCGGTATAGATAATGGATGGATGGATGTGACAGAGGGCTGTGAGATGCTACTCACGCCAAACTCTCGCTCCCTCTAATAAGTGTGCAGTGTATATTTTTCGATTTTAATATTATTAAACAGTGTCCTGTGTGTGTTCAGTGACACAATGAAATGCTATTTGAAAGTTAAATAAGATGGCTGGAGTTTGGTCTGAATAGAGACTGAATAAAACCTACAGTGTAAATACCAGAGTGCCAGCCTGCAGGCGCACCTGGCTCCTAAAGGGAACGAGTGCTGTCACTCTCATCGGTTTGGTTCATGTTACACCCAAAACACACATATGTATAATCCAGCAACTTAATCCAACCCTCCAACAACTAGGCACCCAGATTGTGTGCAGTGTAACGAGCAAAATGAAGTTGGACACGCCCAAAATCACTTTGTGGCCTATATGCTTTTGACAGCACGCTTTATGCTGCCAAAATATGAGGGCCTTTTGATTTGTCATAGAAGGAAAAGCAGTTATTACTGTCATCAACAATGGCTGAATCCTATTAAGTGTCATGATTTGATCTGGTTTTTTGTTTTCAGAGTTTAGATTTTCTTGTTTAAGTTTCTTATTCTTCCCTAGTGTTGCTTGTTTCCCTTGTGTGTTAATGTTTCCTAGTTTGGTCTTTAGTGTTTTATTTTGTCATTTCTTAAGGTGCATTCACACATACTCCGTGCGCGCCGCGGTCCGTCAGCGCCGCGCACTACGCCGTAGTTAGCCGCCACTCTAGTCAATCATTGTGTTCACACAGCCGGCGCTGCGGTCCGTCTCCGGAGCGTGCCACCAGCGCCAGGTCGCTCTGCTCCGTTTCAAATACGCTGCAGGTCTATTTTCGACGGAGTACGCTGCAGACACGCGTCAAGCTAGACAGAATATCACAATCCGGACAGGAAGTCAGACAAGGAAACGCACAGAGCATCCGGTCAATTTCAAAATAAAACACAATATACGGACTCGCGATCGTATTTTTTATCACTTTATCAACGTAACGTCAAAACAGGCACCAAACGAACAACACATCATCCTCAGAAAGACAAAGAGACATGTTGTCTGCACGTTTTTCTCTTTATTCCCGCGTGATCTTGTAGTTCTCCCGTGATGTGTGTACAGCTGATCATGAGTGCGCTTCGCTGCGCTGACGTTCCAGAAACGGATCCAGTGTGAATGAGCGCGCGCCGTCCGACGGAACAAAACCGTGGCGCAGACGGACCGCGGCGCGCACGGAGTATGTGTGAATGCGCCTTTATTCTTGTGTCTCTCTATGTTCTAGTGTGTTTTGTTACAGTCTTGAGTTCTGTGTCTTCAGTGGTTCCTGATTTTGTTTGTAGTCTCTTCAGTGTTTCTTGTATTTCAATCCTGCCTCTGTGTTTCTCTCCTGTCTTGATTGCCTTGATTGTGTTCACCTGTGTCATTAGTCTCACCTGTGTCTGATTACCCCATGTCTATTTAGTCTCAGTGTTCCTTACCCTCTGTGTCAGATCATTGTTGAATGTCGGTGTCGAATGTCAGATGTAAGTGTTCCTTGTGCTCCTGTGTGTTTCCTTGTTGCTCCCTGATTTGGACTTTTGATCTTTTGTTTAATTAAATCATTTTTTAGTTCTGCACCTGCGTCCTCCTCTCAGTTTTTCTCATTCGTGACAATTAAGGGTTCAATGCATAATGCCAAGATTCTTAAACAGAAGCAGCCGTAGTCAATTCAGCTGTATGACTTTTAGTGCTGACACCTGTGTCTTTCGCTTTGAGGCCATTCTGACTCTGCATCACACTTAGCTTGTTGTCATTAGTCAGTGTACTGTAAGCTTCTAAACCTTTCCAAACTCTTTTTACATGAAAAAATTGTACTTTAAATTTGTTTTAATATACTTAGTGGCTAAAATCAAATGCAGCAGGTAGCCCCTTTGATAACTGAACTTTTCATGCTGGTTTAAAAGGTGAGAGCGTTGGATCCGTTTGGCTGGTAGTAGCTAAGTAATAGCAGGAATAGGTTTTCATTTAAGGGTATGTATCCATAAAGAATATTACAGCAGACATAGGTTGTGTCTGAATCTCTATTTGCAAAAATATTCGCTGAATTTCGCCTTTGAAAGCTCAAATTCGCCATACTTCTTTACAGTTTAGTCAGAAGATTTGACAAGTGCAATATATCATGATCCATAGTAAGAAAGGACAATAGAATTTAACCCTGGCTGACAAGCAGAGTTTCCTGTAATCCTTCTGAGGATTGGGAGGATATTGTCCTTTAAAGTTGTGTGAAAACTTTGCACTGTATCAATTACTGTATTAAGGTCATAAAACCCTTTTAGAAGTCAACTTAGATGAGCAGTGTAGCACATTGTAGCAGCAGAGTGAGTGTTAAAGACCTCTTAGCCTCCATTACACATCTAAGTGATGGAAACAAACTATTCCACTTAAGATTCCTCTTTGGCCTCTCTCCTCTTGGTTGTGATCCCTCAGCGGTTCAAGGCGTGAAAATGTTAAGGGGGTTAAAAAAGTGCTGCCCTTAGAGACCTAACACTAACACGCCAACAAACGCAAAGTTAGAGGCACATGATGAATGAATGCTCAGACATAGATACAGAAGAAGATATGAATATATCGCTAAAGAAGAGCTAAAGAATGATTTCAAATACATTTTTGCCTTAAATTGTATTTCCAGCTAACTTGGAAAATTGATGAAGAAGCTGCCTGGGAGGATAGTAATCAAAAATGGTTAAAGGTGGAGTCAGTACAAATGTTCTTTGCAGCTTTTAAACACCGCATTCAAACTGGGTGGCTCCTCCTGGGCTCAGCGCTACCTGAAGCGCCCCCTTACTGCAGGGTTAGCATGTACGTTTACTACTCTTACCTACACTGTAAGCTACCGCACGCTAGCACAAGCTAACTGCCGGTGTTTTCCATCTGCCTGTCCAACAGAAAAAAAGCCAACTCCACATTCACGGGAAAAAAGCCAACACAGGGTTCACCTTCGTTTGGGAACGAGCTTTATCCGCGTGGCGTTTCACCTCACTATGATTATATTTTCTCTTCTTTGCCGCTACGTCCGCCTCTGGATATTTGCCGGTTTGAATCACGTTCAATTACTTAAATGAATCCACTCCTCAACTCACCTACGTGCTGTCATTGGCTGTGGGAAACACACCAGCTTCCAGCTCCAGAAACGTCCCGTGTCAACCAAAACATGAAAATACAGGAGGACAGGGTCTCTGCAAACACAGTGCCCATAAGTGATGGTTGAGTGGCATTACTGTTATATAAGTCTCTATTATATTTTTTGGGGAAAAGTACTGATTCTCTTATTTTTTCCATAACAGCAAACCACAGTAGAAACTGTAGTACTGAAGGACCTTACATTTAGGATGAAGCATATAACTGGATTTTAAGAGCACACTCAGACCGAGCTATGGTCACAACATTTGATGGAAAAAGTTTTTCTTTTCCCTCATGGCCTCCTTTAAAGCTCCAGTGAGGAACTTGCAGGTTATGTCACTTTAAGTGACCCCAGTGGACAAAGTGCAAGTCCTATCTCTTTGCTAATAATGTCGCCCCCATCCACCGCCTGACGCCCAGCCACCACCATCAGACTGTGTCGTCCCATCAACCACCTCCATCCTTATTAATGCACGGCCTGCTCCGACCTTCAGCTCATTGGCAAGGAAGTGTGGACAACAGGAACGCGAGGAATACAAAGGAGAAGTCCTTCCTGAATATTATCCCATATGTCCTTTTGTAAAGCGTCTCGAGATAACACTTGTTATGAATTGTCGCTATTCAAATAATGATTGATTGATTGATTGATAATCTCTTCCTGTATATGAATAAGAAATGTTTTCTGTCAAAAAAATCTCTTCTTTCATTATTTTAAAAGTGTGGACAATTGTTGAAAAGGCTGTTTCTGCAGCTTGCTGTGAAACTCCTCATCTGACACCTGCCCTGGTGCAGGAGTGACATGCATTTACAATTATTTAATAGAAAAACTCTATGTTGTTGTTGATGGTGTCATTTGTAGATGAGGGCCATAAAGTTATTACCAGATAAAAACTCCTTTAAGATGCCGACAATCTCTTCTACAAGAAGGCTGTTGATGCTTTATAGATAAAGGTACAGTATGTAGAATAAATATCTAAATTAAAGGTACAGTATGTAGAATAAATATCTAAATTAAAGGTATAGTATGTAGAATAAATGTCTAAATTAAAGGTACAGTATGTAGAATAAATATCTAAATTAAAGGTACAGTATGTAGAATAAATATCTAAATTAAAGGTACAGTATGTAGAATAAATATCTAAATTAAAGGTACAGTATGTAGAATAAATGTCTAAATTAAAGGTACAGTATGTAGAATAAATATCTAAATTAAAGGTACAGTATGTAGAATAAATGTCTAAATTAAAGGTACAGTATGTAGAATAAATATTTAAATTAAAGGTACAGTATGTAGAATAAATATCTAAATTAAAGGTACAGTATGTAGAATAAATGTCTAAATTAAAGGTACAGTATGTAGAATAAATATCTAAATTAAAGGTACAGTATGTAGAATAAATGTCTAAATTAAAGGTACACTATGTAGAATACATATCTAAATTAAAGGTACAGTATGTAGAATAAATATCTAAATTAAAGGTACAGTATGTAGAATAAATATCTAAATTAAAGGTACAGTATGTAGAATAAATATCTAAATTAAAGGTACAGTATGTAGAATAAATATCTAAATTAAAGGTACAGTATGTAGAATAAATGTCTAAATTAAAGGTACAGTATGTAGAATAAATATCTAAATTAAAGGTACAGTATGTAGAATAAATGTCTAAATTAAAGGTACAGTATGTAGAATAAATATCTAAATTAAAGGTACAGTATGTAGAATAAATATCTAAATTAAAGGTACAGTATGTAGAATAAATATCTAAATTAAAGGTACAGTATGTAGAATAAATGTCTAAATTAAAGGTACAGTATGTAGAATTGCATGCTAATGTTTACATTAAAATATCTAACTTAAATTAAAAATGGACTAAACCCATGTTATATATATTTTTTAGTTGAGTACTTTCATCACCTCAAATATTTCCAAAAGTTATCAAAGCCAGAGAAATCCGTAATTTTATAGTTGTAACGGGACGTGTCTTGCAGGCGGCCGCCATGCTGAGCCGCCATGACAGACAGGAAATGTTGATCGTTGTCAAGGAAACACCGGATGTTACGTCAAATATTGTATTGTAAAAGCCATACAATATGTGTACGTACATTGTCAGTACACATGTTGTCTTTCTCAGGTCGGTTTCGCCCGTTCGTATTGAGGGGTGGGGAGCAGAGAGACTCACTCCCATAATACCCAACGTCATCTTTTGTTATTGTTTTGATGGAGAGCCCCCTAGCGGCGGATTTCACATACTGTACGTTTAAAGTAGACGTATCTGACAAAGATCTTTCCCGTCTACAGCTTTTGATTTTTGTAATGCCTGATCGTTTTGGTCATACAACACTGAATCAGCTGTCTTCATCTTAACAGACCATCTATAGAAAAAGGCCATACGATGTGGAAGGACCTTGAGACACTTTTCTGTCTGATTTAAGAACAAATTTGTCAGGAAGAAGTTTCAGTTATTGAAAAATGACAGCCAGCCCAAACACATCTATGACTTTGTGCTGTAGTTTCCAGGTGTATGATGATTCACGTGTCTTACATTTGAGACAAACAGCTGTTCAATGGCTTTCCGTTTTGACCTTTCCAGATGTTTATTTGCATTTCAAATATCTGTGATTCATCAAGCGTTATACAAAGTCGCACAGTGAGAGTGCTACTGTGAGAGAGAATAAGGGGAGAATATAAAGGAAAACTTAAAAGCGTTTGGGAGATCATAGCCATCTGATTGAAAAAAACAACGTACATACTGTATCAGTGAAGTCACAACTTCAGATATGTAAGTTATATATCGAGCCCTTCAGGTTGGCAGTATCTCAGTCTGTAGGGACTTGGGTTGGGAACCGGAGGGTCGCCGGTTCAAGTCCCGGTCCATAATATGGAAGTTAGTCTGGTAACTGGAGAGGTGCCCAGGCACCTCCACAGCACTGCAGAGTTGCCCTTGAGCAAGGCACCAAACCCCCAACAGCTCTGGTGTGTAGCAGCCCCACTCTGACATCTCTCCAGTAATGCATGTCCACAGGTCCTGCATATGTGTGATTCAGGAATCCAGAATTTTACTTTTTTAATAAAGTATAGAATTTTTTTTTTTAGAAGAAGGCACTTCATGGCAGATTTCCAACCTCACCGAGCGCCATTCACAACACACACACACACACACACACACACACACACACACACACACACACACACACACACACACACACACACACACACACACACACACACACACAGCGGTCTTGTCTGGATGGACTTTCAAAGGGGATTTCTACTTAATAAAATGCAGATCCTGGCTCCACAGGATCTTTATCCCACTGAGAGTTAGAGTTGCGTAAAGAGAGAGGGAAGGAGAGAGGAGACATAATGAGACAGTGATGGAGACACAGCGAGTAAACCACACAGCGTTCCAGCACTTCTTTTGGACAGCAACTACTAAACTCAGTTCAGTAGAAAAGCTCTAAAATATTGTTTATGTCTTTTATTTTGCAATTACTGGTTAATAATTTCTAACAAAATACATTATATGTATGTGCCTGGGATAGTTTTTCCTATTGTTGTTAAAAATGTAACAAAAGTGCCTGAGGTCTATTAACCATGGTTAGAAAAGTCAAGTTCCGGGGCGCAGATTAGGTCGCACCTCATATTGAGGCTTTAGTGCTCAAAGTGGGCGGGCTGGGTTCAAGTCTGACTTGTGGCTCTTTACTCTCTTTAACCCACATGTCCTACTCTATCCACTCTCCTATCTAAATAAAGGTAAAAGAAAGAAAAGTCAAGTTGCATTGAACTAAACATTTTGAAAATCTGCAAAAGATTAATACCAGAGCGATTGATTTAACTTACAATATCGTGTCATCCTCTAGACCCTGACATCTTGTATCTTTTCCATACAAGTGAGGGTCCTACATAAAGCTAAGGAAGGGAAGGTAGGATGATTATAACAAACTTGCAGGTCATTAAAGTGTAAAGTGACCTTTCCTTTGGTAGCTGCACACATGGACATTATTTGACCTATGCAGGGTAGCATACTGTACCATCCTAAACAAAGTCTAAAGCCAGGCTCTCTTTTTCTGAAGAAGAATCAATCAATAAGATCAAAGACACTAATAACAGCGGAGTTTGCATGAGGTGAGGTCTGCCTCTAGTTTGGAGTAGGGCCCGACCGATATGAGATTTTTGGGGCCGATACCGACATTGGGGAGGGAATAAAATCTGATACCAATATATCGGCCGATATCTTTCTTAGATCTATGAAATCTGTTGAGATGGATAGATGTAGATTTATACATTTATTGCATTGACCCCTCAAATGCGGTTATCAAACACTTGTGGAAAAGATAAATAATGAAGACAAGATGGTCACTCTGTACTCAGTAACTGCGTATGTTTGCATCACTGCTTGTCACTCTATGAGTGATAATGATTGTTGTAATCCATATAGCGCCCTCTGCTGGTGAGAGAGAACTGATAGTTTAATACAATGAAATGCTATTTGACTGGTGAATAAATCTAGTAATATTGGTGCATATCTGTGATAAAATTAGCCGATACCGATAGTCACTGGATATGCTAATATCGGCCGATATCGGCTGGCTGATTAATCTGTCGGGCTTTAGTTTGGAGATGCCCAGGGTAGAGTATGTACAATTCAATCCCAGGGTGTGTTGGACACAAGCAGAAGCTTTTCCTCTAAGTGAACTAAGATTTTGGTTTGAACAACAAGAAACTATGTTCCAGGTCATTTCCTCCTGTGCTGGGCTCAAAACCTTTGCATCCCTGGTGATAAGACTCCTGCTCCTTCACAGAGCTTTAAACTCTTTTTGTTTTTAGGAACAACAGGATATTGTAGGTCAGTGGTTCCTAATAGGTTTCCCCTTGGACCCCCCCCCTTACTTGTATCTAAAAGAAGCTGAGCCTACCAGGAACCATACGGAAAACAGTGATACCTTGCTGTCAAAAATGGACAGCAATTTTCACATTAATTGTTTCAGTCTTTATCATTGATACGTCTCTTTTCTGGTATAAGTTTCATAGATTTATTTCTTTAAACATCCCAACAGAAAAGATCTGCACACACTAGTTCTTACCAAAATACTTATTCTAAATATTTCTAAACTATCCAGTAAGTGTGCTATGATTCAAGTTTATGTGTGCATATCTAATTTTTTAGGTCTTAAAGGGGACATATAACAATCCACTTTTACAGTGTTTTTGAACATATATTTGGGTAACCTGAGTGTCTACCAACCCACAAAATGAACCCATCCAGTCCTTTGTTTGTGGTCTGCATAAGTCTTACAACACAGAGAAAAATGCTCTGTTTCAAATTTTCTCAACTCGTGACATCACAGTGGGATTCTGGTAAATAAATCCCCTCCCCTCTCCTGGTTTCTCCACCCATGGACTCCACCCCCAGCCTATAGAGCAAAACTTTTGCGCAGGTCTGCCATTATTATTCGCTACAGAGGAGTGATGTCTACTGGGAAATCTCAGGAGGGGCTCATTGCATTTAAAGAGACACACACACCAAAACGGAGCGAACAAAGCACAGCACAGATGGAAAAGGGGGATAATATGTCCTCTTTAAACACTTCAACAAACTGTCTGCTCTTCTCCCGGCTGTTTGGTGTTTCTGATCTATCAGTGTGAGTGTATCTGTCCACTGAGCTTTGCTTCTGTGACTCTGCCTGTGTTGTTGTGCCCGCTCCCGAACATGTCTGCACAACGTCTGTGTTTCTGATCCTCTGCCTGATTCCGCCCTGACTTCCACCTTTCTCTGTCAGATACTTCGCTAATACGGACTGCTACTGCTTCCCTGTGACCGAACCTGCTGCTTCACAGACCACGTCCCCTGTCAGCTGCTACATGGTACTGTTTCCCTGTGTTGAACTTTGTGTGTGAGCTTGTGTGTGTTACTCCAGCTCCATGCTCTTCTGTTCACTGTTTTGTGTTTTGTGTGTGTCACTGTGCACGGCCTGATTGACAGCTCAGGAGTGATGAGGGAGGTGCATGCCCGACGCGAGCCGGGATTACGTATTTAAAACAAAGCCCTTACTGGCCCTAGCCCAAAGTCGGGCCTCGGGTTCCGTAGGGCTCGGGTCAGGTTGCAGACCTCTAGTGCATATGTGAAAAATAGCTTTTGACAACCTTAGATCTTTGACCCCACCCCATCCTCTGGACCCCCGGTTGAAAGCCAGTGTTGTAGATCATTATTTTATAACACTTGGTGAAATCATATCTTATCCTGTCAAAGAAGTCGACAATTAAGGTGTACATTTAACACATGACTGTCAGTCCTGGCGTTGTGAACAGCCTTAAGGATCACTGTTTCACAATCACTATACGGAACATCCTGTAAATAGTTGGATGCTACTATGGAGCTCTCTGATTCAGGGCAGATAGCTTTCCCTTCTTTCCCAAACCTAGACATCTTTTGCCTCTGTTAAGAAAACCAAATGCTGCCTTGGTC
Organism: Tautogolabrus adspersus; assembly: GCA_020745685.1. Taxonomy (NCBI): domain Eukaryota; kingdom Metazoa; phylum Chordata; class Actinopteri; order Labriformes; family Labridae; genus Tautogolabrus; species Tautogolabrus adspersus. The sequence continues at coordinate 4,797,409 of CM036540.1, forward strand.
TGTGTAAGTAAGAAAGTGAAACTAAATTCTGCAAGCAGCAGCTAACTGAGGCACTTGTATGATGCCCAACCTAATAGTCCTGTATGAGATAGGATTTAGGGCAATGCAATTGGAATGATGACATACTTTTTTTTTTCAATATACAGTATGTGCAGAAAGTGGGCTTGCGATATTAAGCAACCTGTTGGAGTTGCTGAACTGCCAAGAAAGCCAAGAACTGATGTCACAGAGAGACAGGAATAAGAGAAAAAGGAATTCTCATAAGTGATCTGGATCCCCAAAGAATTATATGTTCTCCTCCTGCAACTCCAACCAAATCTACACTGTAAAGCCTGAAATGACAGAAGATTCCCTTTTTTAAACTGTTATCTTAATACCAAACAATGGGCTGATCAACCAAATTTGAGCAATCTTTTATAAAAACACGGCCATGAGCTGTACCGTTCAATAAAATTGTATGGCAGGAAATTCGGTGAGAAGGAACGGATGACACAGTAAAGAGGTTGTACTTGAACAGTGCCTGACCTATAGGCCAACAATATGAATGGTTCAATATCCCTGCAAATACCTTCCTGGCCAGCCCTGGGACCAAAACTATTAACTTTGCAATCTTAAGCCCACTTCTCCAGGAGCTTGTCTTGTTATTGTTATCTCTGTCCATGAAAAACACAGTAAAAACAGATGTTTCGCTGACTGACTCACTTCCATCAAACATCATCTCCTCTTAATCTACTTTTCTTCCACTCTCTCTTTGCATCCAGTCCCTCCCTCTCCATTAAGGTTGCAAACAAAAGCTGATTACCATATTCATGAAGGCAGCAGATGACAAATGAAAGAAAGAGCAACAGAAAGAACAAAACCTGATTTTTTTTTAATTATGCTTTCATGTATATCACCATTTCACCTGTAACATCCTTCTCGTGCTTTAAATACTTTTTTCCCTCCATCACAGCTTTCTCTTGACCTCTAGTCTGTGTCTGTCATGTCTGTGAACAGCCTGTTTATACGAGAGCACCGAGACAAATTGGTGGCTGTGAGAGTGCATTTGCACATCCCGACACTAATAACCCAAAGGATGCCACCCTGCACTGTAGTCAGCCAGTAAGCATTTTAAGTTTTCTGGTTTACTACCTTGAATTCTGAGGGATTGGAGCAATTTCCATGGCTCCAGACGCAACATCATACTGGACCATCACTACCCTCTGATTAAGTGGTCTTGTGCTACCTAGACCCTGATTAAAATACATGCAATAAACACATTGCATATTCAACTTTAATTTTCATTTTTGTATAAATTCTACGAGAGAGCATAAAGCCACCAAAAACTCTCCCAGAATGCAGGGCTGATTGTGGTACCTGTAGTCACTCAGGGCGCTCTCACACTAGGCAATCCTTACCATGCCCAAACACGCCTTACCCCTAAAGTCCAGTTCGTTTGACTAGTGTGAGCGCTCCGATCCATGCTCAAGCACGGCACACGTCCTTGGCCCTGGCACACTTTGAAGAGGTGTGCTTCAACCTCTATAACTATCAGTCCTCCCCATTTCATTGTCACTTTAGATGCTAATGTTAATATTAGAATAATTGTTGTTACTGCTAATACAACATATTTTTACCATTGTTACTGACAATGAAGCTAAAAGCGATTTTATTCATTGTTGTTGTTGTTGTTTTTCGTCTCTCTCAGACTCTCTCTCTTTCTTCATGTCCCTCGATCTCCTCTCAACCCAAAAACCCTTTCGGCAGATGGCTGTTCAACATGAGTCTGTTACACAGAACTTCCAGTACGGCTCCGTGCTCCCTTGTCCGTCAACACCAACATGCTGCGTTTTCTAAACACAGCACGGAGCAACCTCGCCGGACAGCTTGAGTACCGAGACCAAGGAGTTCCCATGGTAATTACAGAATCAGCTAATATCATATGTGGTATGAAACCATATAAAACCTTTATAAACACAACAACAAACACACATGAGGTCATTGTTCCCAACCATCAAAACAGAGTGTTTTATTCTGAAAATAAACCAGATGTTTTAATTTTGTTTTGATGTGTGACTTCCTGTCCCGCTCGATCTGCTCTGTGGTGAATTGATGCGCAGTGCTGTCACAGCCGTCAATAATAGAAGCCTTGCGTATCTGCTGCAGAGAGCTCCAGACTGCCAGAGCTGCGACGCAGCGCAGCAGAACCAGTGAAACCACACACATTAACTAAAGAGAAACCTGCGCTGGCAAGCAGATATTTATGAGAACTTTTTTTTGATGGTTTGTTAGTGTCGATAATTTGACAACTTGGATCCATTGTGTATCGGCTATGACATACAGTTCCTTGAATAGGATGCATAACAAATGCAAAAGCAACCAGTCTCTCTCAAAAATGAAAATCTGAAATATGAGAAACCTCATTCAACCTGCTTCATTTCATCTGCAACCCTCCCACCTCACGTTATCTCTCCGTGACAGTTTGAAAGGGAATAATGACACGATGCATCACCGTTTGAAGCCACATCTCAAGACTGAGAGAGTAGAAAGAGAAAGACAAAGGGACAGTTAGAGAAAAACGGAGAGTAGGGGAGGACCGACTGATGTGAGGAAAGTGAGATGGAGGCAAACAACTCGCTGAGGCAGAGGAAGACAGACAGGGAGATAAACGTGACGGGGGAAGAAGAAGACAGAGACGGACGGAGAAAGACAGACAAGAGGGGAGTAAGAGGAAAAGACAGAAAGCCTGCCTCCTTATCTTACCCTGCCTTTCAGAAGCTACCTCACACTGACAGCGAATACTTCTGCGTGCACGCGTGTGTGTGCCAGTGTGTCTGAAGACTTAATGGATATTTTTTGTCATAATCAATCTGTATATTCTTCAATTGGCTCTTTAAAACCTTTAAATCAGTTTTTACAAAGATTACATTACCATTATTAGAGCGAGGGGTATAAGGAAATGTTATTAATATTATTAATTATTTTTTGCCTTTATGGGATAGGACAGCATAAGAGAGACAGGAAACGTGGGGAAGAGAGAGTGGGGGAAGACATGCAGCAAAGGGCCGAGGTCAGATTCGAACCCATGGCCTCTGCGACAATGACCACAGCCTCTGTACATGGAATGTGTGTCATAACCACTAGGCTATCGGTGCTCCCAGCCACACCTTTTTTTTTGTCCAAATTCAAATAAATCTTAAACAGAGCCAAAAATTCAAGAAGCTAAACAAGGTATGGAGGAGTATTGCATTCACATGTTTTACTATATCAAGATAATTATTACTTTAGAATTACAAGAGTGAATGAGAAAACTGCTTTTCTAAATTCAGCGTTATTAACGTATCTTCACGTGTCATTTGTTCACTCTCTGAGATGAACTCAGTAGACTGGCTTGCCATTGGCTGGTGAGAGCTTGGGGGGGCAGACTGAATGACATATTTACCATATTTATATGTACTGTGCCGGAAGGACTGACTTGGTTGCTTTGTAATTTTCCTCATGCAGTAGTTCACCTATATGGACTTGCTGGCCCTGGGTGGATACTGTCTGCAGAAAAGTTGATCAATAACCCTTTTCACACATACGGAAATCTCCTGAAAACTCCAGAGATTACCCAGAGGAGCTGTATGTGTGAACGCAAACAGCAGAATTTTTCGCTCAACCAGAGTTTCTCCATCCAGGTCAAAGAAAAACCAGGACTGTCCAGGTGCCATTGGATCAAGCTTTCGAATCAGAGAGTATTACAGAGACAAATGACGGATAAATGATGAGCCTTTGTTAAGCACGTGAAGAAAGAAAGGAGCATCTCCATTACAAGTCGTATCACAATGTTTCTTTCATGGGTTTATGGCCCCTTTATGATACTGGTTTAAATTCATAACACATTTCACTATCTTGCTGAATTCATCATATAGCTCTGTCAGTTTTTTTCTTTTGGCTCACATTGGGAAATATTTGCATTCATTGTTGAATGTTGGCCTAATGAAAGAGTCTGGTATTAGTGAATGTTTTCTTTTGTGGATTATTCTAATAACTTCACTTAAGACGTTTTCACACATGCACTCCTGAAAATATCTAGATCATTTCAGGAGGACTGCTCCAGATATTCTCCTGAACTTGCTGTTCACATATGCTCCTGACAGTGGGAGACTATCCCTGTCAGATGGGAGGAGGGGCGGGGGTCTTCTGAGGTAAGAAGTGACGTAAAAAAAACACGCAGAAGTAGCGGACAAAGCAACAGAGTCCGCTATACAACGCTATAATGAGAATATTTGCCTTTAAACGTGTAGTTCAACAGAATCACAAAATCAACTAAAGCCTGGAGAACAACATACTGATGAACAGAAGAAAGAGATAGATAGATGCAGCCGTTTCATTACATGCACAGAGATCGTAGCGGTCCTTGCAGACACTCTGTGCACTGTGCAGCAGTCACAGTATATAAACGTCACTCCCCCTCCCATTTGCTCAAGCTGAATTCTCCGGAGAATATCCTCCGAAGCGTTCTCACATCAGCTCACTCGGACTTGCTGCATAAAAACACTAGGTGGCCGACAGGATAAACTCCGGCTGAAGTCCAAGCGAAAAATGTGTCTGTTTGCGTTCACACATGCAGCTCCTCTGGGAAATATCAGGACTGTTTTAGGAGTTTCCTGCAAGTGTTAAGGCACTATTAGTAATCACCCTTTTTTAAGCCACACATTTAGATAAGTATGTTTATTCTGAGCCTTTAGCCAGACTTCCTCAGCTGCTAATAATGCTGATAGTTCTGAATGTGAAGCACACACCTACACAAAGAAGGTTTTAAAGGCTAATCTTTATCAGGGGATCCACAAAAACCCCTCAAGTGCCGTAACTCTCACTTTAAGAATTCTATTTTTCTTATTCTTTTATTCTTATCATTATAGTTTTTTTTTGTCCATCCCTGCCAGTAGCCTTCTTCAGTATAATAGTATTAATAAGCATAATAAATTGTGTTTTTAACCCACAGCATTAGAAAATAATGAGAAACGAAGACGAGATGGAGGAAATATGTGGAACAGCAGCAAGTAAAATGAAATGAATAAGAATGAGATAATAAAAAAGGGAGGAAAACAAGGCAAAGGAGCCAACAGTCAATAAAGAGAGAGAGAGAGAGAGAGAGAGAGAGAGAGAGAGAGAGAGAGATAAAGGGATGAGGAGAGAAATGAAAAAGTGACTGTTATGACTGCAGAGAAGTGGACGAGAGGAGGGGAGGGGCAAACAGAGAACTACATAACTGTGGTTGCTGATGTAAATCTCCCTCAGGTTAAAACAAGATGATAATTAAAAATGCACTGCAGGGTCACACTGTGAGACAGTGTGTGTGTGTGTGTGTGTGTGTGTGTGTGTGTGTGTGTGTGTGTGTGTGTGTGTGTGTGCTAATGTGTGTTGTACTGCTTTTGCATTGCTGCTGTTGTAAGTGCGTGCAGGCTTTGTGGGGGGGGGGGGGGTTGCGGTGCCCATTAAAAGGTGTCCCTGCTGCAATCAGTGTACAGAGGCCTTAGGGCCTATTTGTAACTACATCAATCTGGAGTTAATGAAAACACACACCCACACAGACAGACACAGCGATACACATCCACACACAGCTTCAGCCTGCAGTTCTAACATTGTCAGAGAGACCTCTGAACAGCAGGACACACACATTGAGCATGTACACACACACATGCACACACAGCTGGCAACGATGCAGCAGCATCCGAAAGCAACTCACTGTATTTAGTACACAAGCGAATCATAATGAGATGCCTTTACATTTTTATATTCTCTGCTGTCCCGCTAGTCTCTGCAGTGCTTAAATGACAGGTTTTACGTTGACGTTGAAGTTGCCAATCAAAGCAGCCGTTACTCTCAATCTGAAAATCACCCAGTAATAGAAAACGACTACATTTGAAAATGTCAGATTTTTTTCTACTGCTAGAAGATAAGGCAGCGCTGTAGCGACTTCTGTGTGTGCTCTGTAAATGTTTTGGCTCAGAGTAAATTGGATTGAGCACATATCAGCTCATAAGTCACTGTTAATCGCTGACTGGAGGAGATAAAAGAACAAAAGTGCAGCAGGACAGGGATGGGGGGGAACGCAGACTGATAAAGAGCAGAAGGCCTGCAGAGCGACAGTGTTCAAAGAGGCAACATGCTTTGACTGTCTGACAGCAGCTCCTGGGCTACTGTACTGTTACTGAAACTGACCTCATACCTAATGGAGGATGTGATTTGGGTGAGTTAACTATCACTTTAACGACCACAGAAACAACAGTTGGTTGGTGCTTTGGCTGTTCATAGTCGGGTTGTAGGTCAAGTACAGGGACTTACAGTATAATAATGTTTAAACTTTGTTGTGTCTTGTCTAATAATGTATTTTTCGTATCAGTATGTTTGGCTGCTCGTTGTTTGTGTGAAACTCTGTACTCTGACGTTTTTAATCTCATCAAGTTTATTTCCTGTTTGAATAAAGTAGAGTTACCTCTGGCGCCATAAGCCTATTTCACTTACTGGATTAATAGAATATATAGAAGGGTAAATGCACACTACTTACACTGTAGATGCTTCTCTCCTGACCACTCATTTACCCATGTCAAACACACACTTACCCAGGGCCCTGTCGAATGGGAGTCTAGCCCTAAAATGTATTATTATACATGTCATTTTTATGTTAAGTATTTTTGCAATTAAAATATTGGACTAAATATTCTTAGCCACACTTACTGGTAATTTAAAGTCACCATTTAATCTAACGAGCATGTCTTTGGATTGTGGGAGGAAGCCGGAGTACCCGGAAGGAACCCATTCTTCCCCGGGAGAACATGCAAACCTTGCACAGAGAGGCTCCCGTCAGACGGGGATTCAAACCAGGAACCTCCTCGCTCGCTTACCACCGCACCACCGTGCACCCCTCTTTCTATATAAAGGGAAAAAAACATCTGAGCAGTTATCAGATAGATTTAGTTTCCCAAAAGATATTTTATGTTACTGTATGTGTGACAGATTGGGCTAAGCGATGTGCCCGTTGTTTGAAACATTAGTTCTCTGAGAAGTTGAAGCAAAGCCATAGCCATAACGAATGTAGAATGTAAATATAGAAACTATACTCATATCACAAAGTAGAGGAATATAATGCATGAAGCACAATATAACCTGATGACATCAAATACATCAGTGGAAATCATCCATGGTGTCCAAACTATTCACATTTATGTTATGCACGAGAAACAAACAAAAAAACACTAAGAGCCAGATTTTTTTTAAATGATGAGCACATTGAGGATGATGTGAGGTGTTGATCCTTACCAGGGGTGATTTCTATCACGGTGTCTTGTCTCCCCAGAGGAAAGAGCACCTTGGGGGGCTGAGTGGTCTGAAGAGCTGAGAGAGAGAAAGAGAGACATAGGAGGAAGGTGTGTGAGCATTGTAAACCAACAAGCTTTCATCTGGTGGACGCATGACCAAATCAAGCCTTACCAATGCAAAGGCCGAGGAGCAAATGGGCTTTATTTTTCATTTCATACACACAAAAAGTTAATCCATCTAACTATTTCAAACTGGCTTGAATAGAAGAGGTAAAAAAGATGCCTCAGTCATTTCATCCATTCAGTCAGTCGCAGTTTGCTCACAACCTGATTTCAGGCTTTGAGGTTAGCGTAAACGCAGTCCTTCCTAATTTTAAGCAACAATGACCAAATGTTATTTTACACCTTAATACTCACCATTACCTCCCAAAGCAACAAAATCACACATTTTATTTGTCCTTTCAGTAAATTGTACCCTGTCTCAAAATGTAAAACCCCTCTTCTTAACTTCTTAACTGACATTAGTGGACATTTGACCCCAACAAGAACTTGTTAACAAACGTATTTCAGTCTGCTCCAAAGGCTGATGGGAGCCAGGCAGAGGGAGCTAACGTTAGCCAGAAGGCTAGCGCTAACAGTACTGACTGAATGTGCATACGTTGATTTAAATCATATCCTGGGAGGGCCTTTAAGGGGCCCAGTCATTTCTGTGGGCGAGCCTGAATAATAATATAAATAGTTTGTTTAACCAACTAGTAATTCTGACATAACAGATGCAAACCCATGTGCACATGCAAAATTCACAAGTCATGGATCAACTACCACAAAAGCCCGCCATGGATCAGTCTGATAATTAAAGAGCGCTGCCTGATTTAAGTTTTTCTGATTCAATGGTCCCTCGGTGAAAGTGTTAATGTTGGTTTGAATCGTCTCTAAAAATTCTACAGAGAACGTCTTCTTTTCTTTTCACCTTGTACTGCAGCTTTTGGCCCCAACAACCCTGTCAATCCCCCTATCACCCCACCACTCTCCTTGTTTTTGCTGATAAGACGGATAGTTTCATTTGCATTCTGAAGGGATCACTGCACTGGTCTGAGATTAACGAGACAGCCCTTCACTGAGACTAACTCCTCTCCTGTTGTGTCTTCTATTCCTTTTCTATACTTTTCTTAAATTCCTCGCAGCTGTCAATAATTCCTGAAGAGAAGTTGTTATCTGTCAGATTGAAATTAAAGACTGTCAGTTTGCTTATGAATAGTGAAACCATAATGTCAGTATCAAAATAATCTCACTCTTTCATCAGTGTTGTTAATCGTTGCATATAGCTGATATACTTGGATCCACCTCGAGCCTCCTGCCATGCTCAAAAGGGCGAACTAACTAAGTTAGCTTCTTGCAGGTCAACATAGTGGAAATTTCCGCTTAAGAGCATTTTGTCCTGTTAGGTAATGTGAACATCAGATCAGACAGAACAATAATCACTAGAAAGACCCCAGAGAGGGCAGTCATTGGATGTGAAGTGCTTATCTCCGACTGAAGTCATCAGGGGTTTATGTATCTAGCATTTCCTGAACTTAAAGTCTTGTTTGGTTGTTTGTGTGTGTGTGTGTGTGTGTGTGTGTGTGTGTGTGTGTGTGTGTGTGTGTGCGTGCGTGCGTGCGTGCGTGCGTGCGTGCGTGCGTGTGTGCGTGTGTGTGTGCGTGCGTGTGTGTACTTCAAAATTCAAGTCATCAAACTTGAACTTGTGTAAGGAGCATAAAGTGCAGAAAGTTTTAAACTCATTTGCGTAGCTTTTCTGTGATTTGAGAACAATTTAAAGCAATAAGATCAGATAACTCCTTCTCTCCAGGGGCTCGGAGTAGATTAAAATAAACTCTGCCTTATTGCAGTCCTTATCTCAACAGATGGAAAAAGCTAGTTTTCTTTTTATAACCAAACATGACCCCGTTTCTTTTACTTCTTCACATCTGATGACATTAAGATTCACATCTGATGAACTTTCTTTGAAGCAGAACACAACAGAACATTGGTTAACATTTAGAAAAATATTGATGCCATTTTCTCAGTTTGATGTTAAGGACTGCTGCTATGTGGACAGGATTGTGTTGAACTATAAATGGACGAAGCATTTAAGGGATCACTTCATTTTGACCTTTGTAGTTTTCTGTCCAGTTAAACTACTCAACAGTTGCTGTCTCTTCTGACCTTTGAAAGTCTAGAGGTGTAATTCTGTCACGGGAAGAAGCTCCTTAATCTCATTCATAAAGACATTTAGTAAAACTACAGCTGAACAAACAGATGTGGGACATGTATGAGAGCTGTACAGAGCTGTGAAATAGATCAGCCACTGGTGCTTTGGTTTAATAGCAGTTCTACATGGATACAAATGGTTATGTGTGTGCTGTAATTGCTTGTCTCCCTTTATAGATAACAAACATCACTTCAGTGTTCAGTTCAACCCCTGGCTTTTTTGCGTGACAAATTGATGTGTTGGATTTTTAGTTCTCTTGTTTCACCTATAGTCTGTAAATATGAATGGACGAAGCCTGATCGACGTCAGCCATCTGTTCCTGCAGGGGGCTCTGGAGGCTCATCGGTGGCAGCCGCCATGCTGGAAATCCTGTCTCAGCCTAACTTTCAGTCACCCTAACGACAGACTGAGAGCTGGAGCTGAGGCGGGTCAGCTACACACCTAACTGTGGATAACACGTACCAGGATGTAAACATTATCATTTCTGCAGTAAAAATGGGCATTTTTGAATGGGGTGTGTATGTGACTTCTGGGGCTCTCGGAGCCAGCCTCTAGTGGACCCTCGATGAACTGCAGAATTTTGCATCATTCTTCAACACCGTCCCTTGGTGTCACCAACACAAAAGTCAACCACACAACAGAGAATACTTTCTTTCCTCCCCACCTGAGGAAGACATGTAATATATTAGCACTGAAGGTGTTCGACTTTATTAGACCGTAAATAAAGAACGATGACTTGATCTGTATTTTGAGTTTCTTATCTTTAAGTGTAAAGTTGGAAAATAAAAACAGCAGGGGAGAAAACCGTGTGAATATGCGATGCTAAGATGGTGGAATGTTTTAAAATATAACCTTTACATCCTCAGACATCTGAAGATGGAGCCAGGCTTTGACTAAATAAAAAAATGAAAACATGCTGTGACCAAACACATTTTCTCATGAATTTTTCATGATTTTTAACATCAGCTTAGAAATTGTGAATAATGAATCGTTCAGGACGACAATGTGGGAACAGAAAGCTGAATCATAGCAGAAATGATGCAAGCCCAACTTTATAGAAATGTCGTTCTGATGATCTGGTGCTGTTTGAAATATACATAGGCTTATTTCTGTTGCAAAGAAAATCCTGTTCAGAGAGAGAGCCAGCGCCTGAGGGCTGAGTGAAGCAACACTGTGGAAAGCAAGTGTTTGTGAGATCGATGGGCTTTAATGTGACCCTGATGCAAGTGCTGAGGTGGGGGAAACATTAAACCAAAGTACACCTCTCTTTTCACACACACACCGGTGTACTCATTGTAGATCATACACACTGATACCATCTGCTCAGGAACAGAGCCGCACTGTAGGGACACACTGATGGGGGAAACGAGTACACTTACTGTAACTCTGCACTTAGAGGTGTATGATTAAAAACGCACATTTAAAAGAGAAGGGCTCAACAGGGAGGTTAAAAAGAACAACACCTGATGAGCTTGGCTGTGACATAAACAAGGGAGGCGAGTTAAACTGGCGAAAGTACAGGGGCGTTAGTTCAAATGTTTTGAGTGGTTCATACACGATAGCTTAGCATAACCAGGTCATGTACACAAATTATCACCTGTATAAGTTTTCCTTAATGGTAAATGGACTTGAGCTTAATTATTTCCTAGTCGTCTGACTACTCAAAGCGCTCTTACACCGCAGGTCACACCTACACATTCACACACTGATGGTAGAGGCTTCTATGTAAAGTGACCATCAGAAGTAACTAATCCCAATCATACACATTCATACGCCGCTGACGAAGCAGTGTGAGCAATTTGGGGTTAAGTGTCTTGCCCAAGGACACATCGGACATGTACTGTAGCTGCAGGAGCTGGGGATCGAACACCCAACCTGCCGGTTGAGAGACGACCGACTTTACCAACTGAACCACAGCCGCCCTGTTAATGCTGAGGTGTTTTGTAAAAGAATAAATGGATTAAAAGCATAAATCAAGCAAGAGGTGAATGTCAAGATTGTTCTCTCAAAATAATCTTTTTATTGTGAGACGTGTATCTTAACCTCTGGAAGGTGTTGGCAACATGTGCTATTGACTCATTTCTGTGCCCCTGGTAGATTGGTGTCTCGAGGCATAAAGGTTAGAAAGTGCGAGTGTTACAGCTCAAAGAATTATGGTTTTAATTCAGGTGACCTACCTACACATTTCTCCCCAGAGTATTGTGTGGGATGAAAAACGAACATGACATCTTGAAATCGGAGGTGAACTCTCTATTGTTTCTTTTCATTTTAATCAACTCGTGATACACCCTCCCGTGTAAAACACATTTATAGTGCGTTCACATTTGCACAATAGTCCTAAAAACTTCCTGGAGTTGTGGGGTGAGCTGTATGGCTGAACTCAAACAGCCAAATGTTTCCCTTTGACTTTACAAAGAGTTTCTCCGGCCAGCCTCCAAGGGAATTTTACGAGCTTATGTGAGAACGCAGAAGGAAATATTCAGGATTCACCAGGAGCAAGCAGGAGGGGGTGATGACATATATATCCTGTGAATGGCATACAAACATAGAATGTATGCACAGGCACCTTGCGATATCCGTGCACATTATGAAACTGCTTCATTATGTTTTCTATTCTCCAGTATGTCTGCTCTGTTGTTGATACTGTGATTGTGTTAAACTGCAGGCAGCGTTGATAAAAAGTAGAATGTAGAATGAAAATGACGATAAAATCTGTGAGATTAGAAAAATAAAACAACAAACATGGATCTGTATAAAAAAAAAATCAAGAAAAAGACAATGAACTGTGTTGATTAAGTCCAGACCCAGGAGCACAGCTGGCAGCACTTTGTCTACAGCCACTTCAACTACTCATTTGTCAGTGTGTGTGTGTGTGTGTGTGTGTGTGTGTGTGTGTGTGTATATATATAGTTAGTGTTTCTAATTAGTTGATTTAAATCAGTTAAGGGACTCTTACCTTACTGCCGCTGGTCCCACTGACAGCATGGATGGGAACACACATTATTTTCCAGAGTAGGGGCTTAGGGCAGCTCAACCACCCATGGAGATTTAGCTAATTATCTTTCCGCTATCTGTAGGCTATAGTAGCGCTCTGTCCGTCTCAAAGGCTCACTTTGAGCAGGTGGAATAACTGCCAAGACACTGAAGTGGCAAGAAATCCATTAACTTTTGAAACACTTTCCTCAATGAATCTAAAACACAAACAAATAACGCACGCGTCAGTCTCAGATACTGTGTTTGTGGGGATATATTTGTATTTATTTATCGTCTTATTTCATATGAGTAAAGGTGTTAGCTCTGGTCGTTAGCACCACTATCACTGTCTAACTGTCATACAGTCACATCCCTATCTCACTGGGAGACGAAAGTAGCTGTTTGAGGTTACGATAATGACAGTACAGTAGTTAAGTGTGTTAAACCAATTGACCCTCCAGGCTCTTCACAAAGCTAAAGGATCTGGGAATATTAAACACACTGTGCAAGAGGATCCTTGACTTCCTGACAGGTGGGGATCAGGGTGACAGGCGCGTGTCCAGAGGGGTGGCATGGCCCCCCATAGAAATCTGATTGGCCAGGTGCCACCCTAAAAATCCCAAACGGTGGCCAATGGTGATGCAGGTCAGTTCCAGGCTGTGTCCAGTTCACATGGGAAAAAGTAACATACACAGCCAAACAAACCAATCAGATTTTATTTATTTATGGTTTATTTGATAGGGACAGATACGATATACTGAACATAGAAAAACTGAAAACAGCAATCCAATGCAAGTATCACAGTGTTTATAGCGGGTGCTAATTTGCAACACTTGTCCCTAGATCTGAGCAGTAAATCTAAATTAACATTTTACTGATCGCCTTCAGAGCACACATTGTTCTGGCTGCAGGCTATATTTCTTACCTTTAACTTTTTATGAGCCGACTCGCAGAAGAACGTTTTTTATTTGTTTCTATAGTCCCGGTTCAAGACAACGGGTGAGTGTGCCTGTTCTCAGTTCGAGTGCTTGTACAGTCAATTAAGGTCATTTTCATCTTTTAAATCTCTTCTTATCAGACATCGTGTAAATCATCTTTCATTAGTTTTTACCTTTTGTAATATTTAAGCACGTTGAGTTTTACAACATATTATCCATCATTTCTTTATTTGTTTTATTTTCTTTTCTTTTATTGTTGTTGTTTTATTGATTTAAGGAAAGAGCTGGTGCAACACAAATGCATGCTGACAATTCTTAAAACTTTTCTGTCAACCAAATGAAACACAGATTATCTCTTTCTGTAAGCATGCTCTCCATATATTTTGATTGTATATGTATTTTACATGTGCTTGATATGAAAGGCCCTTTTAGGGACAGGCAGTGGAAATGAAATGGTAAATGGACTTGAGCTTGTAAAGCACTTTTCTTACCACTCAAAGCGCTCACACCTACTCTTTCACACCCATTCACACACTGATGGTAGAGGTTGCTACTGTACACATTCATACACTTTCACACGCCGCTGACGAAGCAGTGGGAGCAACTTGGAGTTAAGTGTCTTGCTGCAGCCACATCGGACATGTGACTGCAGGAGCCGGAGATCGAACCCCGGACCTTCCAGTTGGGAGACGACCAACTACTGCTAAATAAAGCTATTATTATTATGTTTTATCTTTTCTTTGATTTGTGTTTTTTTCCCAGCATTGTGTGGCATTCATGAACCAGATTTATGTTGGCCTGTATGTCTCTAATTTTACAGCTAAAACTGAATTTACTGTCATTGACTAGACTTCCTCCACTTCGCAGTATAACTATGTGCAAGGCTTTGCATAGATATGTGTGAGCCTTTAAAAACCGGAACAGTGAGTGAGCTCTCTGTGCTTCTGATAAGTTTGACCTTAAATACATCATTTTACTTTTACCTCTTAAGAAAGGTGAGTCGGGGCCAAAATGTTGATTAATGTGACAAATGCACACATGACATTGAGAAAGAAGTGAGCTGTGTGTAAGTGTGAGTGTATGTGTGAGTGCGTCTGCTGAGAAGTGATAAGACCTTTAATAATGAGCTTGTTCCTTCCCTCATCAGTCAATGCACTGTCACTGTCTGAGCCATCATTAATGCATTTTTAGCTTAAACACATAGACAGAGAGGGAGAGAGAGAGAGAGAGAGAGAGAGAGAGAGAGAGAGAGAGAGATAGATCAGTAAATGAACATTGTAACGGTCTACACGTCCACACACACACAATTTAAAAATGTAACAGACACTAGGACAGTTTTAACTATCGCACACACTAAACAACTTTCAATTCTTGGTTTCTTTTCACCTTTTAAGGCCAGTGGGGAGAATATTTGGCAACAGTTGCTAATTCAAAAATCCAGCTAACCAATTGCTTTGTAAATGATAAATGGATTTGTGCTTACTACTCAAATCAAAAGTGAAGTTTAGAATTTATGACTTTTTTTCTTGTTGATTTAAGAATTTAATCTCATTCATTTATTACTTTAATCTTGTATAGTTACCACTTAAATCTCATAAATGTATGACTTTAATCGCGTAAATGTACGACTTTAATCCCGTAAATGTACGACTTTAATCTCGTAAATGTACGACTTTAATCCTGTAAATGTACGACTTTAATCTCGTAAATGTACGACTTTAATCTCGTAAATGTACGACTTTAATCTCGTAAATGTACGACTTTAATCCTGTAAATGTACGACTTTAATCTCGTAAATGTACGACTTTAATCCCGTAAATGTACGACTTTAATCTCGTAAATGTACGACTTTAATCTCGTAAATGTACGACTTTAATCCTGTAAATGTACGACTTTAATCTCGTAAATGTACGACTTTAATCCCGTAAATGTACGACTTTAATCTCGTAAATGTACAACTTTAATCTCGTTAATGTACGACTTTAATCTCATAAATGTACAACTTTATTCTCGTAAATTTACGACTTTATTCTCGTTAATTTACGACTTTATTCTTGTTAATTTAGGACTTTATTCTCTTTAATTTACAACTTTATTCTTGTTAATTTACGACTTTATTCTCGTTAATATACGACTTTATTCTTGTTAATGTACAACTTTATTCTTGTAAATTTACGACTTTATTCTCGTTAATTTACAACTTTATTCTTGTTAATTTACGACTTTATTCTCGTTAATATACGACTTTATTCTTGTTAATGTACAACTTTATTCTTGTTAATGTACAACTTTATTCTCGTTAATGTACAACTTTATTCTCGTTAATTCACAACTTTATTCTTGTTAATTTACGACTTTATTCTCGTTAATTTACGACTTTATCCTCGTTAATTTACAACTTTATTCTCGTTAATTTACGACTTTATTCTTGTTAATTTACGACTTTATTCTTGTTAATGTACAACTTTATTCTCGTTAATTCACAACTTTATTCTTGTTAATGTACAACTTTATTCTCGTTAATTTACGACTTTATCCTCGTTAATTTACGACTTTAACATGGCCCTGATACTATGTCGTAGGTGAATTTATAATCATCACTGACTATAATTTTAATTTGCAGCAGGTTAAAAAATTGCATGTGTGTGTAATCTTAATCTTTCCCTGTTGGAAAAATTCTGTTGATTGTTAATCCACAGTGGTGAATCCGTGAATGACGATTTTTCCAACCCCCACAGCTATACTTCAATGTTTTATGGTGTTTTTATGGATACACATAAAATTTCGAACTGATTTTAATGTGAGATATATTCAAGTATATGAGAGCTTTAATTACCGGACATTAAACATGTAATCTCATGGTTTCTCCTGTACACTGACATTAAATGTGCCCTGACGTTCCTCCATCAGTCTGGGAACCAGTTGTCTCATAACACTAATACAGTGCAGTGTGTTTTTGGATAATGTTATTAGCTCAGTTTTTTCTCCCCCTAAGAATACATTTTGTGACACAAAAACACAAAATACAAATAAACCAGGGTGTAGGCCAACAGTGCAAAAATACTTAGCTTGAAAATACCACATTGTTTATCAGCCTCACACTCTCTGTTTTCTCCGTTCGACTCTCAGTTTCCAAAAATATTACCATTTGTTACAGGTCTCAGGCTTCATGTTGTGCCCTCATCTGTTTCTTACCTTTCACACAAGTGAATTCACTTGTAAATGTGCCACCTCGAAGTTTGACTGGAGTTTACTGGCTTGGAGGCGAGGTAAAACTTTGCCATGGCCTAATAAACCAGTGGCACAGAGACACAGGCCTTTGAGCTTACTGGCTAACAACCTGTGTGTCTCTATGGTCTTTGCAGCCAGGCCAAACCTCACCTGAGTGTGCCTGAGCCAAACTCATCTACACTCTGGCCAAAAGCTAGCCATGACCTATCCTACTATCTCCCTTTTCTAGTGTGTTCATGAAATCATCAGAAACCTAACTTATACCATATATCATCAACTGGCAGCCTCCCAAAGCTTCCTATCCAGCCCCCAGAATATAAATTAACTCGGGTGATTAAACAATAAACATAAAAATAAAATCACAAGGCTGAAATACTCGCATTAGTTTAACTGGAGAAATTACATTTCCCCTCAGACACCAACTTCTTTACTTTGGGCTTGACAGATGTCAGTCTTATGTACAAGCGTATTTTAAAGTTCCGCCCCCACAGTGTCTGTCAATAAAAAAACTGGCCCTGTATAATTGTAGTTGATGACCACTGCCATATAGTATGATGACACGTAACAAGGGCAACTGTGGCTCAGTTGGTAGAGTAGGTCGTATCTTAACCAGAAGGTCCGAGGCTCGATCCCCGCAGCTCCTGCAGCCACATGTCCGATGTGTCCTTGGGCAAGACACTTAACCTCAAGTTGCTCCAGCTGAGCGGTTGAAGGTATATGAATGGGATTCGTTAATAATGATGTTCACTTTACATCAGTGGTTCTCAACTGGTCGAGCCTCAGGACCCAACACCGAGTCGATGAAAAATCGCGACCCAAATTTCTGATATTATAGAATATATATATGTAAGTATATATAATATACTCAGATTTTATTTAATGAAAAATTGTGCAGTTTGGACCTCAACCACTGCTTTACGTAGCAGCCTCTATCATTAGTGTGTGAATGTGTAGGTGTGTAAAAGTGCTTTGAGTAGTCAGAAAACTAGAAAAGTGCTATACAAGCTCAAGTCCACTTTACCATTTACCATTTTTAAGGTGTTATACACATTTAAAGGTATTATTCTTTTTTAATTATTATTGTGTTAAACTGCTTATTTGCCAGCAGACTGTTCACTACCTGGGATTTTAAAATGTGTATTAGGAGGAACTAAATATGATCAAAATAATGACAACTTGTCAGCTGCTGTCTGCTGGTTCTGCACAACATGAGCTCATAATTCCTGCTGCTGGCTGGTTTAGTTTGGCGAATCAGTGGACATCCAAACTAAACAGGACCATTAAACAGCTTATCTCTGCCACACTAGACTCGACTGATGGGAGCCAGACATTTCCTGTCAAGCACTTTAATGAATTAGCTTCTCAGCAGCTTCCCGATAAGAGTATTATCATTTGTTTTCACATTAATCTCTTAGTTAAAGATGTAAAATCAGTGACAAACCTGATTAGTAATGTGCTAACACGTCCCTCTAATGTGTACTGAAATAAGTGTTAAAAAATGCTGACACATTAAAGAGAGGCCACTCTCTCCTTCAAGCAATAAGTACAACACACCCTCATCCTAAATAGCTTGCTCCTTCTGCCATTTTTTAAACGGTCTCTTTTTGTTTCCCTTTTTGACATGAAAGCATGAAACAGGAAGGATGTCCAGATGTACAATGTGCTGAGTTTTTATATAATGTGAAATTATTCGATATACATGACCAGAGAGTAAAACAATAACGTCAGGGACTTGGCTTTCCAACCTGCAAAATAAGGACTTGAACATCTACCTGGAAACTATAATGAGACCACAAGAGGGCTGACCTTTGGCCAAGTCCACATATGGCACTCAGCATCCGTCTGTCTCTGTCTGGCTCACACACATATAGCAATGCCAATATGTGAGTGTGATCTTCTCCCTTCAATCAACATTGAAAGTCCCAGTAAAAAAAATCTGCTAATAAAAGGAAAAGAAAAGAGCTGTGGCTCAGTTGGTAGAGTTGGTCGTCTCTCAAACGTGAGGTTGGGAGTTCGATCTCCAGCTCCTGCAGCAACATGTCCCATCTGAAAGACATTTAACCCCAAATTGCTCCCGCTGCTTCGTGAATGGGATAAGTTACCTCTGATGGTCAATTTCCATAGCAACCTCTGCCCTCAGTGTGTGAATATGTAGGTGTGACCTGCGGTGTAAAAGCGCTTTGAGTAGTCAGAGGTCTAGGAAAGAACTATACAAGCTCAAGTCCATTTACCAAGACCAAACACTTACTGACGCTTAATAACAAAAATTATTGCCTGAGTTAACACCTTCACGTGCAAAGTATCACAAGAAGATTATTTTTTGTTTAAACCAATCTTTTAAGTACGCAAGTATGAATGTTTTTGCAGTTTGTTCACATACCTGTCAATATTAGGGAGTGGGAAAGAGTGAGATTTTGGGAAAATCGGCCTATCGACAGCGACCCTGTCCCCATATAACCCTACACCACACATTAATAAAATAATCAGATGTAGAAGAGAAAGGACTTTTAATTAATATTTACTTCAAGGCTCTAATCAAGGCAACAATCAAAGAAAACACAAATAAATGAAAGAAAACATACAAGTATACAACATTTCACCAATGTACAAATGTACAAAACAAAAAAAGATGAGTCAATGAGTGAGTGAGTGAGTAAGTGAGTGAATGACTGAGTGAGTGAATGACTGAGTGAGTGAGTGAGTGAGTGAATGACTGAGTGATTGAATGACTGAGTGATTGAGTGAGTGATTGAATGACTGAGTGATTGAGTGAGTGAGTGAGTAAGTGAGTGAATGACTGAGTGAGTGAATGACTGAGTGAGTGAGTGAGTGAGTGAATGACTGAGTGATTGAATGACTGAGTGAGTGAGTGAATGACTGAGTGAGTGAGTGAGTGAATGACTGAGTGATTGAATGACTGAGTGAGTGAGTGAGTGAGTGAGTAAGTGAGTGAATGACTGATTGAGTGAGTGAATGACTGAGTGAGTGAGTGAATGACTGAGTGAGTGATTGAATGACTGAGTGAGTGAGTGAGTGAGTGATTGAATGACTGAGTGAGTGATTGAATGACTGAGTGAGTGATTGAATGATTGAGTGAATGAGTGATTGAATGACTGAGTGAGTGAGTGAATGACTGAGTGAGTGAGTGAATGACTGAGTGAGTGAGTGAGTGAGTGAATGACTGATTGAGTGATTGAATGACTGAGTGAGTGAGTGAGTGAGTGAATGACTGAGTGAGTGATTGAATGACTGAGTGAGTGAGTGAATGACTGAGTGAGTGATTGAATGACTGAGTGAGTGATTGAATGACTGAGTGAGTGATTGAATGACTGAGTGAGTGAGTGAGTGAATGACTGATTGAGTGATTGAATGACTGAGTGAGTGAGTGAATGACTGAGTGAGTGATTGAATGACTGAGTGAGTGAGTGAGTGAGTGAATGACTGAGTGAGTGATTGAATGACTGAGTGAGTGAGTGAGTGAGTGAATGACTGAGTGAGTGATTGAATGACTGAGTGAGTGAGTGAGTGAATGACTGAGTGAGTGATTGAATGATTGAGTGAATGAGTGAGTGGCTCTATACAAATAAAAATGGATTGATTGATGATTCTTCTGACCCTTTTCAGACCTTTTTAGGCAAGCTAAGCCAAGCGAATCAGAGGGGTTGAGCAGTATGAATGTGAAAGAGGGAGATAATCACCGCCTGACGCAAAGCCTCCACCATCAGACTGTGTCATCCCTTAACCCCCAGCCTCCACCATTGGACTGTGTCGTCCATACAGCCACCGCCTGACAACCAGCCACCACCATCAGTCTGTGTCGTCCCTCCACGCCCAGCCACCACCATCAGTCTGTGTCGTCCCTCAACTACCACCTGACGCCCAGCCATCACTATCGGACTGTGTCGTCCCTCAACTACCACCTGACGCCCAGCCATCACTATCGGACTGTGTCGTCCCATCAACCACCGCCTGACGCCCAGCCACCACCATCAGTCTGTGTCTTCCCTCCACGCCCAGCCATC
This sequence comes from Tautogolabrus adspersus, assembly GCA_020745685.1. Classification (NCBI taxonomy): domain Eukaryota; kingdom Metazoa; phylum Chordata; class Actinopteri; order Labriformes; family Labridae; genus Tautogolabrus; species Tautogolabrus adspersus. Next base: position 4,818,110 of record CM036540.1, read on the forward strand.
ACTATCGGACTGTGTCGTCCCTCAACTACCACCTGACGCCCAGCCACCACCATCAGTCTGTGTCGTCCCTCCATGCCCAGCCATCACTATCGGACTGTGTCGTCCCTCAACTACCACCTGACGCCCAGCCATCACTATCGGACTGTGTCGTCCCATCAACCACCACCTGATGCCCAGCCACCACCATCAGACTGTGTCGTCCCTTAACGTGAGGAATACAAAGGAGAAATCCTTCCTGCTTATTATCCCAAATGCTCTTTTATAAAGCGTCTCGAGATAACACTTGTTATGCATTGGTGCTATACAAATAAAGATTGATTGATTGATTGATAATTGCTAGAAATTATCAAATGGAGTACAGTGAGATTACATTTGGAGAAAATGATTTTGAAATAAATCTAAACAGTACATTTATTTCCTTTGGTTTCTCAATGGAAATAAAAGTAGACAGGCTTTGAAGTTCTTTGGGCATTCAGCAAACAGAGATTTAGTGTCTTTATATGTAAAAGTGGTCTGTCTTCTCTGTTCTCCTCTGGTGGTATTTAACATAAATATCACGCCAAGTGTAACAACAGGAAAAAACCTCATGAGAAATATCTGCCAAACCCCTTATCCTAATGGCTGTGACTAACACCCTGCCAGCTCTCTGTTGTCTCAAGAGATACCATCAAACATACTTGTTTGTTTCACACCATTAAGTTGTGTTTTTACAATACGATTACCAAACTGCAGTAAAGCAAGACTTTTTCTCCCTTAAAATAACTCATAATCATATTGGAGTCATGGTCAAAGCAGACTACTGAGGCTGACCCAGTGGTGGAGAGGTGGACGAATATCCAAGAGGATGTTGGTGACTGGCTTATTAAGGAAGTTCAGCCTGGAGCTATGCAGTGATTGGGGGATGCATGGACTGTAACCATGTGTTCTGCATTCTGATTGCAATGCAAAGGTCAATAGGTTGAGATGTACTTGTCAATGTATATCTTTCTAAAATAACAGTTATATTAAGTATTTTCTCAGTGTCAGACAAGAATTAGACTGTTGCTATTCTTGCTGCTCTTTGTCTCTACACATACTGTTCCTAGCATACAAACAATGTGAATGAAACAAACATTTATGATGGGCAACATCTTAGGGTTGAGGTTTTATGCATGCTTATTGGAAACCCATTGGCTATCATCTGTAGGGGATATATGCCTCTGAGAACGATGGCTAATGTTTCAGGAATTCCAGTGTAGGCAACGGTTAGCAACAAAAACCACTTAATGCAAATACTTTCTGTTACATGCACCGCATCGCTTACAGTCCAATAAGTTATGGTCACTTAAGACACGCTGTTATCTGTGTTAAAATATGAAAAGAAGTACAATTTGCCCCTCTAGAATAAACACTGATACTAAGTTGCACAAAGGCTTCACTCTGGCTTACTCTTGCGGTATGAACCTGAAAACAGAGACCAATTTTCTAGGGATTGACTTGAAATTAACAGGTCTTAAGGTTGCCGAAATATCATGTAAAAAAAAATAGATATGCAAGCTTTTTCATGTCTGTCCCCAAGATAAGAAAACAGCATTACAATGCTTGTTTGCTTGAATAGAAGTTGATTGGCTTTAGAGACGCAGCGTTGAGCAGATTTAATTTGACATTTTCTCACAGACCAAACCTCAACTATATACCAGAACTATGGTACAGTTGATGAAAAGGACAAAGACTCAAACATTCCACAAAAATAATTATTCTTTTCAGCTTAGTAACTCCCAATTTCCACATACTCTGTACTAGGCCACCGGTTGCTGCCACTCTCGTCAATGATTGTGTTTCCACAGCTCTAGAGTTTGCCAGCAGCGCCACTACTCTTTGCTTCGTTTCAAATACGCTGCAAGTCTATTTTCAACGGAGCACGCCGTAAGCACACATCAAGCTGGACAGAATTGAACGACCCGGACAGGAAATCAGACAAGAAAACACACAGAGCGTCCCGTCAATTTCAAAATAAAACACAATATACAGTCTCACAATAGTATTTTCGTATATTTCACTTTATCAATACTACGTCAAAACAGACACCAAACAAAGACAAACAGGCAGGGAACGCGAAACCATAGCAAAACCGTGGGGCTGATGGACCGCAACGCACATGGAGTATGTGGAAATTGGAGGTCACAGCACTTTTATGGAAACGTGGTCTAAAAAGGGCTTGTTTGGTGTCTGTGTGCATTGTGAGCTACAAAATTCAGAGAAATATCCCGTCAAAGCCTTTTCCATTCTGAATTCACACTGTTGGTTAAATAGTGACAGTTATAGCTGTGGATTTTATTGGTCAATAAGGTTAAATGTAACTCAAAGAAAATAACACAGAGCACATTACAGCAGCAGAGGCAGAGAAAGTGGATCTCAGGGAATCAGATCCAAGCTGCTGTCTGTCTGTTTGCTGCATGCTGTCAGTCTCTCAAAAACACAACAGCTTTCTTTTCTGTGCACTGCTGTGATGGCAAATCTGGAGAAAGGAAAGGCTTACACACACAATCAAACAGCAGTCTTTTGCATTACTGGCAGATCTTTAAGGCTGCCCGTGGGGCTGTATAGATTATTTATGTTTGTACATTTTGAAAAGGTAACAATTTGTAAAAAAAAAAATACAAGAAAATGTCATGTAAAATGAGCCAATAGCTGTTATTAACTATTCAATCCTAGACTTGAGAGTAGATTGTTCCTTCTAAGCTGCTCAGTTCTGATCTGGAGTAACCGGTCCTTCTTCCCCACCACTAAAGAAGAAAAGGCCACTATCCAGGTGGTTAATGTTTCTTTGGGCTTTTTCTTACAGCACCTTGTGTATACATCTCTAAGTCAGGGTGAAGCACAGCCTCTTTTGTGTTCAGTGAATCTGACTAATCGTTGCAGTGCCTGGCAGTCCTGTTGGGTTCTGTGCATTGGCATTGTCTAACACCGTGTCCAACAGCAAAGCATTGGATTTCACGTCGCATCGCGCATGATCGCACGCTCGTCCACACTGCATCCGTTAAATATTCACTTCTCTGCTCTGTGAATTTAAGATTACCTTGGAGGTATGTGTGTTGCTTTGTATTACCAAGCTGTTGAACAAATTACACAAATATTTCTCCGGCGTTGACACAAGTCAAAGCTCAACATTTATATCAATGAATTCATCGTTATTTCACTTTGTAAAACAAGCTAACAAGCTCTGCTAATGAGAAAAGCAAGTGTAAGTGCCGTGTAGAGCTCCCTCCATCCTCGTTCCTTGTCTGTCCACGGAGCGATAGAGAGGAAAATAGAAACGAGATGGGGTAAAAACAGCGCACCACGTCGAACAGCTTCGCGACACAACAAAACCAAGCTGATCTTGTTGCACACATTTTGTAACATCAGGATGCTATTCAGTATTTCAGGTGGCCTCAAATTCCCCATAGGCTCTTGGATGAAATGGTTCTACCTTGCTGTTCCAAAGAATCAGTGTGCAGTGCCATGCTCGGGCCTTGTGATGTTGACAGCAAGGTACTTTGAACTTTCCACCCTCTCCATTGAGGGTCTGTTGAACATCATTTCCTCCTGCACCATCCAAAGTAAATTCAGGTCCTTACTGTGAGACCCCACAGCATCTGTGTGCACCGCGTTACGTCTGTGACACGTACTCCTGAGCGTATCGCGCCCTATCTAGTCAATACCGGTGTTTCCACGACATGCTGCTGTCCATCTTAAGGGCGCCCTAGAAGCACGACTCTGCTCTGCTACGCTCAAAAAGCACTTCAGTCTATTTTTCAGCTAAAGCTCTTCCAGCACGTATCAAGTTGAACGGAGCAGATCAACACAGACAGGAAGCTAGACACAGGAATGAGCATTCGGTCAATATTTACATAAACACCATGTACAAATTCCTGATCTGAATTTGGAGACGAGGTGCACCGCACACAGATGCTGTCGGTTGTCGACGCAAGTCATACTGATGTGAGTCAGGTCCACATCTTCCATTCTGATGGCCAGTTTGAGGTAATCCTAGTTTAGGTCCACCACTGCTGCTGGGAGCCAACCAACCATGCCCTAATCCTAAGAAATAATATGTTTCTATCAACACATATGACACTGCCTTCCCTCCCACAGGAGGAGATTCAAAAGTGTCCCAAACATCTGATAAAAATTGCTTGTTGATTTGTTCTTTGTTGCTTGAGTTTGCTTTTACCAAAAAATCGAAACTTGGATCCCATAAACACTGAATACAAATCTGGATTCTGTCAGCAGCAAACATTTGTTCTCCATAAAAACGTTGACTTTATGAACGGAGCATTTGAAACAAGCACAAACTTTGACTGCAGAGAGCTCAACTAACTTTCACGCCAAGTCGTTAGATGGCCGTTATTTATATATGAAGTCAAACAGTCAGATATATTGTCAGTCACTCAGTCTGTTAAAAGGTTAATAGGCTGCACCAGCACATTTCTAGGCGTCAGACCACTCCAAGCACTTTACATTACAAGTCACATTCACCCCGGCCGTCACATACACATTTATACACTGATGGAAGTGGCTGATCTGCCAAGTGTGAAGCTGCCCATCAGCAGCTATCCAATACATTACTGCAGCCATGTCAATGCCTTCAAGAGCAATTTGGGGTTCAGTGTCTTGCCATAAGGACACTTTGGTGATGTGGACTGCAGGAGCTGGGAACATACACATTAGACATGACACACTATACCTTAGAGTAGTGGTTCTCACACTTTTCACAGTGAGTACCACCACAGAAAATGTTTAGCATAGTAGCGTAGGGCTATTTAGCTACATATACAGTTTTCATAGGAGGCCATTTTATTTCTGATAATGCATATTATGTATTATTGACTGCACACCACGCACTGCGGACTGGGCTCATTCTCTGTGCCACTCCAAAATGAATCCAAACTGGATGTGACCCGACTCATATTTTCTTTCTGTTTTGCGTCCTTTGTTGCTAGTGGGTGACTTACGCCGAATTTCCACAAGATCCGTGTGCATTGCGTGTCCGCTCCGGTGCGTGACGGCTCCGTGCACCCCCGTCCTTCACTACCCACCGGCTGCGTGCTCCGTCCGCAGCACGCAGCTGGGGGCAGAGACAAAGGAATTCCTGCGGTATTTTAAAGATTAACTCCCGACAGCGTGAGATAATACGATGTACATGGTATTAAACTCTATATAAACCTTATAAACACATAAACACACATACAGTCGTTTTTCTGAACCGTTAAAACAAAGTCTTTTATTCTGAAAATAAACGGATGTTTTAATGTTGTATCGGTGTCTGACTTCCCGTCCCACTTGTTCTTTTGTGTGCTGAATTGATGCGTCGTGCTCCGGCATCCGGCAAAAATAGAAGTCTTGCGTATCAGCTCCGGAGGGCTCCGGATTGCCGGAGCTGAGACGCAGCGCAGCAGACCCAGTGGAAGCACACACATTGAATAAAGTGAAACGTATCAGCTCTGCTGCCGGAACGGAGCGGAGACGGACCGAACACGCATCTGGTGGAATTTGGCCGTCAGTGTCACTGGCATTGCTAACGTCGCCTCTTGCACTTGTGCTGGGTTCACTGTTGTTGACTTCAGTTTCTGCTGTGCTGCTCGACTATTCGCTGCACTTTTCTTTCTAATATTTCCCATTTGGACCCACAAATGCAAAACATTTTAACCGACATATTTTGCTTCCTCAGCTTGCAATCACAGCTTTGCTTGTCAACCATTTGATTTGTAAATCTTTAAAACATATTTTTGTTTTGTCAGAGACTCCCAAAGTACCACGAGGGGGATCCTGTGTACCACTAGTGGTAGTTTGAGCATGAATGCCTTAGAGCTACAGCAAGTCAATAAACACTTAGTCAATGAGACAGTCTCTCATTCTCTCAGCTAGTCAGTCATTTACTGAAATATACAATCAGCCAGTCCACTTAGTGATTCTACGTTCATTATTCTACATGACTCTCCTCAGAAGTGTTAATCATGTTAATGTGTGAAATATAGAACAGTTAGGGACACTGACAAATGCTAATAACACACTCTGAAAACAAACCAGCCCAAGTTCAAATGTTTAGAAATGGGACATTAATACAGAGAACTGGAAATGCACTGTTGTGCAAAACGTCATACACAATCATGAAGTCCAACATAAATACTCTAAGACAGATGGTAATGCATTTTGTACTGTGAGCATTACACAGCTAAAGAGCAGCAAATCACTGCTGGAAAACAGCCTCCAGATGACAACCACACACACACACACACACACACACACACACACACACACACACACACACACACACACACACACAGAGAGAGAGAGAGAGAGAGAGAGAGATGTGTCTTGCAGGGGGTATGAATTGGAAACAACTTGAGGCCTTCTTCTCTTACTTAGTAGTAGCCACCCAAGGCGACACACACAGAGTCAAATACACACACACGTATTTAGTAATGCCACCCAGGGCAAGACTTCTGCACAACATCTGTCCAACATTTATCTGCCCTGACGCAGCCTCTCGGCAAGAGATGAATTTGATGGAGGACGAGGGATAGAAAGAGGGGGATAATTCGGAAGGTAAAGCAACGAGTATGTAAAAAAAGCAAAAAAAAGGTTGCGGAGAGGGTGAAGAGTGGAAGGAAGAGAAAGTTAAAAGGACAAAGATGAAGGGATGAGAAGAAGATAGAAGGGGAAATGGAGGAGTGTGATTGCACAGGGACACAGAGGTGAGAGGTTATACAAATGGAGAAAAGAAGAGACAGAAAAGAGAGACGGAGAAATTAATGCGGTCGAGGTTGGGTCAAGAAACAACCTTTTGCTGCCAGTTTGGATAAAAAAATGTTTGAAACACAAATAATGAATTTCCTGCTCTACTATAGTTTGTCTTTCTGTCCAAACTTCTGGACAAATTACCCAGTATATGCTCCAAAAAGGCTTAACTTCTCCACTTGTAGTGTATCTCATTATTTTTAGAGTTTTTATAGGAGGGTTTAAGGTAACTCTACTTAAGGGATTTTGAAATAACTTGTGAAAACTTCAAATCTGACACCCAGAAATAATTAGTGTAGTCTTGAAGTCTGTGGTGCAGACAGTCACAACACTAAATCTCCTATCAACCGTCTCTCTTCTGCACAGCTTGTTTGGACAGACGGATTGTGGGATTGCTGGTAAACTGCCTGAGAGGAGATGACAGCTGTTCTCAAACTATAAAAGAGGACAACTTCTCCCACTACAGGATTATTAGTGTGTCTGTTTGTGTCTTAGTCTGTTGACACTTTATACCAGCAGATTTGCGTGTGAAGTTTTCCCCTTTGGACTTCCTTTTGATAAAGTGGATATGGTGGAAAGTCCAGGCTGTTTGAACAGGTGAAGCTACACATGAAGTTTTCCTACAGGATCATACAGTATCCCAAAACAGAAACACAGAAAATAAAGTGACCTTACTATATGATCAGACATTAAGGAAACATGCTATGTCGAAGTGCTGGCTTCTCTGTCAACGATGCAGCAGCCAGTATGTCCTCCTTCTAAAGCTTAATTAACACCAGATGCGTGTTCGGTCTGTCCAATGTGTGTGCTTCCACTGGCTCCACTGCTCTGCGTCTCAGCTTTTAGCGGGACGGGAATTCAGGCAACGAAACAACATTAACACATCCGGTTTATTTTCTGAATAAAACGCTGTTGACGGACGAGGGTGCACGGAGCCGTAACACGTATCTGGTGGAAGTTCTGGGTACATTTTGATTAAAATCCGGTCTGTATTTGTTTGGACCATAGAAGGTAAAGATTTTAAGACTAGCCCCACACGGCTGTTTTGCTCCTCGCCCCTCAGCTTGCCAAAAAACGGCAAACCAACAGGTGTTGCAGCGATGGAAGTGAGCAAGCAAACTGGTTCAGATAGAAGTGATTGTACCCGACCTAAAAAGCCTCTGCATGTTTCTAATAAGCTCCACGAGCAGAAACGTGCTCAAACCAGGATCAATATTGGAGATGCTTTTGAAAAATGGAGAGAGGTTAGAACGGTTTACAGAAAGGTTTACAGACCGATGCAGAGCTGGCTAAACACTGAAGCTTCAGTGTCCACGACATGACAACCTGCGTGCACATCGACTCTAAGGAGGAGGGGGCGGGGTGTCTGATGAGAAACAACATTCAGCAAAGTTACAGTGGCAAAAAAAACCTTTTTGTGTGTACCTGTTGAGTGTACAGTTGTTTCTGTATGTTTGTTGAAGAAGTTACACAGATGGTTTTCTTTAAATAAAAAGATGAGGGGGTAAGATGTTGCAAAAAGTAATAAATGTGTCTGAATATGCACAAATCCCCTCTGATATAACTCCCTCTGTCTGGCCTTGACCTTTGAAGTCTGTTTTCTTATTCAGAATGACTTTAAACCCAGGCCAGGGGCTCTGCTAGCCCTTTACATTAACACTTATGAATGCAGTATATTTCTACTCTGACTTTAGCACACTCTTAAAAACCAATGACACTCGATTTTCACTCCGCTACTTCCTAAAATGTCAAATGTGACGTGTGCTTGCATGTGTGTGTGACACATTGAACTTTCTCTTGCGTCTGCGCTTCAATATTTAATGTGTTTGTTTTTGTAAATGAGTCGGAGAGATTGAAATAATAAATCTATTATAAACTTCCCTGTTTGAATCTCTTAGATGAGTTGCCATCTGGCATTTAGGAGCCAGCACTGTCTGCCTCCTCTCTCATGGAATCATTTAGCAATGCCCAATGAACATGTGCTTGTTTGATGCCAGGTCTAAATGATGTCTTAATTTATTTTGATGATGGACTGGATGAACAGTAGCTTGATACTTAATTTAGGTGAAACTATCACCATTAATCATATTTAATAAAAGGAGGGCTAGTTTTTTCCTTTTTCAGAAAGTTTGGTTTGAGGTAGAGCTCTGCTTATCAGATGCTTTGGGATGGAATTTAATTTAAATCCATCATTTTGCATTTTTCAAGATATTTCAAATAATGTTGAAAGAAAAATGGGGTCCAGTCAATTAAGTGGACGAATACGTCGGTGTTTCCCACACATAGACGACACCTGGGCAGGTTGCCAAGTACAGCATATTTATGACCTGATTTATTTTTTATTTATTCATAAAATTGCATCGTGCACGACAGAGCGGGAGAGAGAGAGTGCACGCGAGAGTGCAGGTGCGCACGAGGACCTCACTGAGCACAGCTCGGCGGCTCTGTGCAACATAACAAAACTCCTGTTTAAAAGAAAATTCCCTCTCGACTCCTGCGGAGAGATAGGACACAACAAAACCAACAGTGCAGACTCACATCAGCTTTAGAGAGAGAGAGAGAGAGAGAGAGAGAGAGAGAGAAGGTCCACTGTGTTAAGTTGTTTTTCTGTGGTGTCTCATTATTACGATTATGTAGGTCTTTGTTGTCGTTGACTTTGTTGATTAGTGAAATGTATAGTGTTTATTTTGAGAAATTCAAAATAAAATATTACAGTTTCTGCAGATGGCTGTTCTTCTCTACCTTTATTTTACCAGGTAGTCTCATTGAGATTTTGTCATCTCTTTTTCAAGAGAGACCTGGGTACATCAGTGGCCATACAAAATAGATAATAAAAAATCATCCAAGTAACAGACATCAAAAGACAAAGTAGATGCATGGCCAATACACACAACAACATCATACAACATTAAAAGTCAAGTGTCCAATGCCATTAACATAGACTGCCCCCGATTGATTTAGATTCGTGGTCTTTCAGCATAGCTTTAAATTCCACTAGAGTGACCAGATCTCTCAGCCGCAAGTCAGCCTGTAGTGTGTGACAGGAAGAGGGGGCGGAGTACCCAAAGGCCATCTTACCTTACTCTGTGCAGACCTTAGGTACAGATAGCAATAACAGGTCTGTTCATCATGAGTCTGGTTCTGCTCGAGGTTTCTGTTCCTCTCCACTGTAGCGTTGCTTAATGTAGCTTAGCGCTCATGATGGATTCATGTTGGGTCTTTGTAGATAATATAACAAACAGTAAGGGCTTTGACCTGCTCTTTTGTCAAATGTGCTGAGATAACATTTGTTACGAATTGGCGCTATACAAATAAAGATCATGAATCTCATATGAAATATATTTTCAGTGAGGACAGTATTCATCATGGCTCTGGTGATAGCAATTGGGTGGAAACAGAGATGGACACCTGAAAACATTTGTGTTGACAGATGGCAAAAGAGGGGGACCATGGACAAATGTTTCGTCACAGGGGTGTCAGTGGTCATGGGGTAACCATGTTAAAATGCTGTCTAAGTTTATTTGAACAGTTTCGTGTGTGCTGCTGAGCCAGAGCCTTCCTGAAGTCATACAGGGACAGGCCAAACGTCTAAAAATAAAATCTTAACATTTTCACCCTAGTTGAAATAATGAGATTACACAGATTATCCATTGGGGGGGGGTGGATTTGGTCCTCTGTGTGCTCTTTGTTATTTTCACTTGTGTTCTGTAGTTTTTATAGAAAATGAATGATGTCATCTTTTTTTTGGTCTTCCTTTCAGGAACCAAAGACGCTCCAGTCTTCATTGAGTCTTTAGCTCATATCAGTTTCTTTGTCATGCCATACTAGCAGAATATGAACTTATTCACACTGACAATAGTGTAATATTTCGATTGTTAGTGGGTCAACCCATTTGATGTGTGGAAAAATAAACCTGCAGAGAGAGCTATGCTAACAGGCTCTGTGAAAGCTGATAAGAACCGAGAATGGCGAAAAAAGTATGTTTCAACATCAAACTGATATGGATGAAAGGGATTTTGAAGTCTTGTGCTCGAATAGGATGTTCATGGCTATCTCTACGAGCCGCAATATAGCGGCGAGCAGTTGAGGCTGATGGAGGAACGGGAGCCGGGGCACAATACCTGCCTGTCGCCGGCAGAGCTGGGGCGGACTGGTGGTGTCGGTGCTCTCACTGTTTGCCTATGGACACAGACATAGAGTCCGTTTGCTGCCAGGAATTTCTAAGATGCCAATTCCTTCTGGAAGAAATCTTGTAATCAGTTGAGAAAACGGCCGAATGTGTTGTAGACAGACTGTTAATACACCGTAGCTTCAGTGGGAGTGTCCTGCGGTGCTTTGCATTCTCGGAGTTGTAGTCTTTCATCCACATGAGCCAAGAAGACACTTTCTGCCTTTTCTCGGTCCAGAAGGCACCAACTTCAAAATGTATTTCAGATTTCTACTACATATATGACCCAATGTCAATACAGATTCATGTTTCAACGGGTGAAGTAACCCTTTAAGATGACTGTTTAACTTAATGTTGCTGGTTTCTTGAAGAAGAAGAAGACATACTTTATTAATCCAAGAGGAGAAATTCAGATTTTAAACTCTGTTTTGAAACATAGACCAATATTACACACATGCACAAACAGGAACCTATGGACATTCACCTAATGGAGAGTCAGAGTGCAGCGCTGCACACGCTGCTGACAAGAGCATCCAAGCATTCTTGGGGTATGCTGCCTTGCTCAAGGTAAGTTAACTGGCAGCTCTCCATCAACCATCCCAATTCTGTTCTTTGGTTCTGACTGGGAATTAAACCAGTGGCCAAGTGGTTCCCAGCCTAACTCTCAATTCAGCGCCACTACACTCTGCTCCGTTTCAAATACGCTGCCAGTCTTATTTTGACGGAGCATGCTGCAAGCACGCATCAAGCTGGACATAATACGACCTGGACAGGAAGTCGGACAAAGAAACGCACAGAGCGTCCGGTCAATTTCAAAATAAAACACAATTTACGGACTCACAATCTTATTTTCCATCACTGTATCAACATTCAGTCAAAACAGACAACAAATCATCCTCAGAAAGACAAAACAACATGTCGTTTTCACGTTTTTCTCGTTATTCCCACGTGATCTTGTAGTTCTCCTGTGATGTGTGTGCAGCTGCTCATGGCTGCGCTCATGCTCCAGAAACAAAAACAGCAAAACTTGACGGAACGCAGGGCGCATGGACTATGTGGAAATTGGGAAATAGTTCCTTCAGACCTGGCCTGACACCCATCCACCACCATCAGATTGTGTCGTCCCCACAACCACCGCCGTCCTCATTCATGCACGGCCTGCTCCGTCCTCCACCTCAGCGGCGAGGAAGTGTGGACAACAGGAACGTGAGGAATACAAAGGAGAAATCCTTCCTGCATATTATCCCATTATGCTCTTTTGCAAAGTGTCTCGAGATAACACTTCTTATGAAATGACGCTATTCAAATAATGATTGATTGATTGATCAGACTGAGCTACTGCTGCCCTGTTTTGGATCCTATAAGTAAAGCTTGAACATGGTACACAACTTAAACACTTTCAAGTGGCGGCTCTTAATATTTTCAAAGTTGAGGTTTAAAACAGCAACTGTTTGACCTTTAAATCAGTGCGATTACATTGATTAGAAACTGTTGAAATTATCCTCCACCGACAACAGCAAATACATTGGATGAGTCCACGAGTAAACGAAAACAGATCACTGAGTCATGGTGTGCCGATAAAACCATTCTGCACCTTGAACCTTTAAAAATCACATGTGCATATATTTCTGATGTTTCAGATAAACTGTTGAATCAGCCTGTGCTGTGTTTGTTGTGTTGCTCCTGAAAGACTTTGCATATTGATGTTGATTGTGCTGACATTTTATTGATTAGATGTCAGAACGTCTCACTGTCTTTGTCATGGACGACGATTGAAAACAACAAGAGGATGAGTGCAGGTGGAGAAACATCCACAAACACACACTTGCACTAATGGATAACACTCTTTCTGTATTTATTATCTGTCTCTTTGGTTCTCCTTTGCACTTTGACTCCGTCTTTAACTGTCTCATATTTTAGCTTGTCTTGAAACTTCTTGTCTTTCTTTCTTTTGTTCCTGTCTTTGGTCTTTTTCTGCTTTTTGGCGTTTATTGGCTGTTTTAATAACTTTTGTTCTCTATCATGTGTTGCTTTATTCCCCATTGTTAGATGCTTTTGGTGTCTTGTGTAAAACACCTTTATGCTGAAATGTGCTAGACAAATAAACCTTGCCTAATTCAGCGAGATCATTCAAAGCAGTATCAATGCAATCTTTGAACAAATCAAGCAAACTGCTATGGAAACAGTAGTGGTATATGACAGACTTGTGTATCTTTAAATGTGCAGAGGAGCTGATCAGTCAACTAGTGACCGATAACAAATATATAAAATGTAATACAAAATCCCACACAACTTTGAGCAATATTGTCTGGTTGACAGAGAGCTCTGCTAAGTTAGCTGCCCAGCTACCGGTACTGTTGCCAGGCGTGGGCACCGGACTTCCGACCACAGAGAAATTGAACTTGTCTGGCCCGTGAAACGGGTTCTTCAAAGGGAAAGTGTCATTGTATGACGACAGGGAGAAATGTTAAACTGTAGCCAAGAGATTAGCATTGAATTCAACCTGGACTCTGATAGCGAGGATGGCGAAGGTATTGGTCAGGCTCCGACAGCGAGGATACCAAAGGTACGGTTGGTCAGGGTGTGACAGTGGGGGCAGATGGGAGCTTATTAGCCACACAGCTATAGCGCTAGCTCCATGCATCCTGAGGGGCTGCAGCGACAGAACACCTGCTTGGCTGATTATCCGCTGTGTAAAAATCCAGGCCTCTTTTAGTCTCCTTGTTGCTGTACTATTGACCTTAATATTGTAATATTGACACCTACACATTCACACACTGATGGCAGAGATTACTATGTAAAGTGACCATCAGAAGTGACTAATCCATTCATACACATTCACACTCCGCCGACGAAGCAGCAGGAGCAATTTGGGGTTAAGTTTCTTGCTCAAGGACACATCGGACATGTGGCTGCAGGAGGACCCCTGACCTTCCAGTTGAGTGACTTCAAACTCACTGAGCCACAGCGCAAGAGAAGGGAGAAGCCGTAGCTCTGTCTTGATTTGATCATTTATAAGGGTGACACACCTCATCCTGAAAATATTAAATAAACTAGCAGCAAACTTATTTTCACAATTTGTGCTGTGAGTCATGCAACAACCTGTTAAATAACAAGCACTGGGGAGGTGGAACTCTAGATAGTAAATACAGTACAAAGAGAGGGAAGCGAGAGAGAACAGCATGGTCTGAGTCATACATTGATCAACCAAATAACGCTGGATATGAAATCAGTGTGATTGTATAAAATCAAAGGCTGGTTTATTTCCAATCCCCTCAATCTGTTTTATTCTACCAATGAGAATAAACACGCTGAGCAAATGTCATCACAAATGAGTCAGGATGTGTGAAGCACAAAAGCTGCTTTTTTTAACCATATTTGATGAGGTGGGGGGCTCACTTTTAAGCAGTACTAAGTGCCCAACACAAAATCACTCTACTTCAGCACATGAAAGACAATAGATGTAAGTATATAAATGTGATGTGGGTTGTACGTTTAGCTGTTATGTGGCCTGTGTAAACAGTTTGATTAAAGGAAGAATGTGTAACATTTTACACATAAATAAAGCAGAAATCAAATATATCCTGTGTCAATGTCTCTCTGAGTCATGTTTGTCTACAATGAGTGAGACGTGTGAGTCCCGCTGGCTGTGTTGTTGTCGTAGCCTTGTTTAACATCATGATTACGTGACTATTGCAGCTCGAACGAAGAACGATTTTGTCTGGCCGCTTGCTCTAAAGTCCTTTGTGTGAACGCGAGTAGATGGGTGGCTGGAGGTGTGTTGCTGGAGGAGAGAGGAGGTGTCTGTGTTGGTTTCAGGCTGGTGCTCAAGGGCGATATCTACTGGTTCAAATTGCTGCAAATTCCTCCTTTAAGAAGAGACGCGTTTGTTCTTTGTCAACAAACAAGATGAAGGGATAAAAGAAATGGTCTGGAACAGTTCATATGTAGACAAGTTTTACAGTCAAACTTCTACAGATGAAATAATGCTCGCTGGGCTTTTTAAAGATCCCATATTATGCCCTTTTTGAGGGTTCAAATATCTAATTTATGTGCCTACTAAAATACGTTCACAATCGCTAATGTTCGAAAAAAGTGTTTGTTTTCATGTACTGCCGATCGTTGCAGCCCGTCTCATCTGCCTGTGTTTGTTACGCTCAGAAGTGCCCACATCAGGGTCCCCACATGTGCCAAGTCTGATCTGATGGTTGGCCGATCTGCTCTGTTGTAATTGGTCAGTCGTTCGGACAATTCTCGGAAATGTTACGCCCCTTTTACCATATTGGGAATGCAGCTAATGTGCAGCATGAGCTTGTGCTTGCCACAACGAGCCAATGGGCTTGGATCAGTGACACCACACTGGCAAGACGTCACACTGGCAAATTTCAACGAAGGGGGCTAGGGACCGAGCGTGACATGCAGCTACTGCTACTGCTAACAGGAGGAGGTAGGAGAAGCCGCGTTTCCGCGGACTTTGAATTTTTGCACATAGATGTGCCTAAACATGCACAAGACACCTGGAAAACACACTAAAGAGCATATAAAACCAGAAAAAGCATAATATGGGACCTTTAAGAGATGGTTGTTAATCTGTAATGAAGGTTAAATGCTGTTACTACATTCTTCAATTCATTGGGCTGAACAAGTTGGGAATGGAGCAAAATGGATAAAGTGCCGTTATGTGTACTGCCAGTCTCCTTTAGTTCAATAGTTGTATTTTTTCTCACATAAACAACAAGGCTGCAAGTTACTGAAGACCATTAATACCATTCCTTTAACATGCTGCATCCAATGGAAGAACAGTAACATCAAAAACAGCACTCCAGGATGAATCTGAATAAAAATCCCTCTAAGCATCATGGGAAGGACGGTAATGAGGACAGTTGTCTTCAATCTAATTGGCCAAGATAGACACAGAGGTCCTCCTGTTTAGTATTTTTAGCGCACTAAATAAGAACGTATTAATCTGCATTTTGTGTTTTACAAATCACTCATTGGGTTGCCATGGCAACATTCACTGGTTTCTTGGGCGTTCAAGTTGATGAAAACAGAGCTTACGTGGAAGAAGACTTTTTAGTCGAGGTGAATTATTTTCAGGAGTTTGTTCACAGTGAGATGAACATATCTAACAGAATCCTTAATACAGACATAGCTTCATTGCCTATCCGTACCACTTTAATTTGTAAAATGCAAACTGTGGTGAGCTTTGCAGCAAGAGAGACTGAGCAATCTCAACCTCATGCCCATCAAGCTTGGATTTTAAAGATATAACTGAGGAGTTTTAAGTGGAAGAGACGGGCTAAAAGCACGGCTGCTGCTGAGGGTAATACAATCACAGCTTGAAAATGGCCTCTTTGTTTGATGATGTGGGGTTTTAATTAAAAAGACTGAGTTTGTCCTATTGTGAAATCTGGCCACTTTTTGACTGATAACTTTACTCCATCTGGACTTTCATCTTGGCTTATTGTTGATGTCAGAATAGTTTCTTAAAGGGATGTTAAACACTGTGTCTACTGATCAGCAGGGCAGCACATTTACTGTCTGACACCTGAAAGTCAAATTATACAAGTGACAGATATGTCTTTGTTTTCAAAACAAATACAAAGGATAATGCCTTCATAGGAAAATAGGAAATGCCCTCCTCTGTAAATGAGGAATAAATGGTTTTGTAGACAACTATTGTCTAATAAAAGGTCCTACTTTGATGTAAATTCATTTCTCCAGTGATATCATTCAAATTTCTCCTCAACTTATTACAAGAAAAAATAACAAAACGATCTGTAGGTAATTGAGAGATGGAGAGAGAAATTGAGAGAGAGAGGGGGGAGGTAGAGAAAAAGAAAAAATAATGATACAAAGGTAGCAAGAGGTACTTCTAATTGTCTGTAATTAATTGGCGGCTCATTAATCACATTCTCATCTAACCTAATGTCTTACACCGCGGTTCCAGACAATGGGCAAGGAGGGGGTGTTGGGGTGAGATGTTCTGTATGTGTGTGTGTGTGTCATGAGAAACAGGGTGTTTGTGTAACAGCGCCTAATGAAATGGGTGGTTATCAAGGCAAACAGGCTTCATTAAGTCCAGCATAATGACCTGTGTCACATTTCATATCATTCTCACTCTGTCTCTCTCCACTCTCTTCCCGCGTACCTCTTTTATTTCCCTCCCTTTTTCTTTCACTTACCATAGACTTCTTAAAATAAGAAATAGACTGAATTTACCATTTACTTCCCTTTACTAATATGCAGTTGGCCAGACTTTTAATATTCCTTGAATTGCTACGTATGTTTTAACGTATGTGGGTCACAGCGAGCAAAACAGCGAGCTCAAAAAAGCATCCAGCGCACACACGAGGGAAGACACACTCTCACTGCTCTGCTCTCAAAGTTGAAAGCTGCTCGCTCCAATCGACCTGACCTTTGACACATTCAGGTCAGGAAACCTTGGGTGGAACTGGCCCATTTATGATGGGTCACTTTTCACACCATCACCCCCACTTAACCAACCTCCTTTATAACATGGATTGACAGCTGATTTCAACTATGAGGGCAGAATTGATTTGTGAAAGCGTTTATTCCCTCGTGTGTGCAGAGGCTGTCTGTTTATTCTCTACATGCAGGTGAAGCTGGTGAATGCGCCTGAAAGAACTTAAGATGTGCGAGTGGTAGTTAATATCTGTGTGTGAAATATAAAAAAAAATGCTTGGAGCACATAATGCTGATGCCATAATTACACACCAGAATACTTACGTGTTCAATAGATTTTGCTATAATTACTTACATGAACTGTAATGTAAAGACGTTTTTCACATATGCACTCTGGATATAATGAATATAATTTCAGGAGGACTGCTCCGGAGATTCTCCTGACCTGGCTGTTCACATATGCTCCTCACAGCTGGAGACTATCCCTGTCAGACAGGGGGGGGGGTCTCCTGAGGTAAGACGTGACGTAAAAAAACAATGCCAAAGTAGCGGATGAAGCAACAGAGTCCGCTACACGACGCTATAATGAGAATATTTGCCTTTATATCAATGCTATGTGTAGTCCAACGGAATGACAACATCAACAAAAGAGCGGAGAACAACATACTGACGAACAGAAAACGTAATGCAGCCTTTTAATTACGTGCACGGAGATCGTAGTGGTTGCATGCATACACTCTATGAACCGTGCAGCAGTAACAGTATAGAAACGTCACTCCCCCTCCTATTGGCTCGAGGTGAATTCTCCGTAGAATATCCTGCTGCGTTCTCACATCAGCCCACTCGGACTTGCTGCAGAAAAAATACTTGGGGTCTGGCAAGAGAAACTCCAGGTAAGGTCCGAGTGAAAAATTCGGCTGTTAGCGTTCACGTAGACAGCTCCTCTGGGTAAACATCCTGAGTTTTTCAGGAGATTCCCGTATGTGTGAAAAGGGTATTAGTTCTATGAAGAACTACGGCATGATGTGGTACTGACCTCTTGACACCACATTATGTCATTGAAGCACATCATTTGTGCCACAGAAACATGTCAATGCAAAGGACATGTAGGAAAGTCTTCATGCTACATGCAGAAGACTTAGGTATCAAACTACTTGGGGAGGTTTAGAAAAGAGATCATGCTTTTGGAACAGTACTAAACATAAACCAAAACAATAATGTAAATAAAAATTGGACTTGTACTCATTTAGCGCTTTTTCTAGTCTGTTCACCGCTCAAAGCAGTTTTACACTACAGGTCACATTCCCCCGTTAACAAATCCATTCATAATGGCAAAGGATGCTAAAGTGCCAAACTGCCCATCAGTACAACTCCATTCACCACTTGCTATACTGATCAGGAGCAATTTAGGGTGGAGTGTCTTGCTCAAGAACACTTCTGTATATGACTGCAGGAACTCGGGATCAGACCACCAACCTTTTGTTTGAGGGATGACCAATCAATCAATCAATCAATCAATCAATCAATCAATCAATCTTTATTTGTATAGCGCCAATTCATAACAAGTGTTATCTCAAGACGCTTTACAAAAAGCAGGTAAAGGACCTTACTCTTTGTCTATTAATATTACAAAAGAGCAGGTAAAAAGACCATGCTCATTGTTATGTTACAAAAAGCAGGTAAAAGACCTTACTCATTGCTATATTACAAGGACCCGGCTTAATCCATCATAGCCTGGCAAGAAAAAACTCCCTTTAACAGGCAGAAATCTTCAGCAAATCCGGGCTCATGACGGAACAGCCATCTGCTAAACTGCGCTGGGCTTGAAAATGGGATATGGGGAGATGGGATAAGATGCAGGAAGAAGGATAGGATAGAGGGGGGGGATTGGTTGTTCGGGCGGGCCATCCTCACCAACATTCCAGAGGAACCTAAGAGAGCTCAGAAGCCCCCAGAAAAAAATGTGGTTAGTAACTGGGGGCAGCAGTAGCTCAGTCTGCAGGGACTTGGGTTGGGAACTGGAGGGCCAGTCCACCCCCTGAGCACTGCCGAGGTGCCCTTGAGCAAGGCACTGACACCCCCACCAGCTCATTAGCACTCGTTGTGGGTACCCCCCTCACTCTGACATCTCTCTGGTAGTGCATGTCCATAGGATCCTGTTTGTGCATGTGTGTGTATTTCAGCCTATGTGTGTGTAGCATGTTCAATAACAGAGTGTAAAACTGAATTTCCGCTCGCGGGATAAATGAAGTTGATGTTGTTGTTGTTCTTCTTCTACCACGCCGATTGAGTAATTGACAATAAGTTAAACAGGACCCCAAACCTGATAATCTGGTCCTATGAGGTGATCGAGCTATCTGCTCTTAAGAGTCTAATGGAAGCTGTTCATATGTCAAACTTTTTAAGGTTTTAACAACCAGACACCAAACATCATATAAATTACATCTGGGTCGATAAGGTTTGATATAATTGTGCAGAATATATTAAGCAAACATTTGCTGATCATAGGAGACACTCGCTCTTGATTTTGATTGAATCATGAAAGTGAAAGTGGTGCTTGCTAAGCTGAGCATGATTACCCTGAGCTCTGGAGAGAGTTGCTTTTCTCAGTAGCCCACATCGGATCCTATGAATGGACTAAAGCTTGTATAGCACTTTTCTAGTCTCAAAGTGCTTTTACACCGCAGGTCACACCTTCACATTCACACCCATAAGGCAGAGGCTTATACAGTATGTAAATTGTCCATCAGAAGTAACTAATCCCATACATCAACATTTATTCACATCCATGCGCCGCTGACGAAGAAGCGGGAGCAACTTGGTGTTAAGTATCTTGCCCACATCGCTCCTTGTTCCTGCTATACCAGCATGCAATCTTACACATTCTGTACCAGCACTGCATTATGTGGTGCGAGGAGGTGGGGGTTATGTATATCTATATGAGCAGATTGAAATGAAAGAGATGTAGTCTCATTCTCCATGTGATATAAAGTCAAAGAAGCCAAATTTACTTTTACTACACCGCTGTTTTTTTTTTAAGGTGGAGGTTGTAAAAAATACTCATCAGTGTGTTTTTACTTTAGTTAAGCACACTTAACAAAAAACAATGTGCAGATTCCTTTGTGTAGGATACTACCATCCATCTACGTCTCTACTGCTTTTCCCATTCAGGGTCACGGGGCTATGAGGTGGGGTACACCCTGAACTGTTCACCAGTCAATCACAGGGCTGACATATAAAGACAGAAACCAGGCACATTCACATTCACACCTACGGGTAATTTAGAGTCAACAATTAACCTAAACAAGCATGTCTTTGGACTGTGGGAGGAAGCTGGATTACCTGAGGAGAACCCACGCATGCATATTGGGAACATGCAAACTCCACACAGAGAGACCCTGTCCGACAGGGATTTGAACCAGGAACCTCCTCGCTGTGAGGCAACAGCGCTAACCACTGCAGCCAGGACACTACCAATCTAATCCAATTTTAAAGTCACTCTGGTTAGCTTAAGAAAGAGGAGAAATTATCAAATTGGCTGTTGAAAACACAGGAAATGAGCAAAAGCAGAAAATAAAGCACAGGTCAATTATTTCAGTGAATCACACGAGAAGGGACGAGGAAGACGGATTGGTAGGGAAAGAAATGACATTAAAAATCAAAGTAAAGGCAGAGAGAAGTGACTCCTCTGTAGGTCAGACTGTCCGGCAATATCAGGCCTGATACACATCGTCACATTCACACACACACAGACAGACAGGCATACAGCAGGACACATAGAGCAGAGTAACACACACACGCTCAAAGTGCCACAGAACACATGATGAATTTGTCTGGCTGAAGTGGAAATAACCTTTTCAGAAAGATTCCCCATCCTCTTTCTGTTGTTACAAAAATACAAATGACTCTCAGTCATATTATGTACGACAGGAAAGATATTCAGGTCACAAAAAGGTTACACATATTTTATAAGACATTTCTTTCAGCTTGGTTTCTCTATTTAACTCTGTTCTCGCCCATCTTTACTGTTTTTTGTTCAACTTCTGCTACTTGCAGTCGTCTCTCGTAAACTTTCCCTTCACAGCTTGTCTTTTTGTTCTTCTTTTACCTCTGCGCTGTATTTCAATGAAGTGAGACAAACCCAGGGGTGTCAGACACTGATCCTTCGTCGCCTACTTCTGTTTCAATGCTCTTGAAGCAAAGCACTTAACCTTTAATTGCTCGACTGTAGCTGTTCATTGACTAACTGTGGCTAGAACTGGAGTAAGCAAATTAATGTTTCAATGAACCCGTACACTCAGCAATCCTTCTGGGGAGGAATTAAAGGAAAGAAAATGCTTCAATAATCAGATAATTTAATTATTATCTCCTCAGTGACTTTTAATTATTGTGATAAAAATAAATGACTGTGTGGGAGTAGATGCTGTTAGGAGGGGGGGCTACATGTGTGGTTTTGTGTGTGGCAGCAGAAAAAGCTATGAATGCTCAAACATCTCACAAATTACAAACGCACACACACCAACATGCACGATGTCTCATTTGTGGTCTGGTTAACATCATGAAATAGTGCTTTCAGAGGGGGACAGGAGAGTTGAATTGCTAGGGGGGAGGGGTCAGGCATTAGTCAGAGTCCTTCTCCAGAGGCCTAGGGAGGGTTTAAGGCTGGGTTAGCCCCAAGGGGCCAGCACAAAAAAACAACGTCCAGGCTGTACTCCAGCCCCGTTTCCACCAAGCGGTCCGGTTTGGTACGGTACAATGTCAAAAGTTGGGAAGAGTACCAAAATAACTGATCCGTACTGTCCTA
>CM036540.1:4845269-4867769 GCA_020745685.1 Tautogolabrus adspersus
AAATAAAGAAACATGGGGGGTAGAGGATGGGTGGTAAAGAGGACATCAAGATTAGACTATGACGTCATCCACTTAAAGTCTCAACACAGGATTGTTAATGGGATCAGACCAGAGATTGTTCATAGACCTGAAGGGAAGACCAGCACTGGGTTGCACCAGCTATGCATTTCTTCAAAGGTACCCTGGTTTGAAAAAAACCCTGCACTTCCTCGAGTGTCCACTTGAGGCTTGAAGGAGGTTATTTGTAGCCGTTAGTCTGTTTAGTGAAAAGTAGTCACCAGAGAGACACAGCAACAAACACTGCATCATTATGCTTTTCACTGATTGGTCACATGAAGGTAAATTATCATGTCTGCAACTTAGTTTTGGTTAGTTTGGACGTCACACTCTCAACTCAGCTTTATTTATATAGCACCTTTCATTAGGGATGTAAAGATGAAGGCTGTGACAGGAGATGAAAGAGGTGAGAAGATAACAGACGAGACAAAAACTGTGTGCAAATATTGCAACAAGACAGAGAACTACACAAATAGCACAACCAACATGATGCAGCATTTAATCAACACCACAATGAGAAGCTCCAATCACCTCCCGATTCTCTCAAAATAAATCGTGAGAGAATCGTATCGTGAACCCAGTATCGTGAATCGTATCGTGAGTGAGTGAATCGTTACATCCCTACCTTTCATACATAAAAACATGCAGCCCAAAGTGCTTCACACAAGAATAGACATAATAACAGAATTAAAACACAAAGAATGTCAATACAAGGAATACAAAAAAATAAAAACAAGAGTTAAAAGAAATGTAAAAACAATGATAAAGGAAAAAGTAAAATCAGTAAAATCACTCCTAATTAAAAGCCAGATTAAAAAAGGGAAGGTCACCCAGAGAGCTTTCTGTTCTGATGTCCAGAGGCAGTGAGTTCCACAGTTTGGGGGCATAAAAACAGAAAGCTCTCTCCCCTGGTGCTCGAGTGGTCACATGAGGGACGTTTGAAAGAGAAGCATTCGAGGACCTGAGTGAGCGGGTTGGAACATAAAAGGAAATCAGATCTGTGATGTATTGAGGAGCAAGGCCATGCAAAGCTTTAAAAACAATTAAAATAACTTTAAAAACAACTCTAAAGGAAACAGGGAGCCAGCGACAGAATGTGAAAACAGGATTTGAACAATTTAGTTGGGATCGTATCCATCGCACACGAGGAAGACTTCATCAAGTTGACCACCTCACAAATGGCATTTTGTGTCATCACCACAAAGGATGGCATTGTTTCTGGAGGCCGATGTGAGGGTAGATCCCAGGGAGTATGACCAGTTGGAATTAAAATATAATTTCTGATAGAGACTTCCTTTTCTTTAAAAAAGTCAGTAAATTCATCACATTTAAGAGTTGTGTTCATTTCTGTACCTATTGGTGAGGGATTTAAAAATCTGTCCATGGTTGAAAAAAAGCACTTTGGGATTATTTTGATGATCTAAAATGATCTTGGAGAAATGGGCTTGTCTCTCCTTCCTGACTGCATTATTGTAAATAAAAACTTGATCTTTAAAAATGTTAAAATGAACATGTAGTTTGCTCTTGGAGACAGCGAGGGCATGCGTGCATGTCTGCTGTGTGTCAATGTGGAGCTCCTGCTGGGCTTCGCTTCTGCAACACCGAAACGCAATGTGAATTCACAGACTGGGACACCAATGTAACGCTGTCTCAGAATCAGAATGAATGTACTAAGACGTGATGGCCGCTGAGTTTATTTAAGGCACTTACAGTAAAGCTCTTAGGACTGCTTCTGGTCTGGAGGTCAGATAAGTTGGCAACAGTTGGCTTTTATGGCATATAATTACAAGCAACACAATGAGTCTTTTCAGAACACTATGCTACTTTGTCAGCTGGCCACGTGAAGTGGGTATGGCTTTATCGCAATCGTTCACACAGCAGTCTCCTCAGCTACAGAGTTGCCAGTTAACCAGTCTGGGTGCTGTTTGATACAATGGCTGAAGCTAAGACACGGGAGACGATGGTGAGGGATGAAGCTAAGAAGAAAAGGAGAGACTGACTGAGCATGAAGCCGGACTGGACTGAATGCAGGCTCTTACACACTGCCGAGAGCTTCCGGAGGCTTCAAGCCCGACACTGAGCTGGCTATGTTGCTCTTGGACGGTTTCAAACACGTTACTATGTTGCCCTTGGTATTATGATCCGTCTCTTGGCTCATAGGAAAGCAACAATAAGCTAGTCTGTCTCGCTAATGCTGTCCTCATTTTCTCATGTTTAGCAGCTTTACCGCACGTAGAAAGTCATCTAACCCAAGTTATTTCATAGGTGGATTTTGACATTTGACATACTGTATGTATTCAAAAGGTTAAAAACAGAAAACCACAATATGCTCCGTCTTATTTTAGACCTATATTCTCCCCCAACTTCTACTTCAACAAGCTCAAAGTCAGCAGAATACTTATGAGGTGCCAATTTTGACACAAACCTTTAAATATTAGGTCGTGTCATGTTCCCTACTGTTAAAAATGAAACCAAGTTCCCGTCACAAAGTATTTTACAGATGACTAAATGGGGACAAATATCATTCAAAACATTTGACAGGCCTTCAGTGATATCCCTGATTCCTTTTTATCAACCATTTCCTAACCCACTTTAAAGAGATTTGGAAATGTGCCTGTATGACATTTATTTAGACAAGCACAGACACACACACGCACGCACACACACGCACACACATAAAACGTCAGATATCATAATCCTGGTCATATTTTAATGAACAGGCTTGCAGGGCAAATAACACACACGGACACACAAAAATGCACATTCATGAACACACACGCACACACAGTAGGTAGCAGATAGCTCCTTAAGGCAGCTCAGGGCTCATGGAGCTCTTCACTGTGGGATTTGAAGGATTGGAAAATAAGATTAAAGAGTTCAGTCAGTCTCTTTTGCAGTCTGTCTGCAAATGAAAAAAAGATCTCCAGTACTCTTGGATATTCTATCCGACGATCATTTCTGACTCTGGCATCACATGTCTGTAAACCATGCCCAAATCAAACTGCCGAAACAGGAACGTTTATGAACACTTGACTCACTGACATCCATCCACCTCATCTATTATCCAAACCGCTTTTCCTGTTCGGGGTCGCGGGGGGCTGGAGCTGATCCTAGCTGTCATTGGGCGTGGTCTTTGGACTGTGGGAGGAAGTCAGAGTACCTGGAGAGAACCCCCGCATGCACGGGGAGAACATGCAAACTCCACACAGAGAGGCCCTGTTTCTATTTGCTTCAATCACTTACAGCGGGATGGTTAAAAGAAAGCAAGTTGTGTCTTAATTACAAGCAAACACAGTTCATGTCATTTCATGAACAGCTGCCCTGCTCTCTGAACTTTAGCTCATTATGACATTTGTCTTATTTTGTTTAGTTTACTGTATTTATTTCACTTTCATTCTATACCTAATATTTGGATATCATACTTCTAAGCAGGTGTAATGTCTTGAATAGTCCATGTATGTGGCTGACACACACATGAGAGCTCTGTGTTGGGCAAGGTTGTTAAAGTAGGTAGCAAGATAACTGGGAACCAAATGTGAAGTATTTTTTAACTGACTGACCAGTACACACTGAATTTACAACAAGATTAAAGCAGACCCACAGCACCCCCTTGGTTCTGGGTATGTACTCGTGGCTTTGGGTCGCAGGTACAGAATGTCCAGGATGAGGACCTTGGTACCACGCAGCTGCTTCATAAGCTCTGATATAGTATGAACGTGGCACTCTGCACTTTCCTGAACTAACCTGTTTACATCCCCTACTTGTATTCACGTGATGTTTTATTTATGTATTTTAATGATTTGTCATTTTAATTTAGCCAGGTTAGTCTCATTGAGATCACAGACCTCTTCTTCAAGTGGGACCTGGCCGAGAATAGCAGCAACTTGCTTTAAAAAACAAAAACACGGGGTGCTGGTGATGCAGTTAGTGCGCTTCCACCATGTACCGATGCTATAATATCCAAGCGGGCGGCCCAGGTTCGCATGTCATCCCCCACTCTCTCTCTCCCTGATTTGTGACTCTATTAA
This sequence comes from Tautogolabrus adspersus, assembly GCA_020745685.1. NCBI lineage: Eukaryota > Metazoa > Chordata > Actinopteri > Labriformes > Labridae > Tautogolabrus > Tautogolabrus adspersus. Next base: position 4,849,355 of record CM036540.1, read on the forward strand.
CCGTCCTATCTCTAAAATAAAGGCATAAAAAGTCTAAAATAAATCTAAAACAAAAAACACTCAAACTCATAGAGTACACATTTCATAATCAGACAGATCATTTTAAAAATCATGCAGAAAGTTATTCAGGCTAAGTGTTGCAGTTTAAAATCAGACTGCAGGTTGTTTCAAGTAAAAGGTGCAGAAAACCTAAAAGCCTTCTTCCCCAACTCAGTTCTCACTTTGGAAACAACACATTGCAAAATGTCCAACGAGCGACGGTTCGAACAACCTCCATTTGTTCGCTGAAATGTAAGTCTTTGAAGTCCATCATTAATCATCATTTTCTAGCTTCATTTTGTTTTTTCACAAAATTGTTTCCTCTTTCTCTGCAGAGATTTGTCTTTCTGCATCTGTTCCTCCCCACATCAGATGCCCCTCCACTGACCCTCTGCTATCTCTTCTTTAGCCTGATCAGATCAGCAGACCATGCATGTGCTTCATTTGTTCCTGTCTGTGTTCATGTGTGTGTGTGTGTGCGTGTGTGTGTGTGTGTGTGTGTGTGTGTGTGTGTGTGTGTGTGTGTGTGTGTGTGTGTGTGTGTGTGTGTGTGTGTGTGTGTGTGTGTGTGTGCGTGTGTCTATGTGTAAGTATTTGTGAGCTTGCTGTCTGATCTATTCTGGGGCCATACTCCCCCAGGCTACAACAGTAATACTATATGACTGTAGTCTGTGATCACCAGTCGTATCACGCAGCATTACGAATAACTACATGTAAATGTGCGCACACACATTAACGCATAACACACAAAGAACAGGAACCACTAAGAGACCAACCAGCAGCAGACACAGACACAGGGTCTCTGAATAATTGATAACAATGAAAGAGCTTACTGTAGTTTATGTTAGACTTGTTAAGTGGGGTGAGTAAGGTTTCATAAAGCTGGCAATGCAAAGCTTCTCTCACTTGTTTTTCCGCTGTACTTGTATTATTGGGTGTTGTCAGTAATTGTCAGACTTTGTAAAGATCAACATTACTGCAAACAATAACTGAGGATGAGTAATTAACTAAGATTTCAGTTGTTGTAAAGTAATGTTTTTAGGTCTTCAAGGGATTGTTCATTAATTTTCCATTTTATCAGAGCTGGCTTTATTGAAGAGGGAAGCCAAGGCCAAAAGCCACCAGGCTCTGCTAGGACGGCTCTGGGCTCTGGAAAACGAAGTTTGCATGGTCGATATTGCAAGCACGGACAATTTAATTGATTCATTTGGGGCTCCTGTGGCTCAGGAGGTACAGCTGGTTGTCCACTAATTAAAAGATTGGTGGATGGATCTCTGGCTGCTCCAGTTCCTATGTCAAAATGTCCCTGGCTTACATACTGGAGCCCAACCTCTCCTGAAGGCTGTGCCATCAGTTTTTGAATCTGTGTGTGGGCTGAATGTGTTTTGAAGCGGTCTGAGATGTCAGCAGACTAGAGATTTTCAAAAGTGCTTAAGTACAGTCAATGTATTTGTTCACCAATAGATGACCTTTCCATCTATTCCATTGCCTATAGGATAATAGAAGATAGTAGAAGTTTTATCCTCACAACAGGACTATAAACGTCTGCTCAAAACTTTTTTTCACAGGACTTTAAGGACATTGAAGCAGGCCTTGCAAACAAACAAAAAATGACACTAATGGGAGCTGCATGTCAGCAGTCCTCAATTTACAACATGCTTTTCCCACCGACTAACGCCACCTATCAGAAAACAATCTTCTGGTGTCTCTGTTCCAGGCTTCAATGAGGGAACAAAGAACTGACTCTGCCTGACTCCATTCTAAAATCGGACTACATGCTAAGTGTTCTCTCACGTGTGTTTAAATTCTGCTGCCAGGGGGCTCTCAATCAAAACAATGATGAAAGATGAGGTTTGAGGCTGGCAGGGAATTAAGGGAGTGATTCTTTGTACTACTCTACCCCCACCTCTGATGAAAACGAACTCTGAGTTGTATGCAGTCATGATGAACAGGGGAAACAGACCTGAGGAAGAGAACATGTTTACAAACGAGCTAAAGTATCCAGGTATCATTTACATTACCTTTTTATCACAGCAGCTCATACAGCAACAGTACGACAGCTTTCAGTAGCAGTTTCCGCTTCCTTATGTAGCCATCTTTGACGTAACATCTGGTGTTTCCATAGCAACGATAAACATTGTCTGTCATGACATCTTTGTCATGGGGGCTTTATCATCTCGGACGCTACAACAGACACGTCCTATTACAAATATTATCAGGTAATGAATGTACTCAACAACAAAAAATATATATAACATAGGTTTGGTCCATTTTTTATTCATTTAGATATTTTTGTGTTAAAGGGGCTATACTGTATGTAACTTTCAAAAATACTGTGTTTGTAGCGATACCACATGGCCGTCAGGCGAACTGCCTAACGGCCTAATGATTTATATATAGCTACAAGTGACATATATATGTAACTTTTTACATGTATAAATCGTTTTGTATCGCCCATTAATAAGCGAACGTTTAACTGATGTGAAAAAGTAGATGTTCACTGTCTATCTGTGTTGCCTGTATAAAGTTTTCCCCGGGTCCGATTTCTCTGCGGAAAGCTCCAGGCAGTGTCATTTTATTTGCGTTCTCAACGTCCTCCTCACTCCGCTCCGCTTACAGAAATCAACAGTACAAACTACAAACTCATCACACACTCCCGGTCTTCACCTGCACAGGAGCTCTCCGTCCTAGGAGCTCTCACAGGCGGACAAACTCATCACACACCTTTCAGACCTCAGTAATACTGTGTATGTCACTGGCTACGTTTACATGCACACCATATTCCGATTAAGGTCCATATTCTGGTTAAGGCAATATTCCGAAAAAGGTGTTTACATGCTCCGCAGAGTGCTGAGCTACTGGAATATTCCTGTTTACATGTTAATCAGCATATTCCGAATAAACCGTAGTAGTAGTAGTAGTAGTAGCGTCATGAAAAGACGTCATCTAGGGGCGTAAACAAATTGTTAACCTGTCCTGCTTCGGCGTTCCGACCGTGGTCAGAGCGCACAGGGGAGACTTATTTGTCTGCCCCAGGGCCGTAGTATCTCTCAACTTCGGGGCTAACCCCTGTCACTTTTACAGGGGTAAAACATACACGGAGAGTCCGGCTGGTAGCTTGAGGTGTCCGGCCGTTTATTTCGCACACACCAAACTTGTATAACAGTACCACTGAACTTAACGTTTCTCTGCCTAATTCTGCTCCGGTCCCCGGCATCATAAAGCGCCTCTCGCACACATCTGCAGAACACACACTCGCCTCGTTTTCTCTCTCTCCTCACTCGCTCCACCACCCACACACATGCGCACTGAGCTCCTTCACAGACAGACATCCGCTATTTGTATAACAAAATCCTTGAAGTAGCGTATTCAGGAGCATATTCCGACTAAGGCGTTTACATGGCCCAATATTCGGGTTGATACAGGCATATGCCAGGGGTCTTATTCGGGTTTTTAATAATCGGAATATGAGCTTAATCGGGTTATGGCAATTGGAATAAGGTGTTTACATGACTCCTACGCAATCGGAATATTGTCATTATTCCGATTAATACAGGAATATGGTGTGCATGTAAACGTAGCCAATGTTGCTCTTGATACGTCCCAATATGTTTAGGAATGACACATTTTCATTTATTTCATAAAACTGTTCCACTAATATACTGCTAAAATTGTTCATATGATGATAAAGGCTGGCTCAACCTATGAACTTTTGCATTTTGTTAAACCTTTACAGCTTTAATTTTAAAAAGTAAAGACTACCTTCTTTGACACTCTCTTGTAGACACAGGGCTGCTGTGCATCTGAACGAGCGCAGCACAGCAAGTGTAAATTGAAAAAGATCCAGACTGTAATCCTTTGAATTCAAAATGTTAGAGATATGGAGCATTAAATGCAAGGCAGCGTACTCTAAAAGAATATTGTTCAAGGCGTATCCACTTTCACTCAATGCTAATTATCCTGGCACATCACATTATATCAGACTACGAAATCACTCAATGTGTGCTTTCAAATGTGTGCATATGGGAGGGCAAGCGTGGGCAAACAGGGAGACAGCAGCCCCCCTCTCCACACATACATTCACACAATACAAAAGTACAGATGGAAGTCTGCTTAAGAAGAGCAGATGTTACTGCCAAGTCTAAGCTTTGGTCAAAGCCACCAATGCTTGAAAGGATGCATTTTTAATCTCCAAATAACACAAATAAAACATGAGAGGAATGTAAAGTACTAGTTTGTTTTAGGTCAGATCTGTTTTGTGCATTCAGAGAAACTTTAAAAGCTCTGTGGTGATGATGAATGATGTATTGCTGAGTCTGGGCATCTGTCAAAGTAATGGATGCTCTGGAGTCAGAAATGTATTGCATATTAAACAAGGTGGTAAATGGACTTGAGCATGTATCGTTCTTTTCTGGTCTTCTGACTACTCAAAGCGCTTTTCCCCCCCAGGTCACACCTACACATTCACACACTGATGGTAGAGGCTGCTATGTTAAGCGACCATCAGAAGTCACTAATCCCATTCATACACATTTATACGCCGCTGATGAAGCAGCGGGAGCAGTTTGGGGTTAAGTGTCTTGCCCAAGGACACATCTGACATGTTGCTGCAGGAGCTGGGGATCGAACCCCCAACCTTCTGGTGGAGGGTCAACTGACTCTACCACTGAGACACAGCTGCCCCTGTAGCTCAGTATACATTTTCCTGCTGTGGATTAAGTCCACTGATGGTTGTCTATTCTGACTGTCATAAGAAATATAATCACTTCTTTAGAAATACCAGGATTGAATTGATACCTTACAAACCAATACATTAAAGGGGACATATTATGAAAATCCACTTTTACAGTGTTTTTGAACATATATTTGGGTAACCTGAGTGTCTATCGACCCACAAAATTTGAAATAAATCCATCCAGTCCTTTGTTTGTGGTCTGCAGAAGTCTTATAACACAGAGAAAAGTGCTCCGTTTCAAATTTTCAAAGTTGGATTCTGGTAAATAAAATCCCCTCCCCTCTCCTGGTATCTCAACCCATGGACTCCACCCCCCAGCCTATATCAAAACTTTTGAGCAGGTCCGCCATTTTTATTTCCACTACAGAGGAGTGATGTCTACTGGGAAAACTCAGGGCGGGGCTCATTACATTTAAAGAGACACACACACCAAAACGAAGTGTTCTGAGAGAGCTGGTTTATACAGGGTCACAAACCTCCTCTGGTGCTTGATGTTTGCTGTTTGAAAAGGTGGAAAAGGGGGATAATATGTCCTCTTTAACAGTTTCATGTTGTCAGCGTCACACAGGTGATTGATCTCCATCATTTCTACGGATGGGCCCATAGAACCCATTCCATCCAATTCCAACCCATTCCATTCTGCCATGATGTAATGCTGACGACGACAACCACACCTGATTAGATCATCGTTTGAGATAACCATCGAGATAACGCTTTGTGATATCAGCAAACTTGATTGTTTCTGTGCTTGACTGTGATGTTGACAAATCCAGACCTGTCACTGCCAGATACAAATTCCTGAGATTTGTACTGTATCAATTTTTTTCAATGACATGCAGCACTTTTACACAGAAAGAATTGTCTGCCTTAAGGTTTATGCAGGATATTGAATCTATTTCAGGCAGCTTAATGACAACTATCAGATCACGTATATTTGGTCCCCTATACTGCATTCAGTGCAACCATGATAACCTCGCATTGTGTCAATGAAAACTTCCTGCAAGTAGTATTTGACATTTAAACTTGATGCTCAACCAAACAGCCAGTTACTTGCAGCCTTTAAAACTGTTTCCCCTTCTCACACTGTATTTTATACTTCCAAAGAGCATGTCCAAGATCTTTCTCTAAAACATTTACAATACACAGGCATGACTCAATGTAAATGACTTGTTATGAGTTAGTTGTGGCTCTCTCAGAGGTCAGTTTCCAAGAAGCAGTTTCAGTCACTGTTGGTGGGATTGATGAAGAAAACATGGACCTATACAGTACATCCTTGAGAAATTGACTGACTTTTACCTGAGTAAAAGTTAACTCCCTGTTCCTTACATGTAGGCCTCTCTGTCCCATCAACAGAACTCTCTGCCAAGCATGCAGCTATCTGCTGTTGAGTACAGTAGTATGACATGTGTGAGCACAACTGCGCTAGTTTAACGGTAGCCACGGTAGCATGAAAAGGTCTGATTTGAATGGTCAAGACTTCACACATGGTAGCAGCATTATTATAATGTCATTTTGCAAAAAGGAGAAACAGTGTTTTGGGTGTTGATGGCATTTAAATATAAAATTGAAGTCCATCAAAACATGGAAAGATTATTTTCTCCCAGTCATTTAGGGTGGGCCTGTTTCACTGTTGGATGGGCCCAAGCTCCACCCATACTGCCGCAGCTACACTTGACTCAGTGCCCTAGATGTATCCAGTAAAGCTAGAGATCATTCAGTTCATGATCAATACACACACTTAGATAAACTCGTCTTAATCAGTGAAGTTAGCTAGTGGGAAGTAAATGCCCAGAGTTTTGGGGTCTCCATGTCTGCAAAAACTGAAACTTTCTGCACAAACATACCCCAGGCACTGAGCATTCATTCAAAAAGTCTAAAGCCAATGGGAACGAAACCTTAAAAAAACCTGCCCTTGTGAGAATTTTCTGATTGAGAACTGCAAACAAAAAGTCAGGCAGCTTTAATGAGACAGCCGGAAGCATAAGAGCTGACAGCGAGGGGATAAAAAAATCTGATCACTGAGAAAGGAGGAAAGGGAACTGTAAAGAAAAAACACATTTGATGGGCTTAACAAAAAAAGTAAAAGAACAATAGTTTGCTGACATAATTTTTCTTTCTCAACATAGATTTTCTCTTCAGGCTTATTGCTTCAGCAGGTTTATTCATAACTTCATTTATTGATGTTGGCCATACTGCTCTTTCAAAATCTGATGCATGGAACAAATTGAGTCTCCCTAAAGACGTGCCTTAAAAAATGTTGGGTCATATTTTCTTTTTGGAACAATCCCTCCAAACATTTCTCCATTCATCCCAGAACCATGTCTTACCTGTTACTTTAAGTTCTGTTGTCCGCCGCACCAATCTAGATCCATACTGCAATTCACAGGTGTAGTTTCCCCCATCACCCTCTTCCACCTCAGGAATCCAGATGTGTGTAGTGTTAATTATAATGGAGCTTCTCCACTCTACCCGCTCACACTCCTGACAGGAGGCACAGACAAGATCACATTTTAACAGACTATACAAGACTTTGGTATGGCAGTCAACTTGTGTGTTTGTGTGTGTTTCTTACCTTATACCACGTCATCTGTGGCTGCTTGTATGGAGCCAAATAGTCTTCTATATCAGGACAGGTGATCATCTTGCTATGGGTTATCTCAGCTTTCTCCAGGTGGCGGATGTTGCTGCTGAAGCACTTTCCCTCGTCACTCTCCTCCACAGTCATCGACATGGACACTTTCATGCAGTATGTTGAGTTTCTGGAGAGATAAAAAAGCACTGTGTTTTAATTATTAATATCATAACTTCTTTTTTATTTAAATGCAGGGAACACACACAACTGGGGACGACTGTGCAACGTACATGAGTCGTTTATTCAGCCTTGACTTCATCACTCTGCTAACAGTGACTCCTATTGGTTTATATGTCAATCTCTTATTACAGCTATATTTGTATTATTATCAAAGAACAATAACACCACAATCACCTTCTTCTATCAACTTGCACATACTTTTAATACTTTGCAGTATGCAGAGTTACTGAGCAAGAGGCTCCAGAAGAGGAAACTAAAACATCCAAACAGTCTGTAATTGTTATTGGGGTCCATTTCCCTCAAATTAATTCTAGTGGGTATGTTTTAGGTAAGTTCAAATTTATGTTATTTATCAAACTAGAGCATACTTTGACAGTGACAGTGAGTAATAGCTCCATTTGCTCAACACTGGCGATAGCAGTGCTAGCACTGCCAACCTTCTGTGATCCTTGCAGATAAACATCAACATGTCTGTGCTAAATGTGGCTATGCATAGGTCGATATCACAGTTTAACCTGACAGAGCCTACATAATGTTTGTCGTAATTTTCTAGATCAAAACACTGTGCTTGTTTGCATCAGGGTAGTAGAGTGAGGAGAGCTGGCCCATTAATTGGAACTACAGCCAGTCTATGGGTATAGCCTCGGCTTGTAGCGGGTGTTTGCTTTGCAGTTTGAGCATTACATTTAAAAACATATACAAATGTGTTGACCGACTAGTAATTCTGGCAAGGGTGATGACATTTAAGCCTTTAGTCGACTCAATGCACATATCCCTAAAAGCCACTTTGTTTTTTTAAAGTATTGGGTAGACCAGGCTATGGGAAATTATTGACCCTTTTGAATTTTTGTGAAACTTCTGCATGACTAAAAGAAACTGGCATTAAGGAGAAATTATGGGATTTACAATCTCTTACACATTCACACAGACAAAACAAGATTTCATAAGAAATGAAACTCTATAAAGGCACAACTTCAGGAATTGTCATGTCGTTGTTGTTGTGTCAGTGGCTTGGTTTTAACCCATAGTGATTTAAAATGTCATTATTTATCCAACATGACAAAGTCTAAGAGTCATTTGTAAATATGTTTTTTTAGTAAGTGAACTCACATGACAATTGAAGCTTGGGTCTTAAGTAAAGCTGTTTGGTATGAAGCCTAGCAGCTAGCAGCAGTGTTTTAAATTGAGCAGTAAAGAAGCAGCCTGGGAGAGCAGAAGAGCGTTCAGTACAATGTCAGCTCAAATCCACTGCTTTTCAAAGGGTGTGTTAAAATAAAGCCGCAGTGAGAAGCACAACTGATCCATCTGTTGTCTGTCTGAGCCATTTTATATCCATAGGCCTCTTTCGCCACCAAGCATATCCTACCATGCCATTCCATGGTTGGAAAAGCACAGGTGTAATGAATAACATTAAACATGTCTCTGATCTATTCGAAATACAAAGTAAGACATGACAGCCATTAGTAATTACATTATTTACACCTGTGCTTAAAAAGGCCTGATGAATGAAGTCAAACTGTCATGGCCTTAGAGATCTCATGGTCTTTAAAGAGGAATAACAACAACAACACTCAGATCTACTGTGAGTATGGATTTTCAGTTTTGATAATGTTGGTACTCAATTGTTGCCTCACACACTCTATGCAAGAAGAACGTGCTTTGGTAGAGTAATGTACTAGATCCACTGAGGTAAATGATTATGATGATGAATTACCACCACTTCTACACAAATTATAGATGAGAAATGGATCACATTTCAGAATGAAAATACAAAGCATTGAGCCCCAATTCACCAACAAGCATGCATAGAAGAAAAATGCTTCCAGACAGCTCAAATAATTCAGTATAAATTAAAGTCTGACCGATTAATCGGAAAGCCTATATCAACAGATATTAGCATATCCAATGACTATCGTCATTGGCTGATTTTATTGCTGATATACACCAATATTTCAAGATTTATTCACCAGTCAAATAGTTGCAGTTCTCTTTCACCAGCAGAGGGCGCTATATGGATTACAACAAGCATTATCACCATCCAGAGTGACAAGAGTTGATGCATGTACATGAGCAGTACTTTCCAGTAGAGTGACCATCTACCTTATACTGTATATCTTTTCCACAAGTGTGATAACTGCATTTGAGGGATCAACACAATAAATGTGTATATCCATATCTATCTATCTCTACAGATTGAACATAGATCTAAGAAATATATTGGCAGATATATCAGTATCAGATTTATCAGTATCAGTCAGGCCCTAGTATAAATTGCAAAATACAGAACCGAAACATTCAGAAAGTATTCATTCTCTACATGGCCTCAGTCCCTATGACTATTGATTAATAATAATAATAATAATACATTTTATTTAAAGGCGCCTTTCAAAACACTCAAGGTCACCTCACAAAGCAGAGATAAAAACAACAAAGTAACAACACATCAATAAAATTAACATTAAAAAAATGTGTAGTATGTAGTGGATTTAAGAGACCGGAAGGGAATGATCAGACTGAATATGCCAGTTTAAAAAGATGTGTTTTGAGATGAGATTTAAAAATGGAGAGAGAGTCAATATTACGGATGTGTGGTGGGAGGGAGTTCCAGAGGTGCGGGGCAGATCGACTGAAAGCTCTGGGCCCCATGGTGGACAGGCGTGAGGGTGGTGCAGTGAGTTGAAGGGAAGAAGAAGACCTGAGAGTGCGGGTTGGTGTGTTGATGTGCAGGAGTTCAGAGAGGTACAGAGGAGCGAGGTTATGGATGGCCTTGAAGGTGAGGAGCAGAATTTTGAAGTTGATGCGATATTTAACCGGGAGCCAATGAAGCTGCTGAAGGACAGGAGTGATGTGATTAACAGAGGGGGTTCTGGAGATGATGCGAGCTGCAGAGTTCTGGACCAGTTGAAGTTTATGGATGGACATGAGAGGGAGACCAAAGAGAAGGGAGTTGCAGTAGTCAATGTGGGATGTAACCAGGGTGTTGACGAGGATGGCGGTACTGTTGGGAGTGAGGGATGGGCGGAGGCGAGAAATGTTCCGTAGATGGAAATAAGCAGACCGGGTGACATTATTGATGTGAGCTTGGAAAGATAGTGTGCTGTCAAGGATGACACCCAGACTCTTAACCTGAGGGGAGGGAGAAACTGTGGAGTGATCAATGGTAAGAGAAACATTGTCAAGTTTTGAAATTGTGGATTTGGTGCCGATGAGGAGAAGCTCAGTTTTGTGACTGTTTAATTTCAGGAAGTTGCAGGAGAACCAGGATTTTATTTCTTGTAGGCAATCAGTCAGGGAAGTAGGCGGGAGGGAGGAGGTGGGTTTGGTGGACAGGTAGAGCTGGGTGTCATCTGCATAGCAATGGAACTGGATGTTATATTTACGGAAGATATGGCCAAGAGGAAGGAGATAGATGATGAACAAAAGGGGGCCCAGGACAGAACCCTGAGGAACACCGGAAGTGACTGGAAATGGCTGGGATTTGAAGGTTTTAAGTTGAATGAACTGAGTGCGACCAGAGAGATAGGATGTAAACCAGTGCAAGGGTGTGTCGGTGATTCCAATGGAGGCAAGTCTGTCAAGGAGTGTGTTGTGAGAGATGGTGTCGAAGGCTGCACTCAGATCAAGGAGGATGAGGATGGTTAAAAGTCTGGAGTCAGCTGCCATGAGTAGGTCATTGGTGATTTTTACCAGTGCTGTCTCTGTGCTATGGAGGGGGCGGAAACCAGACTGGAATTGTTCATAAAGGTTATTGTCAGACAAATGAGTGTGAACCTGAGATGCAACTGTTTTTTCAAGAATTTTAGATAGGAAAGGTAGATTAGAGATAGGACGAAAGTTATTGAAATCATTGGGGTCTGCACCAGGTTTTTTGAGTATAGGGGTTATTGCAGCTGATTTGAAAGAAGCGGGAACAAGACCAGAGGTGAGGGAGGAATGTATGATGGCTGTTATTAGGGAAGACAAAGGGGGTAAGCAGGCTTTAACCAGGACAGTAGGAAGAGGGTCTAATAGACAGGTAGATGGCTTTGATTTTCGAATAAGGTCAGATATTTCAGCAACAGAAGGAAGTTTGAAACTTGAAAGTGAGCGAGAGAAAGGGGGTAAGAAGACTGGGAGAGATGAGATAATAGGAGTCAGTTGTTGGTGAATCTTGTCTATTTTGGCAGTAAAGAATGACATTAGAGAGTTACAGTAAGTGGTTGAGTACAGATGAGGAGCAAGAGAGTCTGGTGGTCGCAGTATGTTGTTGACCATTGAGAACAGGGTCCTTGTATTCCCTTCACCTGAGCTGATTATACATGCATAGTGAGTGGATTTTGTTGTAGAGAGACTGTCCTTGTAGTGGAGAATGTGGTTAATGTAAATTTCTTTGTGAACAACAAGTCCAGTTTTCTTGTAGAGACGTTCCAGGCGACGGCCTTTTGCTTTGAGTTGGCGTAGTTCAGGCGTAAACCATGGAGCAGAGTGGGTGAAGGAAACAGTCCGGGTTTTTAAAGGAGCCAGGGCATTTAAGAGGCTGTGAAGACCGTCGTTGTAATGAGAAACCAGTTCCTCGGGGGTGGATACAAAGTTTATGCTGGGGAGGCTGTCAATACCACTGCAGAGAGCATCTAAGTTAACGTCCTTGATGTTGCGAAATGAAATGACACGTGGCAGGTTTGTTTTGGATAGTGTAAGTTTGACATTGAAAGATATTAACATGTGATCAGAAATGGGAAGGACATCTGCAGTGCAATCAAGAGGAGTGACACCAGAACAGCAAATTAGGTCCAAAATATGCCCTTTGGAGTGAGTAGGAAAATGTATATGTTGCTGCAGTCCAAAGCTGTCAATGCAAGATGTAAAGTCCTTAGTCAAGGCATTGTTAGTATTATCCATATGTATATTAAAATCTCCCAGCAATATTATGTCAGGGGAGAGTGAGCACAGATGGGTTAAAAAGGCAGCAAATTCATTCAAAAAATCAATATTGGGCTTTGGTGGACGATAGACAGTGGCAACTATGGTAGGTGTGGGCCCATTCAGTTGTAAGGCAATGGATTCAAATGACAACTGGACAGGGACAGAAACAGGCGACACTTTCCAATTCTCGCGGTAAATTCTCGCGAGACCTCCCCCTCTGCCAGAGACACGGGGTTGACTGCCATTAGGTTGTTGCCATGTTTCAGTTAAACACAAAAATTCAAGCTTACGATCAATCAGGAGCTCCTGGAGGAGAGGACCCTTGCTCGTAAGAGAGCGGATGTTGAATAATCCGAAGTTGACATCGGTGTGGTCATGTTTGACGCTGACGTTAGCCGACCTGGCTAGGCTGGCTAGGACAGAGTGGTCAACTTTCCGGCTGGAGTTTCTTCGGGGATGACGAGTCGAAGACCAGATGGTTTGTATTGGTGTGGAGTCATCTATTTGAAAGCCCCGTCGGGAACCACAGTGAATATATTTCCCACGAGCATGACGAGCGATGTCCAGGTGGAGATGCAAAGCCGGTGGAGGATCGGAAAGGTGGAAGCGTAGTTGTAGTAGCTCAGCGGCTGTTTAACGGAGTACCGCTGCCGTTGGATTGAGAATCAAGGACAGGGCAGTCCAGACGAGCACAGACCATACAAACATTTTATTAATCCACATTGTTGCCAAAGATGGACTAGATAAGGGCTCCGGCGAAAGCAGCCCAGGTGAGGAGTGGGAGCCGTGCACACAACAGGTAGGCTACTAGACCGAGTTCACTCACCGGATAATCTGATCATTTGGAAGTATGTCCAGGTAAAAAACAACAATGCAAAAGTACGTAGATCAGTTAAAACTGTAAAAACAGTAAAAGGAACCGGAGAGCAGCGGCAGCTAAACGCGCCAGCGTTCACTCAACTGGAAATGACCTGAATGATTGATTCATCTTTTGTCATTTTTTTATCATGTCTAACTTTTTGTATTTTGACTTTTTGTTTTATTCTAAGCCCAGTAGGTATACGTCTTCAGAACATGTATGTTTCACTATAGTCAGTAGTACAGTTCAGTTTTAATGTGAAACAAATGATCCCTTTAGAAAATATAATAAAAGTATCTCAGCTGGAAATAGAGATAGAGTTCCCTTCAGTTCTGCTAAAATGACTGGCAAATTAGCTTCTAAGAATATGAGAGTAGGGAATAAATCTGCAATGTCCTCGCATTGATGTCACTGCGATGGTATTAAAAGGGGATTAGCTTGTATTTTGGTTCCTCCTCCTGCAAACTCCACAAAACTCCAGAGAACATTCAGGCCAAAAGATACAGTATATATGACTTATAGCAACACATTTTGACCCACTAACCCAGTGGTTCCCAAAGTGGGGGTCGTGAGACGATGAGAGGGGGGTTGCGAGATGCCTTCCAAAATCAAATAAAAAAGTGTAATGATTGTGTACAGTCCTGACCTATTATTGTGAAAATACATACAAAAGTAGTTTCATTTAAAATACAACTATAGTCGTTAAGTAAGATGTTTTTTACTTCTGGCGTTTCGTACTATAAATTATTAAAATAGGGACAGTGGGGGTCCCGGGTCTCTAGCACTGTTAGTATTAGGGCCCGACCGTTATGGTCACACAATATCCTGCTGTCGTGATGTTAATGTGTGTAACAATTTCCTTGTGCCAAATTATCTATAAAAATAACATATAACCTTTAAATTTGTGCAGATGGTTATGATGCAATGCGTTTTAAACATCATCTTGGATTTTTGGATCGGCTCAAGGTGATCGTAGTCATTCTGTGGGTGTATGGTTGTTTGTTTGCTTCCCCAAGTTCACCCCCAGACATAAAAGACCTCATCGATTCTATTTCTTTCTCACTCCAACACACACACACACACGCACACACACAAACACACCTGTACACACACACACACAAACACACACACACACACACACACACACACACACACACACACACACACACACACACACACACACACACACTTCCATTGTCCCCTAACCTCAACCTCTCATCTAAGTGGATCTAAACCACTTATCCCATCAATTCTGTGTGTGTGTGTGTGTGTGTGTGTGTGTGTGTGTGTGTGTGTGTGTGTTTGTGTGTGTGTGTGTGTGTCTGTGTGTGTGTGTGTGTGTGTGTGTATGTGTATTACAGGGGACGCGTGCTTTTTTTGTCACCGACCTAACTAAGACCGAGCATTGAACTTGAGGCCCAGAGAGCCTTTTATCCATCCATCCATCGCTCTCCTCCTCCTCGATCTATGAACAGCCTCAAGCATTTTGTTTTCTCTTGCAGAGATTCAGATACCTTTTCCTGTTCCTGCTCCAGTAGCTCTTTCTCTTACACACACGTCATCTGGCTTCTTATAAACACGTCCCTTTTTTTTTTTTCTTGTTTTAGTGCTGCAAAAAACCTTGAGCAAATTAAAATATACTCTGTTGAAGTGTTATTAAACAAACTGCATGCATTTTGGAAACCACACATGCAGTGATGCCAGAAAAGATACGTAGATGGAGTTTTTTTCTCAGATGGACTTCAGCCTTAACATTTTAATCGTGATACGATTAAGTTCTGAAATCGACACATACAGTTTTTAAAATTATGTAATCAGAATAAGAAAAAGTGTCTATATTGTCCCTTGCGGCGCACTGTAGTTAAGCTGCTGCAGTGATGGAAAATAATGACACCACTGCACAGTTAAATTACATCACCCACAGAGCCCTACTGTTGACGTCTGGATTACACTATATTGAAGAAGTTAACTAAAACACTTTCTAAATGTGGGACAACTGACTGCAGGCCATCCAACATTGTGGGAGACTCGGATGTGAAGGCTGTCATCAGGTTGATAACAGAGAAAGCAACTAAACTGGAACTCCTGCAAAGTTCAAATGATGTTTCATTAACTTGGATCATTGGACGTCAGTGAGTCATTTTGTACATTAGTACACTCCTGCATATTTCTTAATGTGTAACTGTGTTATAAAAATAAACCCCCCGGATGTTTTCCACAGAATAAGCACTTTGAAGCTGTCTCCTACTTCATGTGATGGATCACACTGGTGTAGCAGTGCAGCACCTTTAAAAAAAAAAATAATAATCTTAAATTTGATTCTCAAATTAAGACACTGGTAAGAAAAGCTTTAAATTCTTAACATGGACTTACTATTGAAATTTACCAATGAACCGCATTAAAAGGAGCAATATGTAACTCATGTAGCATTTAAATACTGCAGTCCAAATTCAAAACATTGGAGAGAGCTGTCTCCCACCGCCCCCTCCTCCCTACAGTTGATACACACGCAGGTTGCCATGTCTCGGACACTGAAGCTTCAGTGTTTATCCAGCTCTGCATCGGTCTGTAAACCTTTCTGCGTTCTAACCTCTCTCCATTGTTCAAAAGCATCTCCAACATTGATCCTAGTTTGAGCACGTTTCTGCTCGTGGAGCTTATTAGAAACATGCAGAGGCTTTTTAGGTCGGGTACAATCACTTCTATCTGAACCAGTTCTCTTGCTCTCTTCTCTGGTCCAAACAACAACAAACCATTCAGGACCAGAATCTTAACTTAGAAGGAGGACATACTGGCTGCTGCATTGTTGTCAGAGAAGCCAGCACTTCAACATAGCATGTTTCCTTAATGTCCGATGATATAGTAAGGTCACTTTATCATTTCATTCAGTAGGTATCTGACACATTACTCTTTTATAAAAGACTTAAAGTCTAAAAATGATAAATCCGCCTAAAACAACTTAGACAAACTGCAAAAGATTTCAAGACACACTTTGGCTCTGTCCCTCCTAATGGGACAGATTTTGTAATTTGAAGACAACGTAAGCCAACATCTGTTATCCATGCTTGTGTAATTTAATAGCAGTGGAGGCCATAAAGCACTAGAAGCTGTGAATATTAAACATCTGCCCACTGGGTAGCCAGAAACACAACTTCAAATGAATGCTAATATTCCTCTTATCACAGGATATAAATGAAAAAGAGTTTGCCAAACCTGTTTCCATAATAAGTTTAAAAGGTGATTAAATGTCAAAGTGGTTTTCACAGCAGAGCACCAGGAGACTGAAGATCAAATACTGCACAACCTTACTGTTATGTTATCTGAACTTTGAACTAGTTTGAGCTGAACTCAGGCAGGTTACACTATTTAATCACAGAACTGAAAACTATGACAAGAATCTGAGGTCTGCTTATACTTTGTATTCATGTGTGATAATATATGATGCATGTGGTTTATGTGAGGTAAACTCCACAAGCTCTTCCAATAGTGGTATGTAATGAAATACCTTAATTCAAAGCAATCCAGACTCAATCGCAGAGACACTGGCAACAACACACTCACATCGAGGAGCTTAAAGGGATTTGATGTTAATGTTTAGTCTTTTATCGTGCTGCTTTGATGATGTTGTTTTATGCATTCATGCCGGTGATGCACATTACACTGGGATGAACTGAAAAATGAAAAACTAAAAAACAGCTTCCTCTCATTTTGTCACTGCTGTCCTTCCATTTACCTCTTACTCGTCCCCCCCTCCTCCACCACACACACACACACACACACACACACACACGCACACACACACACACACACACACACCTTTTCCAACTCAGAAACAATACACCTTAGACTAAATGGTGAAAAGAACATCTATAAAGAGAAGAATGTATTTTGCATAACTCATTATAAACATAACTTCAATTACACCGCAATGCAAACGCTGTGTCAGAATCATTTAGCGCATGCTGTGCACCTCTTACCCATGCAAATGGTGTGTGTGTGTGGGTGTTTATTCATATCTTACTCTGGTTGCAAATTATTTCAATGTTTCAGTTTCTAAAATGGCCCTTTGCTATCACAACATAGACTATGTAATGTTTTACCCACAAGAGCTGCGCATTTTCTCGCTATGGTCTTAAAAAAATGGATGTTGTTATTCAGCGAGTAGTGGTTTATCCATTGCCAATTACCTGCAAGGAAAATGGCAAATGAACCTGAGCTTGTATATTTCTTTTCTAGTCTTCTGACTACTCAAAGCGCTTCTACACCGCAGGTCACACCTACACATTCACACACTGATGGTAGAGGCTGCTGTGTAAAGTGTCCATCAGTATTAACAAACTATCATTGTCAACACTGACACTTGCTGTGACCCGAGGAGGACTATACTAAACTATACTATAACAACTAGCTATAAGCTAACTATCTACTGGTTGTGGAGGCTAATAAGTGTGTGTTAAACAAGTTTTAAGAGTTAATGTTATTTGAAATACAATTTTGTAAATTATTTCAGTTAATATTCTGTGTCTTTATGGCTGCACTTCTTACAAAGGAACATTGGATGGTGGGTAAGGAATATATTTAAATGTATGCATCATTAAAAACACAAGGTAACACTACCACTAATAAAAGTTGGGTCTAACCACCACAGAATTAAGAGCTGACTCTCCTGCTAGAGGAAGCTCTGTGGTGATATTATGAGAAGATTCTTACAACTATGTTTTCACACAAATTTCCCCCCAAGATTATACCAAATCCCCCTGAAGATAGTGTTTTTAATCAAATATTTTACACCCCTGCACAGCAATCAAAATGAAAATCTGTCAAAAGGAATGTCTTCATTAAAGGACTTTAATAGGCAAACCTCAATATGACTGCAAGATATAGAAAAAATGCAAACAGACACCTGGTGGTAGAAATGTGTTGATGAAGGGCTACAAATTAGATGGGGCAGGGATGGCATTTAGGGTTCATCTTGATTTTTTACAAGAGACACATTTGCATTTCATAGCCTATGGTTATGTCTCTCACATGCAAAAAAAAGTACAAAATATTCAGGCCAACAAAGAGG
>CM036540.1:4872769-5052769 GCA_020745685.1 Tautogolabrus adspersus
CCCTAGGGGGGGCATGACAGAAAATAATTGAGAACCACTGCACTACGTCAACATTCACCCTATTCATGCACCCATTCATACACTGGGCCTTATTCACTAAGAATGGATTGCAGCCGCTAATAGCTCAAAAACTTGCGCACTACTTGCCCCTGCTATCTGCTCCATTTTAAGGTCTAATTCGAAAAAGCTCATCGCTGTAATGATACTCAGGGAAAAACATGCACAAAAAAGTTGTCCTGCTCCGTACAGTTTGCTCAGGTTTAGCAAAGGGGCAAACTTCAGGTGTATGATGATGATGAGCTCTCATGCTTACAGAGCTGTTTAATCCACACAAAGATGATGAAACTTTTTCAGGGTTTCTTTTTATGCCAGACTTGAAAAAATGTCAAAGCTTCACTGTTTACAGCAAAGCTTCCTCTCTGAATGAAGCAAGGGAATCTTTAAAAAAAAGAAACTTGCTTCGTTGTGCATTAAGGCTCCAGACTGGTACCACAGATCTGCATGAAGTGTTGAGTCTCTGACAGCCCTGGACTGATTTAACCCCTGGTTATATTTTTTTTTATTTAAATACGCACAACCCTCTCAGACGCACAGAGGCTCTGCAGCGCAATTAAGCGTGCAATAAACCTCCTGCATTTGTTTAGTGATTTAGATGTTGTTTTTTAAATTCATTTGCACCAGTTTAGTGGGTACAAGAGCAGTACAATCCTTTCATGAATCAGGTCTCTTGAGCATCTTAGTGATGTGCATGCTCCCCAAAAATAATTCGACAAGTGGACTAGAGGGGGTGGAATAAAACTACCAATATTCCAATTAATGCATGACGAGCTTTATCTTTCAGCCACAACTGCCCCTCTAGACCAAGAGGCAACCTCCGGTCTTGAAAAATGAAGCCAATGCCAAAATCCTGCAGTTCGTCAAGGGTCCGCTTAACCCTAGAACACTATCGCTAAAATTAGTAACACCATCACTAACGCCGGGTGATTTTTACCCATATACCCAATAATTAGTACTTGTCATCAAAATATATCAAAATATGACAATACATGACAAATTAGAGTAGTGTTCTTTTATTTTCAACTGTGCCATGTCTAACAAAATGAAAACAAAGTATCACGGGGGACCCTATAAAAAAGCTCCAAAATTACTGAAAAATTAGGAATTCGAACCAAAAATTCCTACAAATATAAATAATGAAACTGGAAACTTGGTCTTTGGTCCAACCATTCCTGGGACATTTGAGACTTCCCTGGTGAAGGCACAGTCTCCTTGACACACGACCAGCTGCAGGAGAGAGAAACTATTGCCGGGTGAAAATCACCCGAACATGTGCCTGTTTTGGAGAAGGGAAACACCCATGACTTCGTCAAAGACAATGCTGAAGCTACCCAGGGACCCATGACACTCAGACAAACGCAACATAATGAAAATCATGTAAATACGTTTGCTCAGGTGAAAATCACCCGGCGATAGTGTTCTAGGGTTGGGCTGGCTCCAGGAAACCCGGAAGTCATGTACACATGCAGTCAAAAAAGCCAGTTTTTACAGCATAAATTAACATGTTTACAGCCTGGTACAAAAAACCAAACAGGTAAACTGAAACTGTAATTACAGACATTCACATATTTCTAACTATGTTTATGTCTTTGTACTAATTGGTTTAGTTTCCCACATTCCTTATGTGAGAAGTTCATATTCTTGTGAACATACTGTTTTAGGCTATAATGCTGGTGCACAGGCAGAATCTGTACCGAGGCAATGATGATTTCTTCCAACGTTACACTCCGATCATAATATGATGAGATCTCCGTACATCTTTTATCATGTCCACACTTAATTCCAAAATGTCCTTAAGCTTCATCCTAAAGATTCCAGGCGCTCTGTACTTTGGCTGTAGCTTGTTGCAAAGTGCGTGTGCGTTTGTGTGTGTGTGTGTGTGTGTGTGTGTGTGTGTGTGTGTGTGTGTGTGTGCGCGTGTGTCAGAACACCCTCCAAAAATCACATATTCCAATTACCTAAAATACTAAATGAGCTATAAATTAATCTCCAAATCAACTTGTAATCCACCATATCCTCCCCGTCGATAAATCACACACACCCTCCATGCAATTACCCTCCTATGATCAGGGCAGGCAGCTGGAGGGTGCATTGAATTATGGCGTTAATAGAGGGGGATGTATCCTGGCCAGCAGGCAGCATGTTTATACCTGGACGGAGCTGCAAATTAATTTGACTATCAATCTAACTAACAGGCAGAGAGAGAGAGAGAGAGAGTGTGTGTGGGGATCGGCATGTACACACAAACACAAACACATTTCTGTGCATGAAACTGTGCCAACACAAATGCTTCAATATTACCTCAGAATGCATGTTACGTGCAAATGCTGTATGTTGCCTTTACGACGCATACTGTAACATTCGACATGTGCAAAGCTTTAACAACCAATTGGCAGCAATATATGCATTTATCAGTGGATTATGAATGATAGAGACCCCAGGATGGCTGGTGACTTTCTTTTTTGTGATCAAATGTTTTTTTATTTTCAAATGGAGGCGAAATTGTACACCACAGCAAACCATCAAATCACCGGTTTCCTCCATTCTCAACCCCTCCCCTTCCTCCCCCCACCCCGCATAGAGCCCAGATACACATCCAATGAGAATGGCTGACATTAATAGTCAGCACACGAACATACAACACATACACATATATACACATACATACATACATACATATATACATACACATATACACGCACGCATGGCTGGTGACTCTCTGATGTTCTTAAAGTGTTCTGGTTTTGTCCGTAAAACAGAAGATTTCCAGGTGGATTATTTCAAGAATCCCTTTAGGTGTGAATGTGAGCCTTTGCTTAGCTCATGCTGGATTATTGTTGAGTCTTAAATAAAATAACAGAAGGGTACAGTCTAGACCTGCACTTTATGTAAAGTGTCTAGAGATAACATTTGTTATGATTTAAAGATATACTAATAAATATTGTTTGATTGATTGATTGTATAAGTCATCAGGAATGTTCTGAGATTTGTATTTTCTTCTTGAAATACCTAATAAGGGCCAAAGTCTATGATCTTGCACCGGTCGCAGGGAATAAACTTAGCCACCGCCTCTCACTCTCGCGGGTGGATTCTCCTTAGAATATCCTGCTGCATTCCTACATCCAGCTCACTCTGACTTTCTGCGGAATGAAATACTAGGGGGGCTGGCAGGAGAAACTCAGAAGAATCCACCTCAAACCTGCTCCATTATATTTTCTGTTCTCCAGTATGTTCTTCTCTGCTCTTTTTGTTGATTTTGTGATTCCGTCAAACACACCCCGAATGCTACATGTAGCATTTATACCCCCCCCCCCCTCCCGTCTGACAGGGATAGTCTCCCGCTGTGAGGAGCATATGTGAACAGCTAGGTCAGGAGAATATCCGAAGCAGTCCTCCTGAAATTATCTAGATATTTTCTCCAGAGTGCATATGTGACAACAGCTTAAGGAAACACAAGGAGTAAACAACATCCCCAACAGTCTTAAACTAGCCACAAATCTGACCATAGTGACATGGGTTTAGAGGAAAAAGGTCGACGGAGGCCTTTCTTAAAGTAGCCTCCATGTGCACAGATATCCTATATATCCTACACTCAAAAGTATAAAGGCGACACAGCAGAATGAAAGCCAAAATGTCATTGATGCATCGTCCAATTGAAAAAATCAAGCAGCATCGAGAGTATGATATGATGCCACACACACTTCAAACATCTCAAACTACTCAAAGACATAATTCCACCACCCGACCCAAATGTTACAATCCTTCTGTTGCTCAGGTTGCATCAGCGGTACACAACTCGTGTACAGTAATACTGAATCCTTAACATACCACACGCATACGCATACCTGGATTTAGGTTGGGTAATAGTAAGTAATCCAATCAAAATGTCCTTCTGCCAAGGTGCAGAAAAAATGTTGCTACCTCATTTCTCATGCTTCAGTACCAAAGTGTTCCAACATGCAATCCTAGTCTCCTTTACAGACACATTATGTAAAACCCTCTTTTTGATTTAAGAGCCCACTTTAAAGATGTCTCTGAAAATGACACAGTCCTCAGTTGGTCAGATCAAAATAACATGCTGTCTGGCATCCTTCAACAGTTTTGTAGGGGACAAGCAGCCATATCACAAGTTTGAAATGAGCTGTTCAAGGACAATGACCTCATCAGTGAGGTCATACAGTGCCCTGTGAAGGTGCATGCTTTTTTCTTTAAAAAAAAAGAAGCTCTTTACCAAGCAATCTATAGCCTGATACAAGCAGCTGAACCGGAGAAAGCAACATGGCTTGGAAGTGTAACAGTTTTCCATCAAAACGTCTACATCGAATATGGACTTAAAGTTTTGAGTGAAATTGAAAACACTGACCTCTTGAAATGTAAAAGAAATATGCTTTTCTGGTCAAATGTTGGGCTTCACAAAAAATAGCCTTGGTAATGGAACATTCAAATCCGTAGGCTACATTTGAACGCATCTCAAGCTCTGAGAGGTACAGCACCGCTTCGCCGTATTGCAAGGTCATTTTCTCAGGCGTCTGGAACAGCATATTATTTTAGTGTGGTCCTGAGTGCCCCTGGCCTGTGCTAAAAATGTAGTTGAACCAGTGTGATTGAATGTCTGTGTTTGACTTTTTGAGTGCATGTGATTGCGAAATTCAGTTTACTTACAGCTGAGAAACTATCAAACAAAACAGCAGAGTTTTTCAACTTCAAATTCAAAAGATTATATTATTCATTTTGACAAAAATTTGAATAATTTGAATGTTATTTCTTCTCCATTAATGTCAATCATAAAAAATGAACTATTTGAAGCTTGGATAAATGTCAGGGTTCAGGGGCTTTTTCATGCACCTGCAACCTTGTGGCACCTGTGTCTTTTTTTTTAAGGTTATTTTGGGGCTTTTTATGCCTTTATTTAGAGATAGGACAGTAGATAGATTCAGAAATCGGGGATAGAGAGAGTGGGGAATGACATATGGGAAAGGAGCCACAGGCTGCCCACTTAGAGGATCATGGCCTCCATATATGGGGCGCACACACTAACCACTAGGCTACCAACATCCCCTTCTTTGTCTTTTGACAAAGTGATCCAAAAATAAACAAATGTAAAAGTAGATTTTTTTTGACTCAATGGGGCCCTGGTGGCGTAGAGGTTGTGGTGCACGCGCCCCATGTGTGGAGGCTGTGGTCCTCCTGGAGGGAGGCCCAGGTTTGGGTCCGGCCTGTGGCTTCTTTCCCGCGTGTCGTTCCCCACTCTCTCTCTCTCTCTCTCTCTCCCTGATTTCTGAATCTGTCCACTGTCCTATCTCTAGAATACAAAGGCACTAAAAGCCAAAACAAATTCTATAAACGACTCAATGGGATCATTTTAAGATAATTATTTTCTACTTGGCAGGGTGGAATCATGCTCACCTTGTTGGTGTCTTAAAGAGGGACAAATCAAACCTTGTTTGTGTTAGAGAGTAGCCAGCTGTTTAATACATCTCTAACACACAGGTCACTTGGTTTTCACACATCCTGCATGGCCTAATTTCTCCACTTTCTTAGTCCTGTCTTCCATATCTCTACCAGGCCGGATGATATTCCACAGTACCTTAAACCCCTTGAAGATTTAATTGACCAAACCAAGGCCAATTTTTATTTCAAAAGACTAGCCAAAACAGCAGGCATTGGCTCAAGTTGACATTCACTGGCACATATTTGCCCACACTGGCAAGCAAGTAGTACCAACTCAATGGCTGCCAAGTTATAGAGGACTGCCAAAGCAACTTCAAATGACCGCTCTCTTCTTATCTACTTCCTCCCCAACCTTGTCTTTGTTTTACTCTCCTACCACCATTGTATCTCTCTCTCCCACTCTGTGTCTTTCTCTTCTTTCCTTTTAGAAGCGCTGTCTTTATCTCCTGCTCAGAGTCTGTTAATCTGATGAAGAGAAAGGTTAAATATTTGGCTGGCATTAGAAAACACCTTTGTGGCAACTATGTGTGTGTGTTTCTAGCGTGCGTGTGTGTTCTCGGAGAGTTGATTTATCCTGTAATGCAAAGAGAGACAGGTGGTTCGGCTTACTAGGAATGCCACAGGGGAATAGCTGAGAGAGGAAGAGAGGGGAAGAAAGGAGACAAACACTCCTATGGGAGAAATGAGAATCCAGTCTCTAATTAAAATTGATCTACTACTGTTAATAACTGAGACTGCTTCATGACAAGTGAGAAGAAATAACAATGCTGAAATCTCTGGAGCCAATGAAGGGTTGATTTTAAGGAAATAACCAACCTTTTTTACTTCTACCTTTATAGTAAAATGGACGGTAGAAAAAAAAGGAAACGTGAATATTGCGACTGGGATATTAAAAGGTGGAATTGTTGTTTATTATTAGTGTCCTTAACCAAACAACAACCGCAAGGAGATATTTTAAGCATTTGAATAATCAATGTCTGAAATGGTCTCTCCACTATTTCAGTCAATAGAGCTCAACAGTGACCGCCCACTATTTCGGCGTCTCTGGTTCCAGAGGTAAAACCCCTCATTGACATGTGGCTGTGGCTCAGTTGGTAGAGTCGGTCGTCTCTCAACCGGAAGGTCGGGGGTTCGATCCCCAGCTCCTGCAGCCACATGACCAATGTTTCCTTGAGTAAGACACTTAACTCCAAGTTGCTCCGACTGCTTCGTCGGCGGCGTACAAATGTGTATGAATGGGATAAATTACTTTGATGGTCACTTTACACAGCAGCCTCTACCATCAGTGTGTGAATGTGTAGGTGTGACCTGCGGTTTAAAAACGCTTTGAGTAGTCAGAAGACTAGAAAAGAACTTTTACAAGCTCAAGTCAATTTACCATGTCAGAAAATCCGTATATCAATATTTTTTCTCTCCTGAAACCAAGACAACCAGCTACCCTGAATACTCCAGACTATAAAACATTTGATTTGGCGCAAGAGAAAACCACAACCCCTAACAGGAAAAAGTGGTATAGATCAGTGGTTCCCAAAGTGGGGGTCGTGAGACACTGTTAGGGGGGTCGCGAGATTCCTTCCAAAAACATTTACAAATTGAAAATGGTTTAAATTGTGTATTTCACCCATTAATTTGAAAATATATACAAAAATATGATGGTGTTTGGGCTATTGTGTGGTGTTCTAATGCCAGTGTTTGGAGAGGCCTAGTGTGCGTGGTTGTGTGCAATGTCAAATGTTTTAAGCACCTCTAGGGACAAGGGGGGTCCCCAGTCTCTAGCACTGTTATATTGGGGGTTGTGGGCTATAGATTATGGATAGATGGATGGTAAAACAACTATTGGATAAGTTGGAGTAAGGAGTTAAGACACTACGCATCCCATAATCCATTATGATTCCAATGAGACACAATAATCGATAGTTTAGCACGCTTCTTTGAAAACGTACGTGGACCTTCTTTCTACATTTATCTTGACTTTTAGTGTTTATATTGTTAAAAATGATGTTGTAATATATTGTAGTTTGTGTTTATATATAGTGTGGTGAATTTCCCTGAACTTCAGGGGTAGCAGCAGGCAGCCGAAGTTTGCAGGGGACGTTAACATTGTCATGGTAACAGTGGGTCCACCAATCAGAGACGTCGCTGTGACACTCTAGGATTGTGGGTAGTGTGGTTTTTCCCCCCGAGACAGCAAGTAAACCATTTTTTTCCTGAAATGTTGAAATCATCTAAATGTGTGTATTCTACAGGGGCAGACACATCATCGTTTCACACTCAGGTAGTTGTGGTCAGGCGTCCTCGGATGGTTTTGACATTATGACTATTAATCGAAATCGCTATGGAGAAAATAAGTGGGATTTTCACTTCAGGAACCACACTGTTGAGCTCTATTAGCCATTGAAGTAACTAGTCAGCCAATGAGTTTCTAATACACTGGCCAGCCAATCAACCAATAAAACATTCAGATAAAACAAATACTTGTCAGTCATTTCTCCAATAAACAAGTTAGCCAATATGTCCGCTAGGCTGCCAACACACTAAGCAGCCACTAACTGTACGGAGCCATGTGTGCAGCAAAATGACATCAAATGAAACGACCAGTTTGTCAGCCAGCCAGCCATGTAGCTGACCGTCTCACACACTCTCTATCCCAGAGGCCAGCTAGTGTTTCAGCCAGCTAGTCAGTACATTTATTCACCCAGAGAGCATGTTACGTTTCCATCAAATGTGATGTGTGAAATGAAGAATTAGAAAAACCAGAGGCATGAAATATCTCATCTCACACCACCTTGTTCACTATCTAAAACTCATCATTTGGTTATCACATTTCATTTTCTAGCAGTTTGTACTTTCTCAGGTTTTTTTGTTCTGTTGTGTGTGTGTAACGTGTATGTGTGTGTGTGTGTGTGTGTGTGTGTGTGTGTGTGTCCACTTTGTGATTCTCAGTCGGCCCAACTCTCCGAGAAAGTTGAGTGTAGAGGTTAGGTGCAAAGTCTTTTTCAGTGTTACAGCCTCAAAAGTAAACTGAGACCTCTAACTGTGTGTATCAATTTCTGTCTAAATTGTGTGCGTGTGTGTGTGTGTGTGTGTGTGTGTGTGTGTGTGTGTGTGTGTGTGTGTGTGTGTGTGTGTGTGTTTCTGTGCATGCGTGTGTGCATGTAATCATAGTGGGTACATAGAGGGCCTGGGCAGTCACAGCATGCCCTCTCTCCCTGCTGAGGTCCTCATACCTGCAGAGAAAATGGATTTTTACTTTCCTTTTCTCCTCCAATCATTCCTCAATCTCTGCCATCACTCTCTTTACCTGCGCCTCAATCTCTCTGTCGAATTCAACCTTCTTCCAGCGCTGCTTTTCTCTCCTTCTATTTATTTACCCTTTCTTCCCATCCCTTCAATTTATCTACCTTCTCTTTGACTCTCACTTTACCCTCTCTTCTTGATTTGTCTTTCCCACCTACCTGCTTTCATTTCTCTTCTCTGTGCCTCATGTCTCAGCCAATGTTATTTTCCAGCTATTGTCTCCTGAGAGGGAATGTCACTCCATCTTTAATGCTTGTTCACCTTTGGCTTTATAACAGTGCCTTCAGGTCATCCTGCTTTTCTAGCTGGTACAAACTCATACACTACAACAGACACTCGGGATCTGCAGTGGTTTGAAAATAAACTCTTGAAAGACAAATCCCAGTAGTCCATACGAGATGAAACATGCATTAACTGCAGATGATGGGGCAGTGCTACACCGAATACATTTTAAAGCTACAGCCAATATGTTTAATCAGGCAATTTACAGGCGGTTTTGAAAGCAAATGAAGAAAACCTGCAGTTCCTCGAGTGTCCGCTTGAGGCTTGGGCTCTGTCCCATTTCACCCCTTAGCCCTACCCCTACGTTTTGCGCGTTCACGTGTAGGGGTAGGGTGTCCCGATTCTTGTTACAGCGGAGGGTTAGGGTGAAACGTAGGGCTACTTGGCCCTTTAAAACGAGATTCCTCGGAGGCACACTCCAAACAGAGTGATCTCCCAGAATGCACTGCGCATCATCAATGGCAAAATGACAACGGCAAAAGAGACGCACAAATGTAAGTATTTCCTTCGTTTATGAGATCTGAAAATTATGACAACATTAACATTATCTTAGTTTAATGATGTTCCAAAGTACTATGGTCGGTTTCTTCAGAAAAGGCATGTAGAAAATTGTTCGTAGTATGCTGATAGCTAACTAGCTAGCTCAACTCAGCTGGTTAACGTTACATTGTTGCATCTCAATTTCCGTATTTTGATACATTCCCATGGCAAATCCCCCACGTTTGAAGGCATATGACGCCCGAAATTGATCTGAAGCAAGCAACAACATCCCTGTATTTATTACTGCCCCATTAATAAGATAAACAGAGGGTTTCTAACGTTAGCCCACAGTGGACAGTTATGAACCGTTGTGTTACCGGTACCGTTATGCTTTTTATTTTTGGATGGGTTGAATTGCATCATAATCATAGTAGCGTAAGGGTCTGAATAATGTTACAATGATATATCGTTTCCATCATTCCAGGGACTCCTCAGCAAACCAGACAGCTGATTAAGTTCAGATCTGGTAATGAGCAGCGTTTCCTGAGGTCGAAGAGTGCTGCTAGACCTCTTTGGGAGTGAGTCATTTGTTTTCAAATGAGTTGGACTGCATACAAACGTCTGTGTCTTGTTTATATTGTTTGATTCTGTTAACATTACTCTGTATTTTGTTATGATCAGTGTTGTCACAGATTACTTGAAAAAGTAATCCGATTACTGATTACTGATTACTCCTCAAAAAAGTAATCCAGTTACTTTACTGATTACTTTATCATCAAAGTAACTAAGTTACTTTAAAAGTAACTTATTAGTTACTTTTTACCGATTTCCTCCCTTCGCTGCCTCAACATAACGCCGAATTTCCACCAGATCCGTGTGCATTGCGTGTCCGCTCCGGTGCGTGACGGCTCCGTGCACCCCCGTCCTTCAATACCCACCGGCTGCGTGCTCCGTGCACGCAGAGCACAGCCGGTCAGCTGGGGTGCAGAGACAAAGGAATTCCCGCGGTATTTTAAAGATTAACTCGTGACAGCACGAGATAATACGATGTACATGGTATTAAACTCTATATAAACCTTATAAACACATAAACAAACACACATACAGTCGTTTTTCTGAACCGTTAAAACGGAGTCTTTTATTCTGAAAATAAACCGGATGTTTTAATGTTGTTTCGGTGTCTGACTTCCCGTCCCGCTTGTTATTTTCTGTGCTGAATTGATGCGTCGTGCTCTGGCATCCGGCAAAAAATAGAAGCCTTGCGTATCTGCTCCGGAGGGCTGCGGACTGCCGGAGCTGAGACGCAGCGCAGCGGACCCAGAGGAAGCACACACATTGAATAAAGTGAAACGTATCAGCTCCGCTCATTCTCTTCGAAAATGACAACAAAATTCTGCATTCTACATACATTATGAGGCAATAACAAAATAGTAACGCACAGCCACTTAGGAAACTAACTTTAATCAGATTACTGGTTTGGAAAAATGAACGCGTTAGATTGCTCGTTACTGAAAGAAAGTAATCAGATTACAATAACGCGTTAATTTGTAACGCGTTAGTGACAACACTGGTTATGATACAGGACTTTGATCAAAGAACTGGGACTTGAGGGCAAGATCACACCCCAACAGGTGTCAACGAAGTGGGAAAACCTGAAGAAAAAGTACAAGGTAAGCAGCCAGAAATGTGTCATGATGTGTCATCATGACACATGATGGAGATAACAATATGTAAATATTTAAGTGTGTGACCATAAAATATGCATAAATACTCTTATAAACATTCACATAGGGTGTTTTAGTTACAAGGTTAT
Organism: Tautogolabrus adspersus; assembly: GCA_020745685.1. Lineage (NCBI taxonomy): Eukaryota > Metazoa > Chordata > Actinopteri > Labriformes > Labridae > Tautogolabrus > Tautogolabrus adspersus. The sequence continues at coordinate 4,884,150 of CM036540.1, forward strand.
TGCACGGTGATAGTTAAAACAATGTGTGTGTGTTTGTGTGTGTGTTCATCGCAGGACCTGAAAACACCTAGAACCGGATCAGGAACGGATGCGGGGGAGGTAACGGCTGCCACCTGGCAGTTCTTTGGCGACATGCACGAGGTCTTGGGTGCAAGGCCTTCAATGGACCCTCCTGTCCTGGTCGCATCTTTTGGTGATGCTGATCCAACATCAATTCTCCTGGTAAGGTTTTAAGATTGGCTACAACTACTGCTCCAATTTAGTTTAAAAAAATACATTTCAAGATGATGTTATAATCGATAAAGCTGTCTTATTTCTTATTTTTATTGTGTGTTTTGTCGCATGCATGTATTGTGAACACAGTTATGATATATTGTACTTGAACACCTCTGGTATATAACTCTTGTTTTGTTGTCTTCCAGGAGATGGTCGAGCCCACAAGTAGCGACACCTCAGGCACATCTGCTTCAGACTCAGCAGCCTCTCCCGTGTCTACCTCGAGTCCCCCAACACATTCCCCCCCAAAAAAGAAGAGGAAGACAAATGGCATGTTGGAGTTCCTCATAGAAGAGAGTGTGAAAGAGCAGAAGCGCCATGAGGACACTGAGGCAGAAACAGAGCGATTTGTAGGCCTGTTGGAGCGATTAATTGAGAAAATGTAATTTATTATAATGTTGAGTTTAATGTATAATATTCTTATTGGATTATTCAGATTTGTTATATTTCTGTTATACTGTATTTTCTTACTTTGAGACATGATTGTTACTGTGAAAATGCAGCTGGCTTTAATATTTGTATGTATTTTTATAATATAATAAAGTGCAATATTTATTAACAAAAGATTTTGAGTATAAATAGCCTTTTATAAACATACCACAAATTCCTGATTCACACTTAAAAGTAATTTTCCTGAGTCAGACAATTGATCATGAAATGTTTTATCATGAAAAACACAGAAGATTTGACATGCCAAATGAATTGATTCAAACGTTTTCAACATACGTAACTAACTATATACAACATCTCTGTAGCAAGGACATCATCTTTAAGGGGCCTGCACATGGCCTGAGACCAGTGCAGCCAGTCTGTCCCTTGTAGCACTCCCAGAGCTCTCATTGTTCACCAGTGGCTCACGTGGAGGTTGGGGGTCAAGGAAGTCCTGTGCAACATCTACATCTGGCTCCAGAATGTCCCCATTATCCAGACACACATTGTGGAGAAAGGCACAGGACGCAATAACCAGTGGTGCAAATGTGTGTTTAACCTCCAAGGCACGAAAAAGTGTAGACCTCCACCTTGTCTTCATCATCCCAAAAGCTCGCTCAATCACGCTGCGTCCTTTTGAATGGTAATGATTGAAGCGACCCTGTATTTGGCCATTGATTGGCCCCTTGTAAGGTGTGATCAATGCAATAGGCGTGTCCAAACAGGGATAGCCACCATCACCAAGAAGGATGTAACCTGTTGGAGGGTATCGTATTGCCCTGTAAAAACTGCTATTTTTCATGATTCTTGTGTCATGCACAGACCCTGGGTAGCCCACAAAGATGTCGAGAAATCTTGCGTTTGAATCACAAATCGCTTGCATATGAATAGAAAAGAAACCTTTGTAGTTTAAATAGTCAATTTGGTGCTGTAGAGGAGGTTTTATTCTAATGTGGCTGCAATCTATTGCACCCACAATGTTGTTGAAGGCAGGGCTTCCTGATAGCTGAGCAAATCCTTGTCCAACAGTATTAAGCTCTCCTGCCTGAGGGAAAAAGATGGCTCGCTTCAGATTGATCCAAATATTTTGGGCAACTTTGTGGATGACACAGTGAACAGTAGATTTTGGTACACTGAAGACCCTGGATACGACTCTGTATGATAGTCCGTGAGCAAGCCAATACACGTAGATCAGGACCTCCAGCTCATTTCCCCAGCCATGGTCCTGTTCCCTCCGTAGGAGCCTCTGCAGACCATGCATGGCGCTTCTGCTGAGGCGAAAGTCCTGCTTGAGTTCAGCCTCTACATTGAACCACAGATGCAGGATGGGTATGTTGTAGTTCAATGAACAGTATGACCTGGGATGACCAGTCTGGAGATGAAAAATAAGTTAACATCATTAGTCTGAATTGGAAGGGCTTTTACCAGTAGATCCCCGTAACAACACACTTATTTCACAAAGACGTTAATAACTACATACAATACAGTCCGTTACTATAGTACAACCAAACCTGCGCAAAATCATCACACACACACCGTCAACATACAATCTGTTGTACATTACGTGTATCACAAACACAGATGTCTGTCCAACGTTAATGTTTATCCGATATCATTTTCCCCACTAATGTTTATCTAACGGTTCACAGCTACCTCGCTAGCATATTGTGTAGCTATGCTAAAAACAACGACAGTTTTTTGCAGTTTGTCCTAATCAAAGTTCACAAAGTTCATCATACATACCATAAACTGATCCACCGCCGCGGCCAGGTGTCGTAGACGTCTTCTTCTTATCTTATTTCTTCGTGATGTTGCTGACAAGTGCATAAAGTTGCCCATAGCCCAAGTAAGGGACTGTAACACAGTTAACGCCGGCATTTTCGGGAAAGACAAACAACTTTGTCGCGTCGTTTTACGTCATTGCAGTTGGCTGATGACGTATCAGGCTCTTGAAGGGTTGTCCCATTTCGTAGGGGAAGGATTTCACCCCTAGCCCTTGCAGCTCAGTTCAAAGGGGTAAAGTGGCACTCGAAAACGAGGGGTAGGGCTAAGTGGTAGGGGTAGGGGTGAAATGGGACTGGGCCTTGCTCTAAAGCCCTGGACGACCCAAGCTAAAATGCCCATTATGCCTGCAGAAATAAACACGTTTACAGCCTGGTACAAAACACAGTTTTGGTCTGAAAATGGAGCTCAGCGTAAATTCAAGCAGATTCAAGCTGGTTATATTCTCTCACACATCTTTCAATAACAGAGTGTAACCCAGAATCTCCCTCAGGGATTATTAAAGTATTTCAAATTGGAAAAAATAACACATGTATTTATTTAAACCTGTAATTTAAGGCCTTACTAACAAATGTTGTGTGTATGTAAGTGTTCCTGATATTGGGCTTAGATCATTGTTATGATTGTGTAATTGAAATAAAATTATGAATTCATGTTTAGTTTTTTTTACAGACGTAGTTAAAGTGGGTTATTTCTATTTGGCTTTTTTACATCGAGCCGGAGCATCATCAGCAGCTGATTATCACACATTGCTGTGCATGCAGATGGAGGTGGTCATTCAAATCTATCAGCCATGCCTGCATACTCTTGGGGAATGGTCAAGTCACTTTTTTTCAAATCTATTATTTTGTGTATGGTGTAAGACTCTCTTGAGATAAATAAAATAAACAAAGGTGGTCTTCATCAAGGCTTTAACAAACAGACAACAGACCTGGGTGGGGTCTAATCTGAGCAGTAATTCCCTTTGTTGAAACATACAGGGTTTATATCACATTTCAATCACAATCAATGAGGCGGCTGTGGATCAGTGGTAGAGTTGTTGTCTCTCAACCGGAAGGTCGAGGGTTCGATCCCCAGCTTCGGTGGCGGTGTATGAATGGATTAGTTACTTCTGATGGATGATACTACATAGAATCCATTTCCATCAGTGTGTGAAAGGGTGTGAATGTGTAGGTGTGACATTCAGTGTAAAAGCGCTTTGAGTAGTCAGAAGACTAGAAAAGCGCTCAAATCCACAGCAAACTAATCTTGAATACAAAGCTACAAACACCGTAAAACTGTGAGCTGTCTGACAATAAAACCGGCGTGCCAGCATACTCAAGGTTTTGTGAAATACTCCCCCTCCCATACCTTCAATCCAGGACCGTCATCTAAACACTAAATGCTAAACGTTGTTCAGTCAGCTAAGTTCAAGGTTCTCCTTCATTAAGAGGGCTAAATATCTCCCCCAGGTAACTTATTATTTCCACACTTTGTGGCACAAAATGACTTTTCTTTATAACCACAAACATGATCATTGGTTTGCTTTCTTATCACTGCATGTATGCACATCTCAAAGTTATCACATGGAGACCAGTGCATGGTGAAACAGTGATGCACAAACCATAAGCCATGTTTTTTTCTTCTGCCCGTCAGTGTCTGTGTTTTTCAAATAATTCACTGCTAATGACTGTAACCAAGACAAAACATCTATTCTGGATTGTGAATAGTGGCGGCTTGTCAACGGTTTTCATGAACTAAACATTCAACCAAATCCTAAAAAAATTGACATATTACTAAAGAGAAGACGGTTAAACCTTGGCAGCATATGAAGATTCATGAAGCACCGCGCTGCATGTGTCAAAATTCTGTACAAGGTTGTATCCATTTTTATCTATTTGGAACATGTAGTGACTTTAATGGAGAGAAATCTGGTGTTTGTGTTATCCGAAGCCTGATTTCACCGCGGTCCAATCAGAACAATGTGGTAATGTAAGATGAAAGCTGATAGTGAGCTTCATAAAGTGGAACATATAGAGCATCTGTTCCAACCATTTTTACAAGATCAAAGGTAATAAATACGTTTCAATGTGCATTACTTCCCTGCTATATGCTCTTTGCCTCTGTGTGTGTGTGTGTGTGTGTGTGTGTGTGTGTGTGTGTGTGAGTGTGTGTGTGCTCTAATAAGAGACCCTGAGACAATGACAGACACCAAGCCCTAATTAGGTTGTCATGCTGAGAGAGCGAGGAAAAGACAGAATAGAGAGAGAGGGAGAGAGAGCTTATTAGGGAGGATAGGTGTCAAGTTCTGGCAGGAAAAGGAGGTGAGAGGAGAGCAGGAGATGGGGGTGGGTGTATGTGTGTGTGTGTGTGTGTGTGTGTGTGTGTGTGTGTGTGTGTGTGTGTGTGTGTGTGTGTGTGGAGGGGGGGTGGGGGGTGGGGGGGGGTTGATGAGGGGAGTTAAAGAAAATCGGGCACATACAGGGACAACAGGAGGACTGGGAGAAAATGAGCTAGAGGAAGATGGACCAGCAGAAACAAACATGAGATAGATGAGAAGGTGTTGTAGAATATGGAGGCAGCATGTGGGATGATGCCAGATCAGATTGAGTGTGGGAGAATAAAAGAGTAGGAGGGAGAAGGTGATGTGGAAAAAGGGTGAAAAGGAAAAAGAAAACAGGAGACAGTGATGGTGGTGAAGGTACCAGATGCAGAGGAGGAGGACGAGCAAAATCAGGTAGGGAGGGGTAAAGGTGGTTTATGGCAAAAGGCAGGAGGAGAGCTGTTCCTCTACAGCAGACAGAACTAAAGCTCATACGCTTTCAAAGATGGAGAATAATCAAAACACATTTATGTAAAGAACAACTCGGTTTAATTGCTGTTTGGCTTTGATAGTTTCGGCCATCATTCCTACTTCTCTAAGCTATTATGACATACTCATCAAAGTGAATGCTGAGATTTGGAAATAAAGCTCAACAGTGACCGCCCACTTTTCTGGCGCCTCTGGTTTGGGAAGCAAATTTCCCCATTCAAATCCTCCATTGACATTTCACAAAATCCTTATATCGAGAGATTGAAGCCTGTAACCAAGACAACCGGCTATCCCGATACATGTGACGATATTTGATTCGGTGCCATAACGTCATTGAAAAACTGCAAAGGTACAAGACTGTGTACATATTTTTCTTTCTGAGTCGAGAAACTACCTGTCCCACAATCCATTGGGAATGATATCGCTTCTTCTTAAATGTAACTTTAGTCGTTGATATAGTGTTTATAGTGTTAATGCAAGCGTTGCACTGTGTTGTACATTGTGTTGTGTGAATTTATGAATTACATTCACTGCGGCATAAAAGGTTATTAGAGCATTCCATGTTAGCTACCTAACAAGCTAGCCTGCTAGCGAAACCAACCGCATTCGGCGCTGAGGGGCAGGAAACATTGCCATGGTAACCGCAAGCTCCTCCAATCAGATACGACAGTGTGACACTCTATGATCGTTGGTAGTGTAGTTCTTTTCCCGACAAATAGGAAAAGTCCAGAAATCCACAGAGGAGCAAAACGCTTGCTCCTCTTAAGTTCAGGGCAGCGGTTAAATGTCTATCTTGTTAGGAGATTATTTATATTATCTCTCGTAAGTCTATGTAGACTTACCTGCAATTTTCGCATATAGGCATTGCATGAAGCCTTCCGTCAGCGCAGCACACTACGGAGCCGATCACTCCCTTTCTAGTCAATGCTCTCCAGTTTCCACAGCACGTGCAGCACGTATGGGATGTGGAAGCAGCGCTGCACTGCTCTTCTCCGTTCCAAGTACGCACTGTGTCTTTTTTTAACGGAGCCGGCTGTACCAGGCTGTAAACATGTTAATTTCTGAGGTAAAAACGGGCATTTTTGAATGGGGTGTGTTTGTGACTTTGGGGTCTTTTGGAGCCAGCCTCAAGTGGTCACTTGAGCAAGGTTACTGTTTGATTATTGCATGCAAAATATTGACTTTTTTTTACAGATTTTCAAGGCAGGCACATTTAGAAACAGTTTATTATGCACACACACACACACCCAAACACACACGCACACACGCACACACACACACCTACACACAACATCCCTTTGCAGGTAAGGAGTCTGTAAGCCCTGTTCTGAGCTACAAAGCCAACTGTTATCCCCCCAACCAACACTGTAGTATGACACACACACACACACACACGCACACACATGCACGCGCACACGCACGCACACGCACACGCACACACACACACACACGCACACACACACACACACACACACACACACACACACACACACACACACACACACACACACACACACACACACACACACACAAACAAGTATCCCTAGAGGCCAACAGGGGACTCAGGCCAAATCCCCCTGTAGTGCCAACAGCTATATTGTAAATATTCAATCTACTACACTGGCTGATATCCATCGCTGGGCAGAAACACATAACCTCAAACACACATGTATGTATAGTCACAACACACAAACAAAATGTAGAACTGTATTAATATTTAAGTAAAAGTAATAACGTAATAACGTAATGGTGAAACTGCTTCAGAAATGAACTCATTGTGTTTTACTGACTGTCAAAAATAAATGAATTTCATAGTGAAGATCTCAAAACTTCACTACTAAATAAATCATATTTATAAACTGTGTTTTGAAATATGGATTGCTGAAGGCAGGGGGGCTTTATTTTCCTGAATGGAGAGAGAGCAGTTGCAAATAAGACCCCAGATCCTTTCTTATTCAAACACTGAAAACAGTTCTGCTATTTGCCCACACAATGTAAATGGGCCACCTGGGAAGAGACAGAAGTCTCAGAGTCAGAAATCGATCACAAGGTCGGTCCCATGTGATGAAATCCACAACACCAGGGCAGCTCCAGGAGCACTGCTGCATGTCAGCCCGGCCAAAAATATTCTGTCTGCATGTTGTTAAAATGCTTGTGTGTTTACTCAAACTTATAAAGCAAATGAGCTGCGTCTGGAAGTTAACTTAAGAATAAATTCTCTGTTTTGCTCCGTGTGCTTTGACCTCGCTCCCCACTGTAAATACAACGTGCTCTCAACAATTCATTCAGCTGAAGCAGATTATTCTAAACCATTCTGCCTTTCAGTATCCTTGTTATACCCCAAACATTTCTTTTTTCGGTTATTGGTGGAAATAAGTTAAAAACAGAAATATGTGAAGTTGTATTTTGCACAGTTTACCTCAGCACACAGGTGTAGAATCCATTGTCTTCCATTTCAGCAGATCTGAACCAGATAGAGTCGTCTTCTTTACTCAGCCGATGACCCGAGAAGATAATCGGCTCCTGAAGGACACATTATGAAGACAATGATAGAGTTACAAGGAAACAACAAGTGATGATTGTCAGTAAAATATGTGCGATCAATGAAAAGCCAAAAACAAATGATTACTTTCTTATCTGGTGTTATATTCTTACAGGTCATTAACTTAATACCTATTTCCTGTCGTCACCCTGACTATCATGGATAGATTAAAGTAACACCTTTAAAAAAGTACAAGTTTTAGAGTAGGTGTCTCAAACTCATTTAGGTAAGGGGCGTGGTTTGTTCAAATGAGACCTCAAAGGGGCAACACCAATATGACAACAACACATGGATATATATGGTTTCTAGTATTTTATTTTATTTTAAATCAGGGTTGTCAAACTCTGGATTAATTTCTGGGTCAAATTTTGGGCCAAATGGGGACGACGCAACTGCACAGATTCACTTCACTCTAACCACACGTGAACAAAATAGTAAATAGAGGAGTAAATGATTTGCTGTTTAATAGTTGTCACCAACAGGTAAGGGGGGTCTGGGGGTTGTGAGCACCGGACATTTATTTTCCTGCATTCTGATCAGTGTCTTTTCTGCAAAACTTTATAATCAGGATCCATTCTTTATATCTTTTTAAAAACTCTTTTAGTGTTCATCAGACACATGTTCACACAACAAAGAAAGCATTCATTTGAATAAACATGTTGACTGGAGAGTTGTAGGGTTTTTGCACTACAACTCTCTCTGTTGTTTGTTTATTTATTAAAGAGGGACTCAATGACAGACACACTCGCACCTGCCTGCACGCGCACTGAGCGCTGATACAGCACGCTGCATGGAAATAATTGCCAACGTCCAGACCGCACTGAACGCATAGTTTGTCTTCGTTGGCTCCGTGCAACACAGCAAAACTCCCATTTTAAAAAGTTTCACTCGCGATCCCGTTGGCACACATGTCCACACACGCGTGTGGGGAGATTTCTTTTCAAGACGCAGCAAAGCCAAGAGAGCGCAGAATCACATCTGCAGCAAGCAGCTGCACAAAACGGGAAAATACATCGTTTGTAGTTTTGTGTTTGGCATTCAAAGACCGAACAGCGAACATCCCTCTTTTTCTCTCTCTCTGGTCCCCTGCAGAGTATAAAGTCCTGCGACATACGTGAGGGGAACAGAGTGAGGGAGATCGATAAGTACTAGTACAATGGTCTTAAATGCCGTTCATATGGGCAGAAAATATTTCTAGACGGCGCGCCAGCATAACGTTATGATTGGCTGGTAATGTTTGTTAGGTTGAAAACGAGTACTGCGTTACTTGCATACCATTGGTAGGTGAACTCTATTGAGTCAGACTTCACCAAGTGCATTCACAATAAATTCCCACATGTATTTATTTTTGTTATATATTTTTTTTTTTCCAAAAAAAAAAAAGGAAGAGATGGAGAGGATGACTGTGGCTGTGGCCGTCGTCGTCGTATTTCAACCAGAAGGTTGGGGGTTCGATCTCCAGCTCCTGCAGCTACATGTCCGATGTGTCCTTGGGCAAGACACTTAACCCTGAATTGCTCCCGCTGCTTCGTTGGCGGCGTATGAATGTGTATGAATGGGATTAGTTACTTCTGATGGTCTCACTACATAGCAGCCTCTACCATCAGTGTGTGAATGTGTAGGTGCGACCTGCCGTGTAAAAGTGCTTTGAGTGGTCTGAAGACTAGAAAAGTGCTACACAAGCTCATTTACCATCTACTTATTCTTATTAATCATGATTGGGGGGTTTGTAGACTGGGGACACATATTGGTGTTAGAAAAACATGGTGAAGAGTATTTTGTTAAATATGTGATCTTTAAATGAACGTGTTTTCATCAGAGGTATTATGACAAATTCTTCATACAGAAATATGAACTTAACTCCTCCTGACATATCTTATAGAGTGCAGAACGAAGCAAGGATATTGAATAAAAAAGAGACTAAATCTAAAAAATAAAAATAAATAAATAAAAAATCTACTTTGTTTTTCATTCCATCAAGCACAATAAGAATATTTTAGATGTGATAAACCTGGTCAAATTGTCAAGTGCAAAAAGACAACATATATTTATGTGCACTCTGCTTTTATGCCCATTTGCCTGAGCCAGAGGCTATAGGTATATTTATTGTGAAACTTCATTAATGTTTGGTGTTAGGATTACGAGCTGATTAAACCCTCAGAATTAAGTGCAGGTGTGCATCAAGGACAATCAGAAGTTTTTCTAACTTTCATCTCAGAGATAAAAGTTTCCGAACCAGGTATGTCCTACCAAAGTGTGAACCATTGGTAACGGTATTCAGCATGAAAACTATTTGCAGCAGTCATACTTTGCCTTAAGTGTGCCCCTACTGTGGAGCTCTGTCAGCTTCATGTTGGATGTTCACAGGTGCTCTTTATGTCAGCTTTGAACGGATTACTGAACAGTCCAGAATCACAGAGCTCCAAAAACAGCAAATCGCTGTGTAAACTCAGCGTCGAGTGTGCTCAGTTGAACTGCATAGTGTTCGGTTGAGAACTCAGCGGTGGAGATCTGTTTGGTTACACGAAAAATAGCACAAGTTAGCTTGTTGCATCAGAGTTTATACTGCGTGTGGTTTGGCTCAGAAAGCTCTCACTGTGTCATACATGTCCATGATTACATGTTGCCATTCCTAGAGCTGCACGTTTAGTGCTTCATTTTGTGGCACAGTCGGACAAATCAGCAGGGTGGGTAGCTGGTGCTTGGAGGTCTTGATTGGCTTGCTGGCTGTTGTGTTGCATCCTGGGATGTGCCCTGCTGATCTTGAGTCTGACACCTGTGTTGTAAAGATTTCTGGAGAACTTGTCCTCCTAGAGTTGCTAATAAGAAGAAGTAGGAAAGGATTCATCATCTATCTAAAGCTACATTGTCATTTCTCATCTGCCAAAACCAACATGATGGTCAATGTTTACCAAGAAAATCTAATGCCAGGGATTACACTTTAAATCACACGTAAGGGAATGCCTGCCTGTACCGGTTTAATCAAGAAGAAAAATTCTCTCAATTCAGAGAGATTGCTTCATTTCTGGTGAGAAAAGTAAAAACAGGATGTCTCACACCTATTACAAGAGTTGCAGGCAAGACGATTTCCTTTATTCTGCATCCGAAAGGTTTGATGAAGTCATTTATCACTGGTCCCTTTCATACCCGGATCTTATTGGCTATGATGCCTGTGTATGAAAAGCCCATCATGTCGCTCAATGAACTCATCAAATGAAAGTCACAACTCAAAGGTCTTTTATGGATGATTATACCGACATACTGAGGAAGGTTTCTGAGGAAAAGACAAAAGGCCGGTATAAATCATGCAAATTGAAATAACAAAAAGTTTCTCCTCATTACAGTAGCAGATTGTATTCGTTACAGGTGCTGGGAAATCAGACGCTGCGTGTTCAGGGAACATATCCATTTCATGCTTTGGGAGCGAATCAGAGAACCAAACCTGAATGTTGTCTATTAAAGTACTCCACAAACACTAGAAAAGCTGGTTGATTCTCAGATCTCACATCAGGCTGATGAATTATTGAGAATTATTAAGAAAAAATAAATCTCAGGAGTTCCAGCTATCTCCTCTTAAATCCATCAGCTGTTGCGAACAAACCCAACATGTTTTGAGAAGAGGTCTTTGAAATACATTTTTTTTTAATCATAACTTCAGATCTTGTGCAATACCGGTAAAGTGAAATATATGGTGTGTTGTTTTGCATTGGTATGTGCCTTTCTTTTTACATGAGGATGTGTTCTTCTATTGTGTTTTATTTATTGATTCTAGTGGAAGCAGCTGAATGTTTGGCAGGACTTAGAGTCCAGCTCCTCCTGGGGGATTGTGAGGCATTCCCTGGCTAGACAGGATATATAATCCCTCCAGCGAACTCTGGGTCTACACAGGGGGGTCTACACCGGGGTCTACTCCCAGTTTGGCGTGCCCAGAAGGAAAACCTCCAAAGGGAGGCGTCCAGGAGGCATCCTAATCAGATGCCCAAACCACTTCAACTGGCTTTACTCCGTGCTCCTCCCGCTATCTCTAAGGCTGAGCCCATCCACCCTCACTCCGGATGAAGATCATTGTTGCCGCTTGTATCCGCAATCTCATTCCTTTGTTACAACCCATAGCTCATGACCATAGGTGAGGGTTGTAACGAAGATTGACCGGTAAATCGAGAGCTATGCCTTAAGGCTCAGCTCCCTCTTTGCCACAACCGTCCGGCACAACGCCTGCATTACTGCTGAAGCTGAGCCATTCCATCTGTCAGTCTCCTGGTTCATCCTACCCTCATTTGTGAACAAGACCCCGAGATACTTAAACTCCTTCGCTTGGGGCAAGGACTCACTCCTCACCTGGAGAAAGCAATCCACTGTTTCGGGCAGAGAACAAAGGCCTCGGACTTGAAGATGCTAACCCCCATCCCAGCCATTTTGCACTCAGCTGCAAACCACCCCAATGCCTGCTGGAGGTCACAACTAGGAAGCCAACAAAACCACACGATCTGCAAAAAGCAGAGATGAGATTTTGAGGCCCCCAAACTGGAAACCCTCCTCCCCCCCCGGCTGCTCCTTCAGATCCTGTCCATGAAAATCACAAACAGGACCAGTGACAAGGGGCAACAGCTCCACATACTCTGCGCCCGCCGTGGTCTAGTGGTGCTGCTGGCACTCTCCGGAGACGGGCTGCGATGCTCGCTGGAGAAAAACAATGATTGACTAGAGTGGAAGGGAACTACTGCATAGAGCGTGGTGCTGACGGACCGCCATGTGGTATGTGGAAATTGGGGGCCTTAAGGCTCACCGTGATTAAACCTCTGCAGTGTCTCCCTGTAGTCACAGTGAGAATACAGGGAGTCTAAGGACAATGCTGCATCTTTGAATGTCTCATTTTCACCTTTTTCTGTGGTTGGGTTAATGTAGTAGTTAATGTCTTTTTAAAGCTAAGTTAGGACCTCTCTATATTCTCAGTATGTATTCAAGTGTCCTCAAATGTTTGTGAATACAGGCCCTGGCTTATATTAAGTGTAATGAGATATCTTTTAATTATCAATCAGATGAATGCACTTGCTTAGATTTGAGTTTTTTTGCAGTGGGGCAGTGGCCTTCCTGCTCATCTACTTCTTTATTGTCTGACCTCCAAGCCGTGATTTCGTGTGATCTTACCTCTGCATCTCCTTTATTCTTGTACCAGATGAGCCGCAGCTTGGCGTTGGTGGCCATGGTGTAGTTGGTTCGGATGTAGCTGTAGAACAAGGCACATTTCACCCGGACGGGTTCACCGGCCAGAACATGGTACTCCTTCAGATCCACTGACCAGTCTAGGCATCCGTCCACTGTGAGCAGAGAACAAGAAAACGATGAATATTGAAATGAGGTGATAGGGTTTCAGTGTACAGACAATTATGAAGTAGACAACTCCAATTTCAGCAGCAACAGAAGGGGTTCAGAACATTAATGGAAACAGTGTGGGACATTCATTTACAAGAAAACAAAGAATGAGCAGTCATTAAAGCGAGCTAAAACTAGCTAATAAGAGTACTGTGAGACAAAAAGAAAGAGCTTTAGTGACAGGGAGGTTGTCCTTTCATCTTCCTTTTCCAATATTGTACTTCATCTTTGGAGCAAGAAATCCAAAAGATCCATAGAAACATGTCATAAACTGTGTGTCAAAGATAGAGAGAGACTTTCAAAGGGCTGGTGTATCAGTTCATAGAAAAACAACATTCAGGGGATAAAAGATATGGCTTGATAATAAATCAAATTACTGTTCAAACTGAATCTTTGCCTCTATTCTGTTATTTTCTCCCCTAGTTTTTGCATGTAACCGAAAGAAAAGGGAAAAATGCAGGACTGCAGAAGAAGTGGGAGACGTCAGCGCCAAGATTCAGAGAAATAAAAGCAGCGGAGGAGGTCGAGACCAAATGAAAACATTGGAAAGCAGAGAGAGAAGTGTGTGGTGGCGATGTCTGGGTGAAATCAGGTCAACCAGAACGGACAGAAAACAAGTTGTAGATGGAAGACAAGTGGAGCTGGTGAGACGTAGAGGTCAGGACGGAAAATGACAAGGAGCTCTCCCAAATGGACTTCCCTCCTCCCGCCACACATTCCTCTCTCACTACACGTCCCTTTCTGCTCCTTCCTTTTTCTTCTTCTGCTGTCCTCTGATTTTATTTTCTTCGCCTCATGGTCGGAGGCTCAGATAGATGCACTCTGTTTTAACTTAAGCCCTCAGGCCCGTGCCAAGGGGCCTTCCCTCTATATTACAGCCTCTATACCCTGCAGCAGTGAAATCTCCAAGTCAAGTATCTGCCCCCCAAAAATATTTTCAAGTCCTTCTTTGTTTACCTTCCATTGATTGAGTCTGAAACTGGAAATAATAAAAGTTTGTAAAAATCCAGTACAGGTGCAAACAAAAATAAATACATCATCTAGAAAAGAACAGAGCATTTTCTACGAACAAAATAATATCAAAATGTTTGTTTAGTTTTGTATCTTTTCTTTTTCTTGCATTCAATTGGTCACTACATGTGCTGAAAGCCCCGACCACTTTCTTAATCCATCTGAATCACACTTTTTTTCTTTTTTATCCACAGGCGCAGATAACAGCTAAAACATTATAAACACTCTGCGCCTGATTCACAAATTGAGGGCCTTATGTGCCTGCTAAACCTATGAAAACGAGTCAAAACAGACACTATCGGGGTGCCCGTGGCTTGATGGTTGGTGTGCAAACCCAATGTATGGAGGCTGGGATCCGGCCTGTGGCTCCTTTCAGTATGCCGTTCCCCAATCTCTCTCTCCCTGATTTCTAACAAAGCCCAAAAATCAATCTTAACCCCCCCCCAAAAAAAAGATACACTGTCTAATTCACAGAACACATGCAAAGGGTTAACTGCTACCTTAGCTGCGCTGAGTCTGTAATGTTTATTTTAAATTAGCCATTATGCAATCATGTAATGACTTGAAAATGAACCACCTGTAAATAAAGTCTGTCTACATTACTTTGACATTACTATGATTGATATAACGAGGGGTTAAATCAGTGCGGGGCTTTCAGCTTGAGGCTTGACACTTCAGCCACAGGTGTGGAGACGTCTGGAGCTGTTACGCACGACACAAGTGTTGTGTTGTTTTTTTCTCTCTCTTTATTTTCATCATTTTATCGTAAGTGGAAAGAATTGACCTCGGTCCACATGAGAGTGCATCTCTGCGAAGAGTGAAGGTGCAGATAGCTTCTCTGCACAGAGCAGCACAACTTTTGGGGCGTGTTTGCACCTGAATGTCTTTAGTGGTTTATGCTTTGTGAGAAGGAAAAAGATCAGGAGCACATGATGTGCAATTCTTTGAGCTACTAGCTCAAAGTGAATCAGGTCCATAGTTTACTGGATGTACCTTCATGTGGCGATGAGACGATACCCTACAGCCAATGGAGTTCCTGCATCCCAGTGGAAGTCTACCACTGTATATCAATTAGACCTGTTTTACTACTGTGTAGAATGTATGAGGTGTCTTTATAATAAATTTGTCAAGTTAAGTCACTTACAAAGATTTAAAGGCTTCATTTGAATCAGTTTGAATCATAAATTTACCACCATGCACTTTATCGGTTACATTTATAGAGTTATCAAAATGTGTGAAGTCATGCAGGAACAGACAAGATAACAGGTAACAAATACACACAGGCACACACACATGCATGAATACTCAAAAGCACATGAATGGCTGTCTAATAAATCTACTAGTTTGTGTGCGAGTATGCGTATACTCACACACACAAACTAGTAGATTTATTAGACAGCCATTCACTCTTTACCCCTTACAAATGATTTAGTCACATCAGTGTCTCTCTCTCTCTCTCTTTCTAACTCTGTCTTTGTCTTTCACACACACACACACACACACACACACACACACACGCAAAGTCTTGAGCAGCAGTCACTTAATCACTGACAACGTTGCCAGTTATTCCAAAGATTATAGCCTCCAAAACTCATTGAGTGTTTTAGCATACAGGAAGACAGCTAGACAGAGAGATGACAATGTTTGAGTAAGATTTTAGATTTGGGTGGAAAAAAAAGTGTGTGTGTCTGTGTGTTTGTGTGTGTGTGTGTGTGTGTGTGTGTGTGTGTGTGTGTGTGTGTGTGTGTGTGGGTGTGTGTGTGTGTTTGTGTGTGTGTGTGTGTGTGTGTGTGTGTGTGTGTGTGTGTTTGTGTGGTGGTGAACTGTGGGGGTGAGGGGGGGTGTAAGTGTTTGTGCTAAAAATTAAGTAATGAATAGACCAGCCAGACGTGGTTGTTGAAAATTAATGAGCTGACACAAATTAAAGGTGTGAGCGCAGTCCATTCAACACCTACAACAGATGAGTACACACACACACACTAACACACACACACACATATACACGCACACACACATATACACACATACACACAGACACAAATTGATGCACTAAGGGAATCACATTAATAGAAAATCACATTAGTTTGGTCCGCTGGACTAATGCTTTTTGTTGAATAAAATGTGTAACACAGGTCAGACAGCCACACACACACACACACACACACACACACACACACGCACACACACATTCAAACAACAAGGCCATATGCAGGTCATATAAAAGCAAACTCCCAATAATTCATTCATCACTGCATCATGCTCGTTCATGTGTTGAATTTTGAAGGTGTGTGTATGAGCATCAGTGCACATTTGTATAGAGGCCTGAAGAACGAGTTTGTGTCTGTAGACATATTAATGTTTGGGCGAGGTGGGCAAACATATCGTTCCCCGTCAACCCTTTCTGCACATGTCTGCTCCAAACGGCAGAGTGAGAATTACACTGGATTGAAAAGTTTCAGGGTTTGGAAAACTGCAGACAGTATTTTAGCTCCAAATGTGCAGAGTCATTATGCAAACACACACACTAGTGTTGAAGTACTCGAAATCAGTCTTGGACTCGGGAACACTTTTTGTAAGGTCTCGGTCTCATCCTGGAATTTAAAGCATTTTTACTCAGTCTTGTCTCGGTCTCAGACTGGACAGATTTTAAATCAAGACCGGACAAGACCACCATAGATTGGCTATTTTCACGTCATTACTTGAAGTGCCCTTTTCTAAAAGAAGGAATCATTTCAATTCATTCATAACCTTCCCTGTGTGAGTGACACATCCACTGCACACAAGATTCTGATTTTTTCAGTTATAGTTATGGTCTTGGTCTTGACTCGGCCTCGATCCCCGAAATGTCTCGGTCTTGTCTCAGTCTCAGAGCACTCGGGTATGTCTTGGTCTTGGTTAGTGTGGTCTTGACTACAACACTACACACAGAGACACACACACACACACACACACACACACACACACACACACACACACACACAATTGGGAATTGGGATGCATGAAGAGCCATTGCTACAGCTTATGAATGTGAGGTGATTTATAAAGGGAGTGAATTTGAAACTCAATCAATATAAGTTTTAATTAGTATAAGCATTATGAAATCCAGCATACTTATCTTTTTCTGGCTGGTTTTTGCCTGTTACATGTGGAATTTTGTCAAGTCACTGGTTGAATGTTTCATTTAAGAGTATCAAAACTGTCCAGTTAATGTCCAAGAAGAATATCGGCAAACCAAATCTGTTTGAGCTGCCGATAGAATATTCCCAGAAGAAACTTATTTGAATATCATCTTATATGAAACAGTTTAGCAATCTGTACTTGTGTGGTTCACTGTCCATGGTGCTGAAATGTATTACAGTAATGTGCTGACACCTTTAAGCTGTTTTTTTCATTATTATTACAAAATAATATGACTATACATTAAGAGTGTGTATAAGCTTTTCGACTCTATTACTCAACAACTGTCTTTTTTATTACAAAGCAGTTAAAGGTCACATTTGTCCTCCTTTCCAAAAAGTGTAAATAAGTCTCAGAGCTCCCCAAAACATGTGTGTGAAGTGTCTTGTTCTGAATCCACTCTGATCCTGTATCTGATCATGTCTATAAACCCCTCTATTTCAGCCCTGCTCAGAACAGGCTGTTTCTGTGTCTGTAGCTTTAAATGTAAATGAGCTGTGTCTGACCACGCCCCTCTCTGGAAGGGCTAGGGTGGCTTGGACTTTCTTACACCATGCCCTATTGTTTACGGTGAGAAGGCAGATTCAGAGGGCAGAACAAACACCTAGCTGTGGGAGTGTCACCCACCTGGGGGAGGGGTTACTGCCCTTTGTGATGTCATGAAGGGAAAATCTCCAAACGGCCTGTTTGAGCACACATTTTCTGAAAAGTGGAGCAGGGAAAAGACGGAGAGGATGGACTTTTTTCATAATTGTGGGGTTTGTAGACGGACTAGAGACACATATTATGAGTCCACAATACATGCAATAATGTTGACACCCTAAATCTTTTTTAACGCTAACAAAGGTAATGTCATCGCTGACATTCTGAAAAAGGTCCAGTTTTGTCTTTCAGTTTGAAGTCTTTAAGTTTTTTCAAGCTCCTGTGAGGACTTTTGAACTGGTTAAACAGACTGAAATTACACATGATATCTCTATATGACTTACAAAACTACATGAGCCCATCACAGTGAGCTGACTTGATGTATACAGTCATTTGTATTGCCTGTAACTGATGCTGATGGGTTCTGTGGCCGAAGAGGCCGACAACAGCATGCAGCCTTTATTTACATTCTGTTGTGCAACGATTCTTTGGGATAGATAAGTTTGACTGACCCGAACGATACGTGCAAAGAGGTAAAGGTACAGAATCATCCTCAGAGTTGCCAATTTGATTAAAAATGAAAGCTTCTCGCACTTCTCCTTCACAGGTCCTTCACTTTCTTCCAAAGGTTTTATATTATACTCAAGCAACACCCGCAACTGTGTAAACTTCTCTAATATTGTAATCTCGTTATGAAGTTAACATTGCAATTAAAAAAGGAATAAAAAATGCGTTTTTGTGACATACAAGAATGATGTAGTTTGTGCAGTGCAGCATATTTAGTTCAGGCCTGTCACTCAAACATATAGCCCCCCAGAGCCTCCAGCCTGTCTGCATGGCTCCCACAATCCCCTGCAATACCACTACAGCTGCTGCCATAATAATAGCTTGACCTGACCCACTCACACACACACATATATACACACACAAATTCACATTCACAAGTAATGATCCCCGCTTTCACAAACAGGTACAGTACATGCACGCCCACTCACAAAAGAAGAAGAAAGGGCGCCAGGCGCACACACACGCGTCACAGACGAGGCACAGTGTTACACACAAACACAAGTCTATCACTGCTGCAGGGCAATTTACACCCAGGTGAGAGGGAAGGAATAAAAGGAGAGACGAGGAGAGAAAGAAAACAGAAGGAAGCAAAAGAAGGTGATAGAATGAGATTAGGGTGAGGGGAAAAAACGGAGAGAGAAAGAGAGGGAGAGAAAGAAAGTACCTGCCATTTGGTCCAGTGTTTTGTGCTGATGTTCAATTTCAGCACCGAGCCGACGTGATGGTTACTTCTTTTCTCTGAACACATTTTATGAGAATAGGGTTTAGCCTAGAAAGAGTTGTTTTGTGGAGAGGACATACTGTATGTACCCTGTATGTGTGCGTGTGTGTGTGTATATGAGAGAGAGAGCGACACACACCAATGACGCTCTGAATGTTGGCCATTTTCAAAATGACTCCTTCAAATGAGTTTGCACTCTTGCACAAATATGTGGAGCCAATGCCTAACACACACACACGCACGCACACACACACACACGCACGCACGCACGCACGCACACACACACACACACACACACACACACACACACACACACACACACACACACACACACACACACACACTAAAGCTATCTATTTTATGAGACGAATGAATATGGTAATGCATGTGTGGGTTATGGCCTTCATTCAGTGCAATGGAGTTACAACAGCATCTATCAGCCTGTAAGTGGCACAA
This sequence comes from Tautogolabrus adspersus, assembly GCA_020745685.1. Taxonomy (NCBI): domain Eukaryota; kingdom Metazoa; phylum Chordata; class Actinopteri; order Labriformes; family Labridae; genus Tautogolabrus; species Tautogolabrus adspersus. Next base: position 4,903,917 of record CM036540.1, read on the forward strand.
CACAAACACACGGATAACATGCACACAGACTCAGGTATCACTCATGAATACACACATATACCTACACACAGAGTAAAACAGTCAAGCTCATAAAATGACACACTCACTTATACATTCACAGCCATACATTGACACACAAGTGTCAGTGCTGAATAAATGGAGTTGACCACATTCTGCCCTCTGTCTAACGCTCCCTAAAAGACACAGCAATATCTGCAAACATATACACACACAACACTCACATTTGTGTCAATCGGATTAAATGAAGCAGGTTGTTGAAAAAAAAAAAAAAAAAAAAAGTTCCCTTTATGAAACCTAAACTGCTTCTCTTTGTATTTGTGTTGATCAGAGAAGGTAGGCTGCTTTAAGGCAACACACCAGGGCCGTTTTGGACGCCCCTCGGTTTTTCAGGCAAACTGCAAACCAACAGGTGTTGCAGCGATGGAAGAGAGCACGCAAACGGCTTCAGATACAAATGATTCTACCCGATCATTTTTCTAATAAGCTCCACGAGCAGAAACGTGCTCAAACTAAGATCAATATGGGAGATGCTTTTGAAAAATGGAGAGAGGTTAGAACACGGAAAGGTTTACAGACCGATGCAGAGCTGGCTAAACACTGAAGCTTCAGTGTCCACCACATGGCAACCTGCGTGAGCATCGACTCTAGGGAGGAGGGGGCGGGGGGGGAGACAGCTCATAATGTTTTAATTTGGACTGCAGTACCTGTTTTAAACACTAGGTGTCAGAGTTACATATTGCTCCTTTAAATATTTAAGGTAAAAAAAGATGACAGGAGCCACTGACATCTGTTCCCTCTAAGTGATAACTTTTGTGGCAGAGCTGCTTTGGACTTAAACGTTCATCAAATACTCAGGGTCCTCTAAAACAGACAATGATCCCCTAATAAGAAGAAAATATGCACTTTGATTGGTCAGGCTAGAGGCCAGGTGCATCACTGTTGCACTTCCATTGACAACTGATTTTACTTTACTTGTACCATGAGCCGCTTGACTCTTTCACTGAGCTTATAATATGTGCAGATGATTGAGTGAAGCAAGTCTGTGAGTCGCAGTGACAACTGAAACATGTTCATAAAGTGAATACTTGGGTCAGTAAACGAGGTCTTAGAGAAACATAGGAAAGAAGGGGATGTAATGAGGAAATGTACAGTATGAAGGAACAGTTTTGAACATGGCCACTAATGAAAAGTAATAGGTCCCTGTGCAGCAAAATGCATGCCTGCCAATAAGCCATAATAACCCCTGAAGAGTTTTATTCATAAGGATAGATGAATGTATAAGGAGGAGGAACAGGAAGATGATGAAGTGGAGAAACAAATAAAGTAATGTATGAGTAAACGTGAGCCATGTGAGGACAAATAATGAGAAAGTGTGTGATGTGTTTCCTTATGGAGAAACTTCTCCTGAATGATGAGAGGGTGGAGGATAAAAAGGAGGAAGTAAGAAGAAAAATCAGACAACAGCAGCCTAAAAACAACATTCATAAATCAATGTCCAATTCAATGTGGTACCTTGGTAACATGACTCTAATATATAAGATCAGAGAGGACATGACTGATGATGTGTTTCACACTGGAGGTAATGTTAGTGTTTCTAAAAATGATAATGTAAATAGTGCACTGACTGCTCTTACTTAGCACATAGTCTACCAACCACTCAATGTCCTTTACATTAATGTGTTAACCAAACGACCAGTTACTCCACATTAAAGTAATATTCTGTAAACCACAGCAACCTCCCAGACAGGGTCTGAAACTAACTTTGCGGTCTATCTGTCACCACAGAGACCGATGCTTTTTTCACACATATAGGGCTTTCACAGTTGCAGAAAACTACTGAAAAACTCCTGATATTTCCAGTAGGAGCTGCATGTGTGAGCGCAAACAGACATTTTTTTCACTCTGACTTCACCCGGAGTTTCTCCTGCCAGACCCCTAGTATTTTTTCTGCTTAAAGTCTGTGAGCTGATGTGAGAACGCAGCAGGATATTATCCGGAGAATTCCCCTCGAGTGAGTGGGAGGGGGTGGTGACATTTATATACTGTGACTGCTGCACGGTGCGTAGACTGTATGAATGAGACCTCTACGATCTCTGTGCTCATAATCAAACTGCTGCATTATGTTTTCTGTTTATCATTATGTTCCTCTCTTTTGTTGACATTGTGATTCCGTTAAAAACTACACATATCATTGATGTAAAGGGAAATATTCTCGTTTAACTACATTTTTCAGTAGAGTTGTGGTAGTGTCACTGTTATCTGAATCAAATATATTCTTTGTAGCTTAGCTGTGTTATTGATCAAGTAGTGCGGCAGGGTCCAGGCAAACTACATTCACCCCACAACAAAGTTGAAGCGGAGCGCTCTGTCACAAACTTTTAAGTATGAGTAGAAGACGCCTGTTATACATGGACATGTAGTTCTCGCCGACTATCAACTTCGCATGACGGTGACATCACTGTCTAATCCTTGATGTCCATGTCCTGCTGCTGGGGATGCGGACAGGCGAGCGTGAGCTGACCGACAGGTGACACACATGCAGGTGATTCCCGAACAAGCTAACACAACAAACCCCTATGCAGTTAATCATCGCCAGTGCAGTCTGCAAACACCAGCTCGCAGAGGAGGACAATACACAAGAGGACGGTAGAGAAGTTGCTGCTTGATAACCAAGCTAAGCTATTAAAGAGATATTTGATTTACTGAATAAAAAAACAAAGCTACCACCAAGAAACATATAATCAAGCTAACGCTACTTTTTGTAGCTCTGTTATTGCCCAACACTGACAATATGTTGGAAGACACAAAGTTATGGTGCATTCATGTGGTGTCGGACACATCGGGAAAACAAGTTTCCAAGTCCTAAAATGCACATGAATACCTGCTCAAGTCAGAACAACAACTCGGAAACTCGGGAAAAAATTAGGTTCCTGACTTGCCGACTTGACGTCATAATGATCACCACATGGGGGGCAAAATATGTTTTGTTATTGTTAAGATACTTTTTATTAATTCACGTATTGCACATCCACTTTTTGCTGAAATATAACTCGTAACAGAGACATTCCACTGATCTTCTTCGTAGCATCCACGCTGTTTTTGGTAGTTGTTACAACAGTCAGACTTTCCGAACTAAAATCACGTGAACACACTGAAGCCAGAAGAACGACTTCCCAAGTCGGAAACTGGGACCATCCGAGGAGCACGTGAATGCAGCATTAAGCCTATATATCACCCATTGATCCAATTCCTCCTTGTAGCCTCCACGCGTCTCTCTACTGGTACAAACAATTGGCTGTAGTGATGTTTCCTACAGCCTTCAACTCTCACAACCACTGCTGACACACTGCTGCACCTAATTCTGTTTATGTCATACAGCGCCTTTTCATATTCTACTAGTTCCCCTTCAGGCAACGATCTTGAAGACATATTCAATGGGAGAAACAAGTCTGAGACAAGAAAGAAACTTGAAGATGGCTCAATCTGAAACAAGACTTACTCTGCAAAAAACAAGAAACAAAGCAACATGCAACCACCAGAGGATTATCCAGACAAGCAGAAGAAAGATAGGTTGGAAATGACAGTTAAGGAAAGTCAGAGCAGGGAATACAGGCCTCACCAATTAGACAACACGTGGGAGGACTTGAATACAAACAGATCAATAGAGAAGGACGCAAAAGAGAAACTTTGTGAAAGTAACGGATAGATGAAAGGGAAAATTTGTGAGGAGATGAAAGGAAGTGAAACGAGAAGACGAGCATTTGGAGAAAAAGAACATGTACAGAGCGGTTGGAGGTAATTGATAGGGTTTTTCTTTAACATCTTTGTCCATTGTTTATATAGACTTTGTTGTGCCAGTAAACTGTTGCCGTGCACTTTCGTCTTTTTGATCATAAACCTCTGATCTTGACATTTTTACAGAAGGGTGGTATTTCATTCTATTCAGATAATGATTGTTTGTATTACATGTTGAGATGCGGATCATCCCACTTTCCTGCTTTCACCAGAACAATGGCACTAAAATGACAAAAGCTTTTGTCCTCTGCTGTACTTAAAGGTAGAGTCAGTAGCATTTTCCTAAAACTATAAAATATCGACTTGTGCTGTTTAACTATAACTAATGGGCCTCCATACATGTGTGGTGACTGTGTCTGCAGAAACCTCTGACTGAATGTTGATGTTTTGGTTGACTTGGGTCGTTTTTGTTGGATGTGTTTCCAATGACAGCACACAGGTGAGTTTGGGAGTGGATATAATTCGGCGAATGGATACCAATCAAACTGGCAAATATTGCGGACGAGGGGTTAATGGCAAAGCGCAGGTTCTAAACTCCGGCAGTTAGCTTGTGCTAGCTTGCTAAATTATCTGCGTTTTATCAAACGCTTACTTGTGGTCATCCAGCAGAAAACATGCAAGCATATCTTTTTTTTAAGGAGTTAAATCAGCAAAAAAATATTTAAAATGACAAATGTTGCATATAGGCTGCAGTCAATCATATTTCACTTTTTTAATTAGTTCACAGCAAGCTCAAGACGTCTGTTTCCTACAACACAAATTTCCCTAAAAGCTGGGACATTGTGTAAAATGTGAATATAAACAGAATGTGATGATTTGCAGTACATAGAAATCCCGTATTTGATTAAAAATTGTGCAAAGACAACATGTCAAATGTTGAAATGTCACTGTTTTTGGAAAAAGCTATGCTTAATTTGTATTTGGTGCCGAAAACATTAAAAAAAAGTTGGGACAGTGAAAATAAATACAGAGGCGGCTGTGGCTCAGTTGGTAGAGTCGGTCGTCTCTCAACCCGAAGGTCGGGGGTTCGATCACCAGCTCCTGCAGGTCTATGTCTGATGTGTCCTTGGGCAAGACACTTAACCTCAAGTTGCTCCCGCTGCTTCGTCGGCGGGGTATGAATATGTGTGATGGGATTAGTTACTTCTGATGGTCACTTTGCTTAGCAGTCTCTACCATCAGTGTGTGAATGTGTAGGTGTGACCAGCGGTGTAAAGACGCTTTGAGTAGACAGAAGACTAGAAAAGAGCTAAACAAGCTCAAGATAATTTACCATTTACCATACTGGAGGAGTTGTGAAATGCTAAAAACACACATGACACAGTTAATACTTTTGTGTTATGTTCTACTATTTTCAATAAAATATGGGGAGATGACTGACTCTACCAACTGAGCCACAGCCGCTCAGCAAAAAGCATTTAAACGGTTGATGTTCTGATGCTGATTGAAAAAAGAGAAGAGTCATGATTCTACTCTTTCCTACAACAAAATCTTTCCAAAACAACTTCCTTACGACAGGCATACTTGCATGGTAAAAATATGAATTCACCACAATGACAGAGTGGGAAAGAAAAGGTTTTCAGCGCTCCATCAATACGACAGCTATGAGAAAATTCAACTGTGAATGAATTTAAAGAAGTCTCAGAGCAGCTCCAAACAACTTTCAAGCTCTGAAAACATTGTCCTCTGTCAGACTGCGATTATGGGTCGGTGCATGTGTGTGCGTGCGTGTGCGTGTGTGTTTGTGTCTATGTGAATGTGAGTGTGTATTAATATATACGGGTCTCCTACCCTCTCCATTTGTCACTGTGTCGATGGAGCATGCTGCACAGCAACTCCCACATTTGTCAGTAGTACACACACACACACGCACACACACACACACACACACACACACACACACACACACACACCGGCACACACACACACCGGCACACACATACACGCACACAAACACACCGGCAAACACCCACTCTTGGTCCCCATGCTTTCTTCCTGCCTGTCATTAATAAAGAGAAGTGGCTGCACACCTGTTCACTGACAGCACCATACAGAGAGAGGGAGGGAGAGAGGGAGGGAGGGAGGGCGAGGTAGAGTTGGGTAAAAGTGCAAGAGAGTGTGACACGAGTAAAGTCTCACAGGTAAAGGTGTAACAGGAGTGTGACTGAATATCAAAAGAGGTTGGAGAATTAATACATGAGACCATACCTGTTTTCAGGGGTAGTTCTTTTTTTACAGTGGGGCTGTATGAGGTACTTGTGAAAAGTAAGTGGGTGCTTCCGAATTGCAAAGTGCCTACACAATCTGACAGTAGACAGTCCCTTCTATCTGTGCTGTATACTGTTAGGACCTACTGTTCAGTAGGAACACACAGTAGGCTGATATTTGTTCCTAATTCGTCTGATTCATTCAGTGTGGAAGTGGCGTGATTAGCCCGCCTGACACTCCAACTCATGTGTTTATCACACATGAGTTGGAGTGTCCGTGCAGGATGGCTCAGTAAATAATACAAAACTTCACATTGCATGTAAACAATTGAACAACTTAACATTTGAAAGGCACGTTACCCAAAACGGCCGCACCCATCCTCGTTTTTATTTTTTTTCCATCCTCGTTTGTTTTGATTTCACACATTATGGGTGTTAAAATAAAACTAATTTCCTGAAAGGATGCATCCAAACACAAAACCCGGAAGTTAGCATCCATGCTGAAATGTTCAGTCTACTGAGGTGGACCCAAAAAATGCCCACTGAATGACCACCAGGATCAGTCTACTGAAACCCCCTACTGAAAAGTCTGCGCTTCATACTAAACTGTGGCTTTTCGGAAAGGGCCCGTGTGTTTGGTTAGCCGCAGGAGATGTCGGTCAGCTCGGCCCCTTTAAGACACCGGCCGGACTGTCTGCACGGGAGCTAGGCTTGACATCGTTGTCGACTGGACCATCTTTACCACATCATTTAGCACATTTTAAGAAAAAAAATACCAAAAACGATTTGTGAATATCTCAGTGCTTTACTTTCCATCAGAAAGCTACTTAGTTTGGCACGTGTCCACGACCACAGCACATGCGTGTTCTTCCACCTGCAACGAATAACCTACCTTCCACCCGGCTTCTCATTAAAGGGGCCGAGCTGACCGGCGTCTCCTGTGGCTGACACACCTACAAATTAACACGCACCTCATACAATCCCACTTCAAAAATGTTGAACTATCCCTTTAAGCCTATGTAAATATGTACACAACTATAGGTCTTAACCTTTTATTAAATTAAATATTTCTCTTTTCTTTATTTAAGGTTCATTCACTCACTTAAACATCTCTTCTCAGGGATGGTTGTTGTGCATAAATGATCTGTTTTGTTTATTACCACTCACCACCTTTTTGATTCTGTGGCTGTTATTGGCAAAAATGGCAACTCATAAATGTAAACTTAATGCAATCTGCACAACAGGTGGACTTTGACTAGCATTTCAATGTAGTGGATATTTAGTGCACTTACACAGTCACACACTGATGGCAGAGCCTGCTATGTAAAGTGACTCAGTATTAACTAATCCCATTCATACACATTTATACGCCGCTGGTGAGGCAGCAGGAGCAACTTAGGGTTAGTGTCTTGCCCGAGGTCACATCGCTGGGGATCAAACTCCCGACTTCCGGTGGAGAGACGACATACAGTATTCCCCCGCTGAGCCACAGCTGTCCCGATGCAACAGTGCTACCTGCATTACTCACCACGTGCTAAATATTACAAGGGAATTGCAGCTGTGTCCTGCTATAAACTTAAACTGGAGACTTTTGTCATGAAGACCAAGTAAGGCCTGAATAAAAGGAAGTTATTACAATGCAAGGCTGACAGATTGTACGACTGTACAGGGACAAAGGATCTGCCTGTGAGCTCAGGCTGAGAGAAGCAGACTTTTGATGTTTATGAGGGAGAAAGCACCAAAAAAAACTATCAAGACAACGGATACTTTTTTTTAGCAAACTTTTATACCACACTTCACACATAAATGATGGAGTCATAGAGAGAGAGAGAGAGAGTGATTGTTAGACACTTGTGCGTTAAGCCAGGAGAATAATGAACTCCTACACCTGTCAAGCGCTGCTGTAAGACTCCTGCTAGCTTCATTTTCCTCCTCACTCTTTCTCTCTGTTCCTCTTTCAATCTCAGAGTCTGTTCTCTATCCTCTTCTTACTCCACGTACTGTACGTATACCTACTGCTCATTTTCCATCATCACTCCGTGTCCCAACTCTCTGTTTCTTGCACCCTGTCTCTCAAGCGTGTGAATATTTTAAAATCAATCACAGCGGAACTGCTGAGCAGAAGTAGAAACAGCCTGGGAGCATGTCTTAATGTGACGCTAAACTGCTGCACATGTCGGTGTTTTTGCTTTCTGCATATGTGAGCTGTCAGTGCCTTAAATAATATACAAATACAAGGGTAAATAAGAGGTTTAAAAATCAAATCAAATGAAAAAGTGTTCTTTAAGACCTTCTCTTCTTATCTAAAGACCCGAAAAAGTGCCCAATCAGGTTGACCAAATCCTTCACCGAAAGAAATGCGTACGAAGAAAGCTCTGTCTTCTACTCTGCCCACACAGGTTAGAGAAGGTAAGAACTTTTCCTGAAGGAAAGCTGACAGTTGGAACCAGCCCGGAGGAGAAGCTCGTCACTAAGGATCCAGTGAGAGGATGCTGGTGGAGGACGGCGAATGCATGTGCTGCGCCAACTTCAGTGGACAAAGACACCGGTAAGGACGTGCTGGAGTTTGAATCACCATAACCACCAGCACAAGTAGACATATCGCAATTACCTTCAAATGGGATCTATTGACGACTGTGTACTAATATACTTTCTGCACTTTGAGATGAAAAATGCAAAACATTGAAATGTGATTTGCATTCAATGAACTGCTTAAGGAGGCAGGACGTAAAATTCTTCTCTCTTGTTCTCTCCATACTTGTGATAGATGAATTCTTTAAGTAAGGATCAGGTCATTACGGCGTGATGAGTAGCCCTAAATCACAGCAGAGAATCCAACATTATTCCATCGCCGACTCAGAGCATTCAGCATTGACTGTCCACAACAGGAAAGAGCCAGCATGTCATGGCTGCATGAAGGTTATGATCTCAGTTCATTGACAGCACTCCAAACCAAAAGAAGTGTTTGCCTGGCTGTCTTATGCCAAGTGGAAGAGCGTCTCACCTGACTTTTGGATGTTTGGATTTTGGAAACTTTAGCATGAATGCCCCAGCAGATTTGTTGGGGGTATAATTTCAATTGGATTTAATTATTTTGGATAGAACAATAATGGAGGCACTGAAATCCTGTTGAGCCCTTATTCTGGTGGGTGGTTAGACTTACAGTAAGCTTTTGACAGTAATAGCAACCATTGTATAAAAGGCACTTTCAACAATGACCACCATCATTTGCCAGCGGGGTGATAAATTTGGACCGTGCCTGCCAGTCATTTCATGTCGTTTAAACCTCTCATAATGTTATTCATCCTTCATTATACATCACCATGGCATTGTGTTTATCCATGTTAAGAGCAATTCTGATCTCATTCCAAGATTTTCAATTGAATAGCTATTCAAATGAGGAAATCAGTGCTTCCTCATCTGATGTTTGATTGGACCATGGTATTACCCGAATGTTTCAGACAGAATAGGTGAAGAGTGTATGAGACGTATAAGGACGGAGATCAGTGGTGTAGCGGTGCCTGAAAAAGTGGGTATACTTATAATATTTTTCCCCAAAATGTTTTTTTAAGTGTCTCGTCCAGCAGAGGATAAACGGCCTCTGTTATAAACAGTGACATGAAAGACTACTCGTGCATATTTAGTTAATAACTTAAGCATCATCCCTTCACCATCCTAGGAATAAAAATGCAGCATCCTACTGAATACTGTCAATCGATTAATGATGTGATTTAGAGGAAATTGAGAAGTAGGTATACCCTTTGGAGACTGAAAAATAAGTACTCTGTTTACCTGCGTATACCCTGCACTACACCACTGACGGAGAAATTGCCAAAAAATGTTAGTTGCAGAAAGCCAGTACACTATGTGATCTATCGAGATGTGGACGTTGAGAACAGAAATGTGTCTGTTGCCTTCGTCTCTTTCTGTGCATCCTAGCTAGTGTCCCATCAAGGTAAAGAAATGGTACCAAACATGTTCTTTTTATGCAATTCTTACCTGAACATGTTGGTGATCGTGTCACTTCAAGGTTAGGATTTGGGTAAAATGTGAGGAAGAGGTACCACAGTAAGAAACTGATGAATAATTAAGTTTGTTAGGACAGAATTTGGCAAGAATTTGATGACTGGCAAAAAACTCACACAGGAAACCACCAGTCCTTCAGAAGTCTGACATAAAGGAGGGGGGATACTTGCCAACAAACCTGGCAACCTCACTCTTATCCGGTCACCTTTATCACCTGCTGTTACCCCCGCAATCACCCCTAACACACACATACACACACACACACACACACACACACAGACTCACTCGCTCACTTAAATGCTGACATAGTGATTATGTGGTGTTCATAATCCTGAAATAAACTTGTGTTGGGTGAATTCACCTCCAGTAGTACAGTTTAGTGTATAAGAACTTTCATAAGGTATTGTCATGATTTGTTTTTGTGTTTGATTTCATTTCCTGTTTTGTTTTGACATTCATCCTTTGTGTTCTTGTATTTTTTGCGTGTTCCCTCGTGTTCCTTTAACCCCTCAGTGGCTGAAGCTCGATGTCCTCCCTAAACCCTAAACCCTAAACCCTAAACCCTGAGCACTTACGGACTTAATTGACGTCACCTGGAAAGTGATTGAGTGCACGAAGCTGCAAGGGCTCGAAACGGTTTAATATGAATGGGACAGCTCTCTGGACTTCTCTGTAACCATGACAGCATGACGTCAGATGGCATTAGGTATTCTTATTGTACATTTTTTACTTGACTCACTCACAGACATGGCACTTAAATGTTCATACTTAATATAGCTTATATGTAAATGTCTCTGTTGTGGGATACATGAAGGTTTATCTTATCTTACATATATAACAGGACTAATATGCTCTCTGTCTCTCTTGTTTTTTGTTCATAGACTTGCAGTAGAGTTCTAAATTAGCTGTAGTTTTCAAATATTCTTTTTTGGTAGACCGTAAATAGAGCGTGGTTTCACCTTCCTGCTTATTTACCTTACTCCATACTTGCGGGCTTCCCCTGGGAATCCCGTCTTTCCTGTCACATTGCTATGAACTATGGGTAATTCCCTCACGCTCCTAAGTCTGCAGATATGCCCACTCACGGACAGCGTGCATGAAGTGCTCAAAAAGTCAGCGAGAGATCCCTCACTCACTTGATGATTTGACAGTGGGTCAACCCTAACCCCGTCACAGACTGAGCAGCAACACGCATCAAAGTCATTGAGTGTGTGAGGGTGGACATCGAGATTGAGTGTGTTTCTCTGTTCATATTCCTGAGTTAAGCTTTTAGTGTTTCCTGTTTAGTTTCATCTTTTGTATGCCAGTGTTTCTCTTTTCCCTGAGTACGTGCATTTCCCTAGTCTTGACTTTAGTGTTTCCTGTTTTACTTTGAAGTTCTTGTCCCCAGTGATTCTTGTCTTACTTCCTACCTTTGTCTGGTTTCCCTCCATTTTGTTTCACCTGTGTCTTTTTTGTCACCCTTGTGTCCAATCACTCCAGAAGGCAAACTAACCGCTAGGCCACCTGTGCCCCTAAAAGTAGCAACGTTAGGTACATTTAAATACATGACTTAGAATTTTTCTTCTTCTTTCATTCTCCATGAATGATCATCAGCTTGATCATGTTAACCTACAGAGGGCGCTGTCCTCTTGTTTTTTTTTAATTTAATCTTAATGAGATCTTCTCGGCTCAATTTAAAAAACACGTACAAATGTTGCAACGTTTCCTGTAGCCTGTACAGTTGAACATGCAGGAGACAGTGGTCACTGCATTGACCTCGGTACATGCAGAGTCTGTGTGATGGTGATATCAGACACACCTTTATTTTGAACAAGTTATGAAAAACACAGAAAATGGCGGTTTTTGTTTGCATCAAACAAAACAAAACTGGCAGCCTGACACCCCTCGGTATTTCCACTGATGTTGCACATCCTGTAACTATTGCACATGTGCACATTGCAATTTTGATAGTAAAACAATATATGATTCAGCCCTATAGTACCAAGTCTCTCCTCTTATCTATCCTCGCTCTTTAAGGAAGCTTTAGTGGTCTGCAGTTTTGCACAAACACACTTCTGGTTGTTAACACGTTTTTTTTTTCTTTTCAAGTAAGTATGAACGTTTGGAGAGACTGCTCCTCGAGTTGTGGCTCACACAACTCTGAACCTCTTTTGTATAATTAAAGAACATAAACTAATTCAACTTAAGGATATATAATCTTTTTGTAATGTCTCCCCCATGCTACAGTTTCTTTGCTTTACATTGTCTTAAACTTATTTAAATTGTGTGTGTGCCTGATTGTGATAATGTGCACCTGCTTCTCCTCCTCGGCTCTGCAAAGAGGAAATACTGCCCCAATTACTCCAAATTCCCGGTGGACGCACAGAGCAGTTTACTCTAATCACAATAAATTATATTTATCTCTCTGAGCACTGCCAGACCAGATCCTTCTCTCTGTCTGTCTCTTTGTGTCCTCACTCTCTCTACCAGAGCTTAGTGTTTAATTAATAACATTTAATTATGCATTCCCCAAAGGCAGACATTCAATGGGAAACGTACTGCACCAAACATATGGTGATTCCATCATCCCGTGTTTGGACTGACTGGCTGGTTTTTTAAGTTTGTTGTTTAGGTTTTTCTTTTGTTACATGCAATTCTACAATACTACAATTTTACAATTCACTTAGGAGTTGCTTTTCTCCAAGTAAGAACAATACAAGCAAGGATTTAGAAAGGAGGAAACAACAACAACAGTAAGTTCAAACAAACAGCTTTAATTCTGATCGGACACACAGGAGCTGACAGGAAGTGATCAGAGGCAGAGCTCAACATCGACAGCTGTTCTTGAGACTTCTAATAAGCATTTTTTTTATTTTTTTTTATTTTATTTTATATACTTTATTAATCCCCGAGGGGAAATTCTTCATCAAAACCATCCTAAATATCGTCACTATGAAACAAAACCATCGTCTTTTTGGGTCAGCTGGGTCTTTGGCTTTTTCTTAAAGGTGCAAAGGGACTCTGCCGATCAAATGGAGATTGATAGTTCTTTCAACACCGGGGGGCGACAGAGGAGAAGACTCAAGTTAAGCTCTGAGTATACTTGCTTTTAACTATGCGTGAGGTGGGGATCGAACCCCCCGACCTTTCGGGTCCCAACTGAGAGGCGAATATCCTGACATTTATTGATGCAAAGCTAAGCCGGCCAATACAGTAAAGTTGCAATTTAAAGGTTAAAGAAGCCTTAGTAACAAACTAAACTACTACTACTTTTAGTGTTTGTTCAAGTCCATCAGCTTTTTATTATTTTAGATAATAGGCTCCTGTTTCCACTTTGAAATTACAATCAAATTATCTGCCTCTCTGTAAAATCAGGATGACTCATAACAAATAGATGATAGTCATAAATTGAAGCTGGTTCACAATGTAATGTGCTTTTTAATTTTACCATCACTTTAAAATGTTCACACTTTATGTGCATGTTGTTTATAGGACTGTTGTGTACAGGTGTGTCCTAACTCCAGCATGCTAACTAGTTCTGTAACACAACATCCTGCTTCATTTACAAAAGGGTCGCCCTGACAAAGCACCAGAGGGTGGCATCCATCAAATGTTTCAGTTCCCTGCCCCTACACTTCGATCATCAGACACAATGGGCAGCTAAGAAGATGACGGTTACCCATGTTCGGATCATACCTACTTCTGCATCTCGTTTTTTTACATTTATGTAATGATGTTACGAAATTACTTTCAAAAAAACAACACAGTGTGGACGGCCTTAATCTGGGTCAAGAGGGGACATTCATTCCCATAATGCATTGCATATATAGACCACAGTAATCATTAATACGAAAGGGCTTTTACACATCACTGAACCTTATATGGATTATGGAGGACTGACATCAACAGAATGCAGTTTAAAATCAACCTCTGCAGAGAAGGTACGAAGGAAGGACCTTGAACCTGCAATTGTGCCACACACCCAAGGCTGCTCGTGCCAAGGTTTGATAGAGAAAAAACATGACAAACATGAATTATGGAGTAGGTTGTTTACATTAAATCGCCATGGTTTTCTTTTAAAAGGAGTTCTTCTGCTTAGTGGCCGATCAGTGGCAAAACGAAGGAGACATACCCAATGCAGTGCCATAAATGGTAAGTGTCTTGCCCGAGGACACATCGGACATGGGGCTACAGGAGCTGGGGATCTAACCTTTTGGTGCAGAGATGACCGACTCTACCAACTGAGCCACAGCCGCCCGATATGAAAAAGAGTGTGGAAATAGTCGAGAAATGGTGCATCAAATAAAACATGATGATGAACGCTACATTGACAGAAATACACTTTGAAATACTTTGAAATTTCAGCTAAAAACAAAAAATACAATACTGAGCCCTTAGTCCTGAGTCCGGCTCTGCTGCAGTAAACTGCTGTCAAAGGTCCTGTCAACTGAATGGCACAAAGTGGGAGGCAGGAATAGCCAGACAGCAAAGGAGGCTAGTAATGCAGGCTGTCACATTGGTGAAAAATACACCATTATACCAGTGAGTAATGAATGGGTGTCCAATGCACTCCTGATTTAACTTACAGAATATGTCAGAAAATGTCTTAACTAAAACTAGCATGTCCCTGGACTATTTAGACTGAATGTGCTTAATCATAGCCACATTACAGAAAACGTAATAAAGCAATAATATGTAGACACGTGTGTGAATTTGGTTGAATGTACTTTTGCAACCACCAAAGGGCTCTGCGTATAAACTGCACAGTCATAGACACACATAGTGCTGTTACGTCTCGCCCTCATAGACGACTTGCACACAGAGGCTGGCAAAGCCGCCAAATACTTTTTGAGAAGCCTAAGACTCACGTCCACTGACAAGGTACAGTGTTACCAGACTTTGTGCAAATTTGGCTCTGCAAGCGTCTTCAGCTTGTTGTTTGCGATCTGTTTGCAGGTGGAGTATGTGTATACGTATTCGGCTGTTACCGTTTATTATGCTTGGTGAGGTAGGTGTGTAAGGTTCCAAACTAATAAAGTGAAGTTGAAGATGAGGCGAGGAAAGAGACAACTTTCTGATGTAAGATTAATTGGTTTATCTGTTTGTTTGTATGTATTGAGACATATCTTGGGTTAGACGACTTTCTGCACCCGGTACAGCTGCTAAACACGAGACAACGATGACACAGTTAAAGATAGAGCTCCAGGTTACGTGGCAATCTGTAATGAATAAAATCTGCAGGGATGTACACTCTGCTTCTTGCTCAGGCAGTCTTTTTTTTCTCTCCTTGGCTTCATCCGTTACCGTCCTCTTCCTCTTAGCCCCAGCCGTTGTGTCAAACTGTACAAATGGGTTAACTGGCTTCTTTTTCAAAGTGAAGGCCGTTGCCATGCACTTCTCACAAGATGACCTCGGCCCACGAAAGTAACATAGGGCAGTAAAGAGGCAATTGGGTCCGACGCCACTCTCCCTGATGACAGTTCTTGTACTTGTATCCACCTTAGAAACTACTGTACTTGAACTGTGGCTGTACTGAACTTTAATGTCTGTTTCTGGATTAAATATTAATCTGCAATTTCCTCAGTTATATCTGTTTTGGCAGTGTACAGAGCTGGTAATTCACATGACGCAGTAAATCTAATTCTACTACGGGGCAAAAAAAAAAGATCATAAGGTTAGCTAACCCTAACTCATTCAATTCAGAACTTATTTTGATGACTTCAAAGGTTTTCTCTCATTCTGTATTGATTTTTATTGTCAGAGTGATTGCTATAATTTACTCAGGGGCTACAAGAGAGCAAGGCAGGAGTGTGTATTAAAGGGAGGAGAGGTCTGTGTGCGTGTTTGTGTGTGTGTGTGTGTTTGTGTGTGTGTTTGAGAGAGAGAAAGAGAGAGAGAGCGAGAGCTGCAGGAAAGCAATGTGTAAGAAATATGTTCTTGATGTAACCTAACCTGATATAAAGAGCATAATGTCTTTATGTATTTCATGATATGCAAATCGTCTTCCATCATTCAGTGGGAAATACTGAAATGTGACAACTGAGTCTAAAAGATCATGAAAACGTGATTTTTATTCACTACAACATACCTTGTTTTATTCAATGTGTTTAAACTATCATTATATAAAAAACTCTTAACAAAAACAAGATTTTCCTCTTAAAAAATCCGGGTTGTCTTATATTCAAACCAATAAGCTAAGTTAGAGTGTTTCTTTTTCAAGTCATGATTAATTTAAAACATCTTCATCCCTCTCTCTGAGTTTACCTCGAGCTCTAAATTACAGTGAACTCAACGGAGAGATGTTGAGCCGAGCAGTTGGTACACTTTTTGTCCCTAAAATGTGTCTCAGAGTGATTAAAAAATGATGCTTGTCAGGGGGAAACACATCATCCTTCAGCTTTACCCTGCTTCAGTGCTTTTAAACATCAGTGATCGTGGTGAGACACTGACAAAGCTTCTTGAAGCTTGTTTTTCCTCCCCCCCCCACACCCAATGAGACAGCATGAAATGCAGTCACATATCATTGGTGCTGCTTGGTTGTCGAAACATGTCGTCGTTTGGGTATGGTGCTGCAAATAAACATGTCTTGAAAAACAGTATTGAAGAGTGCTGCCTCAAACCCCTCGCTCTCCCATTCAGAGCACAGTTCACCGTAGTCAGATTCCTTTGTGTGTAATAGGGATGTTAATGATTAATCGATTAATCACCGTTAAGAATTTAACTGATTAAAAATGTATTTAC
Organism: Tautogolabrus adspersus; assembly: GCA_020745685.1. Classification (NCBI taxonomy): domain Eukaryota; kingdom Metazoa; phylum Chordata; class Actinopteri; order Labriformes; family Labridae; genus Tautogolabrus; species Tautogolabrus adspersus. Next base: position 4,920,689 of record CM036540.1, read on the forward strand.
CTACAATCTGTTTACAATTTTACCTGCGGTCACATGTAATACCATTTTATACCAAAGGACGGCGTCAGTAATATCTGAAAAGGAAGAAGGGGGACTGAGAAGTGAGGCTAAAATGAAGCGGCCAGTTTTCTGCAGCAGACTTATTGTGAATAGACTGTGCACACGACTTAGGGCTGATCACGGAGATGTGCTCGTCTGTCTAAAATAAAACACTAGGTACATATATTACGGTGAGTAGAGTATTTTATGCGCTCTCCTGAACGTGTAGACGTGTTAATCTTCAGAAGCATTACGTTTATTGTGAAGAGGCTCATATGGTTTTATTTCACTTTTATAAAGAACTTAATGTTGATTTTAAAAAGGAGTTTCATTCGGTCAGCCCTGGTAGTCTAGAAACACGTAGTGCCACGTTTGGCATCGTTTTGTTAGCAGCGCCGTTAAATAAGGACAGTCATACGCTTTAAAGAGCGAGAGCCTCGTTGTTTGTATTTAATGAATTAATGTTTCAAGTAACTATTGTGCTGCTTGGTGGTTTCAATTAAACATAAACTGAGAGAAAGACGTGCTTTTTGTGGCTCATTAATTATGAATGATAAATTGATAATTTATGGTTAAGGGGTTCAACTATCGGTTAAGAAAAATGACTGAAATTTGCAACGCTAGTGTCTAAGCAGCTGATTGTGATCTCATCTCTAACCACAGTCTTTCTGGTGATTTATGTAATCCTGAAGGTTCTGGCATTAAAGCTTATAATGTATACAGAATACCTCTACCATGCTTTTGTAACATTAATATTTGTCCCCAGACCGTCTACATGCAAGAGTTAATCAGTTCCCAACTGCATTAGGTGTGTAAGTCAGAACTCGAGAAACTTGACTTGGTACATTTTCAGTCTGACTAACATGTTTACCTGTATTTAAAAGTCCAGTTACTAATTTTAACATCATGTAAATGCTCTGGCTGCAGTGTTACTCATAGATGAGACTGTATAAATGGGGCAGGGCATGTCCAGACTTCTTGGACTGGGGTGGCCCAACTGGGGCACTGACTTGTTAAGGGGTGGCCTGAAGTTTGTTTGCACACAGCTGAATGAAGGGCGTTGATTTACCCCTCCTGTCTGCACTAATCACATCAACTTTTAAGTAACACAAGATAATGGCAACATATAGATCTATAATCTTAATTCTACAAGACTCAAATAAAAGATGGTCGTCCAAAGTCACAATTTAAAGTATTTTAAAAAATGCAAACAAACATCTGCACACTGTTAACACACAGCCTTAATAGTGGATTTCAACATAATCTGGCAGGGTAAATAGCCAATCATGGATAAGGATTTTCAGCTGGCACCTGGGCTGGCAAGATTTCAAAGGGGGCCCATGCTGGACACGCCCCTGCACACAGGGATATGCAGCAGCACACTATTCCTCAGTCAAAGACTGGTGTGTTCCCTTTGTTGTCTATTCAAATGAGACAGAGAACTTAAAGAGGTTGAGCTTTCGATTGGCTCTGGAGAATTCATATAAACTGTAGTTAGCACTTGTTTTCTTGACCTTTGCACCTTAACATCCCCTGTTTAAGAACGGTGTGTTTGAAGGATTTAAATATAAGAGTGTCTCTAGCAAGCGAGTTTTAGTTTTTCACACGTGGTGATAAAATGTGCATTCTGGCTTTAAAGGTTTAACGTGCGACTTTTTGATCCAGTAGATGTCGCCCTTGAGCACCAGCATGAAACCAAAACAACGCGAGCTGCATTGTTGTGCTAGCAGGCTAACGGTAGCGCTCTTTAGTTAGCTCGTAGCTTCACATTGCATGTAAATTTACATGAAATGACCATGATCTAAAACACTTACATGACGTTCAAATAAGCAGTGAGTACAGTATGTTATTCTTCTTTTCTATAGTCCCTCTCTTAAACAGCTTTTATACTCAAGGGGATGACCCGTCCCGTCCATGTAAACACAATGTAGATACGACTCAGAAAACAACACAGACAGCGGGACTTGTGTGTCACACTCATTGTAGACAGTCATGACTCAGAGGGTTATTTTCAGAGGATAAACTGGATTTCTGATTTCTGCCTTTAAGCTTGTATTTGATATAAAAAATTTAAAAAACCAGCACTGACAGATGTTTTTTTTTTTTTTTTCGTCAATGAGATCTTTACTTCCTGTGATTTAATGACCTTTGACATTTATGTAATAAAGGGTTGGAAGTTCTTTCTGCTGTGGCTTTTTGAAAAGGCCATGTTCTTCTTTACACATCATTAGGCTGCAGAATGACACATCAGGGAACAAACTCTTCAAATGACAGCTTCCTCACTATCCTCCAAACTCCTGTATTAAAAGAGACATTTTAAATAGTGCTCTGCTACTTTTTCTTATTTTTTACAAAGACCAGTGTTTAAAAGAAGAAAAGAAAAGAGGCCATGTCAGAGAATAAAAACACGGTGGTGATACGAAGAGTAAAAGAGCTGAAGTGATATATCGAGGTAGAGAAGGAAAACGAGCAGAGAGAGGGATTCTCTCTTTACTTCTGAAGGACGGAGGAAGAGTTGCAGACACTGCACTTCTAATCAGATAGGAAAAGACCCAGTCATCAAGGTTTAGACTGTATGTGTGCATGAATGTGGTTTTGGTTGAGTGTGTGTGTGTGTGTGTGTGTGTGTGTGTGTGTGTGTGTGTGTGTGTGTGTGTGCGTCAGTAAAAGTTTCTGCGTATGTGTGAGGCTGCGCTACGGCTGCAAATGTAGGATTTGTCATTCTGCTTCTTTATGGATGATTTACTGCGTATGTATGTGTAAGAGACAGAAGCTGTCAAATCACTGCTGACACGCAGCAAGAAGATTCTGAATAATTTATGAATATGTAGGTTCAGATCTGCAAATTGATGGATTCTGCCGTGAAATTAGAAAAGAAACCGGGAGTCTTGGGCATGTTGAACTCTGAGATGCTGTCAAATTGATTAGGAACCTGCTTCACGTTACTTTCTGTGGCTGTTCAACACCCTCTCACACTCTCCACTGTTAATGTATTCAGAATATTAAGTAGAAGATGAACGAGTAAGACAAGAAGTGAGATCATGTCAGACATCAGGTTAAAGTCGGTGTTGTCATTAATGTAGATCATCTGAGCTGCAGATATAAATAGGAAACAGAATGCTAAAGCAGGAGAGAAAGATTGGAGATCTTTGTACTCTTTTCTTTTAATTTATACTCAAATATTAGAGGTGTGTATCCTGCTCTGTCCCACAAACGAAAAAGTCTTCTTTGACGTTTCTAATAATTACACAGTTAGATATAGCTCGCTCTTATTGGAGGAAATAAGCAGAGTATGTCAAATCAATGCAGCAGCTAAGGCAGCGTGGCTAAAGTTAGCACAGCCATCTTAATCAAAATAGTATTATACCTGATGTTCCTGAGTAATGATAGCATGATTCCAGAAAGTAAACATCCTCATTCTGAGCAACATGTTTGCCAAATGTTACCTTACAATATTTGAAAATGTTCAGAGCTGTTGGGTAGTGAGATAGAGACAGTCGGCTGACGCTGCCTGAGCGAGTGTATGAGTGTGTGTATATGTGTGTGAATATTTTTACCATCTCAATAGCAGACTGGATCTAGCAGAGCTGAACGGTGCCAAATTCTGTGGCACAGCTCGTGGGACACCATCCACACACACACACACACACACACACACGCGCGCGCACGCAAATGCACACACACTTTACGGACAAGTTGCCATATGGGATGTTGATCCAACCTAAACATCCATCTTGACTGACAACTTCTCCCCTGGGAGTGTGAGTGTAAGTGTGTGTGTGTGTGTGTGTGTGTGTGTGTGTGTGTGTGTGTGTGTGTGTGTGTGTGTGTGTGTGCGTGTGTGTGTGCGTGTGTGTGTGTGTGTGTGTGGGTCCCTGTGGAGAGCACTAGAATTGAAAGTTAGAGGAAGCAGATTGAAGCAGGTGTGGGGTCAAAATACAGTTTTTCTAAAACTCCTACTTTTGTAGCGCCTCATTTACACCTCCTTGCACAACAAGTTGATGAGAAGACATTTGGGAACAAAACCCCTGATTGCAGGTGTTGGAGCTGGGACTACCAGTGCATCACCTAAGAGGCCCATTAGCATCCTACTCAATTTAAGCCAGTGTGTCAGGAAGTTAAATGCACTATATACAATGTGTAAGTATGCATGTGGTTTTAGGTTCAAAGTTTGATTAAGGCAGTTTATGCAAGCAGCTTGGTAGGTTTGTAATTTAGAGCTCAACTATGTATCTTTTTACCATCGCAATTGCAATGTGAGCATGCCTGACCCAGAACTTCCAACACATACTCCAGCATTGAGTGTCAGCTCTGCTCCGTTACGGCTCCGTGCTCCCTCTTCTATCAACACCCGCAGGCTGCGTTCTCAGATCGCAGCACGTAGAGCACAGCCGGACAGTGCAAGCTAATGTGATGTATGTGGTATAAAACCATATCAAACCCTTATTAACACATCAACAAACACACATACTGAAGGGGTCATAGTTCTGAACCGACAAAAAGCGTTTTATTCTGAAAATAAACCGGATGTTTTAATGTTGTTTTTGTGTCTGACTTCCTGTCCTGCTTGATCTGTTCTGTGGTAAATCAATGCGCCCTGCTCTTCTACAAAAATAGAAGCCTTGCATATCTGCTGCAGAGGGCCTGCAAAAAAGACTGACCAAATGTAAACCTATTGATTAACAAGCCTGATGAATGATAATGTGTTCACATGACAAAACATACTCAGTAAATGTGAAGAATATTTGGTGTGCTGTCTTAAGGTCTTGCAGTTTGACACTTTAAACCTTTGTAAAAATGTACTCCGGTCTGTTTGGATGTTGGGTATTTGAATTTTCTTGATCACATTGAAACTTAAAATGTACATCTCTTATCTCTCCCAACTGCGTACCACGAATACTTGTGAAAATGATACGACTTGTAATTTAAGTGTTCTCCTGTTTTTTTAAACAAAGAGCCCCTCGAGCATGTTTCAGTTGAAAGGAGTTGTTAATCCCAAAGTTGCCTGGTAGAATCAGGGATAAAATCAAGACGCACTTGTCTTTAAAAAATATCTTCCCTTACACGATATCAATAAACCATCTCATAGTTTGGTAACCGAGCAACAAGATCTAATCCCACAGCTGAGATTACTATCACACATTCTCTCCCCTTGGGCTATAACACAACACAGAGATGATAAAACTAATCTAAACCAAAGAGAAGAGGAGAGGAGAGGAGAGGAGAGGAGAGGAGAGGAGAGGAGAGGTGCAGTAGAGAGAAAAAAAAGAAGAAGAAAAGTGCAGAGATAAAATGACATCAGAGGAGCCACGTTGGGAAGAGGAGCAAAGGAGCAAAAAAGAAACAACAAAGATGAGGTAAAGAGCAGGAAAGGGTGTTGAAAAATGAAGCCAATGTGGAAGTGCAGAATCCTGCACTCCGTCGAGTGTCCGCTTGAGGCTGGCTCGATGAGCCCCGGAAGTCACATTCACACCAAAGCCAATAAAGCCGTTTTTACAGTAGAAATTAACATGGTTACAGCCTGATTAGTGATTGTCATCGTGGGCACACACTGTACGGGGGTTGATTTTTTTTTATAACGCCTCCTTTGATTTTATTAATGATACGTGTTAGGCGCGTAGCTGAGCTGATTGAAAGGTGGGCGCGATGTAACGGTTTGTCACGAGGCTTAAAACCCGCCTCAGCTCCAGCTCTCAGCCTGTTGTTAGGTTGACTGAGAGTTACACTGAGACAGCATTTCCAGCATGGCGGCCCCTCCGGAGCCCCCTGCAGGAACAGATGGGTGACGTCACTCAGGCTTCATCCATTAATATTTACATTCTCTGGGGTTAACCCAAAAATAGCGAATCAGAGGAGTCTTTAAACACTAAAAGTTGGCTTAGTTATTTTTTGGGAAGCTGAAGAGAGATGGTTCGGGGGATGACATGCGACCAAGTGTGTCAGGTCAGATTTCTGGACTATGACTATAGCCTCCGTACATGGGGCACACTACATAACTGCTAGGCTATGCTGCGCCCTTATTGGTTTAGGAGGAGCACAAAAACCTTTAGGTCCATTAAACGCTAAGTGCCAATGACACACACACAAACCAACACACACACACACACACACACACACACACACACACACACACACACACACAGTGTATTTATGAACATGATAGCGTGTTAAAAATGTACTTCATTGGGGATACGATACACAGTTACAGTATCAACTAACAACACAAATAGACAAAGAAAAACAAATCCTACATTTCCTCCCTCATACAGTATGCAGGTTTGGATACAAAGGTGCACAAATGAAACACCCCTCACTCCTCTGTGCAGATGAAGTGTACATGCTGTAAATGGAGAAGGAACACAGCTTAGTTGGCACCAAACTCACATACAAAGTCCTCTGGTCCACTAAAATCCCCTCTGTCAGCAGGCTTTGCTTTGATCAGGTAAATAGGTCAGCTGAGGATATTTGTGGTTATGAATGATAGTGTGCTCAGTCCATCTGTGTCTGCACACAAGGCCAAAACTGAGTTACTCAAAGGCTTGCGACCACTGGGAATCTTTAAAATATGCTGTATTAGTGATGCAGTGGCACTCAGCCTCTTTAAGCTGAGCAAAGCTTTGTTTGCAGATCTCAAAGGAAGCACAGCAAATGATCTTGTATGTTCACAAATATTTGTTTTGGTCCAGCTTCTTTTTTTTGAACAGAATGCTTGAGGGGTGTAAAAGTGAGCAAAGCTTACAGTATGTGAAATGTTTCTTAGATAAATCAATTTGGATCACTACATTTAGAGTGAGGAATTATCTTCTTATCCAAAAATGCATAGTTGGGGAAACAAGCAAATATGAATGATGCAATTTCACAGAATCATGCCAATTAAATATGAACAAAACTTTTACTTGACTTAACTGCAGTGAACCTATAACGTAAACCTTTCTCCTGGTCTGCAGGGACTTAGGGTCTTGCTGAAGTGTAGACCATTCTCATTATGTTTGGTGTCTTTGCCTCAGACAGATGACTTCTCCTTTTTTGTAAATATTTATTTTGGGGCTTTTTATGCCTCTATAGAGAGACAGGACAGTGGATCTGGTCGTAAATCGGGGAGAGGGAGAGAGTGGGGAATGGCATTCAGGAAAGGAGCAACAGGTTGGATTCAAACCTGGGCTGTCCGTTTAGAGGAATACAGCCTCTGTACACGGGGCACGCAAACTAGCCACTATAGGCCACTGGCGCCTCGGACATACGACTTCTTATTGCTGTTTTAATTTTGTTCTAGTGGCAGATCTCCGCGCCCTGCTGCTATCCTGGAGACTGGAATTACCAGCGCTACTCAAAGTTTTTCTAGTCTGGAAACTCTTCTTCCATTGATGGGATCGGAACTAGACAAGACTCTCTGAATAATGGATTTACCGATCACGTTGGCTTGCCCTCAGTGTTTATTGTCAAAATGAGGGACAGTCTGCACATTTTCTGGTAATTGTTCAAAAGATTCTGTTAATGATGGGAAACGTGTGTTAATAGGACTTCCTTGGATTTTTGAAATAGCCTCAAACCGACAATCAAGAAACTGCACTTTTGTGCAATTCCGCATTGGCTTCATTTTTCAACACACGCGAGGTTGCTGCTTGTTGAGGCCACATTAACATGAACACTTTGCAAGATAGAAAATCAACATGAATAATTGTTTGTTTTTTTATGCCAGAAATGTCACTCAGATAATCACAGCTTGATTCGCAGGTTTTCTTTTTCTCTTTGCTGTACATCATTTTTTTTAAATAAAAAGGTTGAGGGAGAAACACAGTCAAATCATTCAATCTCTCTCTCTCTCTCTCTCTCTCTCTCTCTCTCTCTCTCTCTCTCTCTCTCTCTCTCTCTTTCTTTTCTCTCTGTCTTTTGTTGTTTTGCTCTCATTTTCTCTTACTAGCTTTGGCTCTGTGTTGACATCATTGCTATGATTAATTGCAGCCCTGTCTGCGACTGTGTGTGTGCACGCACACATATGTGTGTGTGTCACTATCCCTGCCATCAGCTTGAATCACTGCAGGAAACCAAGTTACAGCATCCAATTAGAGGCCACACACAATTTTACACCCCACACCAAACACACACACACACACACACACACACACACACACACACACACACACACACACACACACACACGATATTTGTCTGGTGGGATATCTATCTATCTATCTATCTATCTATCTATCTATCTATCTATCTATCTATCTATCTATCTATCTATCTATCTATCTATCTATCTATCTATCTATCTATCTATCTATCTATCTATCTATCTATCTATCTATCTGTTGGTGTGTCTGTCTTGCTCACTTTCTTTATTCATTTCTCAGACAGTGTGGAGCCAATTACTGTCCAGGGGTCCCTAAGCTTTTTCCTTCCTGTCTCCTGCTGGTTGGCTGAGAGCTGACCAATCGAAGGTCTCCTGGGGGGCAAAGAGCTGACCTGAGGAAATGTCATCGTGCTGAATGAAGATGCCATTTAATTAAACATGCATATAATCTACACACTATATCGCGGCCAGTCCGAAGCATCACTGTCTCGCTCATAACCTTTTGTCTCACAATACGGCCTCCAGTAACCTGACTCTTACTGTGAAACATAATGAAAATTGAGACTTGAATATCTACTTCATCTGATGCCTCCACTTGCAGTATGTATAGGCTCTATGTCTGTGGCAGGTGGATAATCATGCCACAGACTAAGGATACACGTTTTTGTTCTTTTCACACATGACAAGGTGACGTGAAACTTCCACCAATCCTTTTTGCAACACAGTGCCAGCTTGATGATCAGAAGTGCTATTTGCCAAAAAGCTAATGTGTTCCTTTGAGGCGTGATGCATCACCAATCCATCATACTCTTTTTGGAGGCAAACAGTGTTCTCAGGATTAGTCGGGGAGTGAAAAAGTTTGACTAAAGCTGCATTAGGCTTGGCTCCAGACTTGTGATTTAGAGTGGCTCTGTTTGTCAAAATCATATTCTAATTCTTGGATTTAACAGTGATAGAGCCGTCACCGGGCACAATAGAATCAAAGACTTGTCATTTGCTGAAATCACTCTGAAAATATGTAACAGAAATCAGGGGGATTGTGTCTCCAAATGATACTTTGCCATTGGGACAGTCAGTAAAGCCATCACATACTTTAAAATAACTCTTCACAGATCGACAATCTACATTATTTACTTAGACCAACGGATAAAACGTGTTTCATGAGTTTCATAGAATCAAACACACAGATGCCAAATCAGCAGTTCCCCTCAATGCCTGCTGTTTTACTCCCATTTCAGCTCTCTTGAAAAGCACTCATGGTAAATGGACTTGAGCTTATATAACGCTTTTCTAGTCTTCTGACTACTCAAAGCGCTTTTACACCGCAGGTCACACCTACACATTCACACAGGACAGAGACTGTTAGTAAAGAGTCCATCAGAAGTAACTAGTCCGATTCATGCACATTCACATGCTGCCGATGAAGCAGCGGGGGCACCTTGGAGTTACTGTAACTGTCTTGCCCGAGGAAACATCGAACATGTGGCTGCAGGAGCTGGGGATCGAACCCTCGACCTTCCGGTTGAGAGACCACCGACTCTACCAACTGAACCACAGCCACCCCTTTTAAAAAACCCAATATTAACCCGGCACCTCAGGACTGTTTGTGACAAAAAAATTATCTACAAAGGAAAAAATGGTCTTATTACTTTCCTTTGTGTACAATGTCCCATGTTAGCAAGTGGTAATCTCAGGTGTTAAAACATTAAGCTAAAGCGGAACTGCGAAAAACTGCAGTTCCTTGAATGTCCACTTGAGGCTGGTTGCGAAAGCCAAAGTATCCCCATTAGATCCCATGTTAATGCTAATAAACATGTTTACAGCCTGGGTCAATCGACACATTTGGTTAAGCTAATTTCTATATTTGGACATGTTTGGATTTTATTAAGCCTAAGAGATATTCATATTTGAACTAAGGGCACAGCTCAGTTGAGTGACAGGTGGACGTGTTGTAACAGTTTTCCAGGAGGATTAAGGCCAGCCTCTTTGTCTGTTACTTGATTTATCAGGAGATAGATTGAGACAGCATTTCCAATAAGGTGACTGGACGTCACAACTTTTCTGCATTTTTCATACTGTCCATGGTAAATAGACAATGACTGGTTATCGGTGTCAGAGACCGTCTCGTAAACAGCACTGAGAGAATGCTTTTACTTGCATTCCCTGTTGCTGAATCCTGAAACAACCTCCACTCTAATGAGAGAGCCATGAAAACACGATTACGTCAGCCACATTGGCAAACAGGATTTTTGTGAGCTAAAGCCCTTGAACACAATATTACCATAGAGCTCTGGATTCTGCAACAAGGGAAATTCTACAATAGCTACATTTGGATGTCACCATCCTAGTATCACTACAGACGCCTCTCTGTAGTTATCTGTGGCTGAAACCCTTTCCGTGTCCATGTACATTTTTTATATGCAACAAGGAAGCATAACTAATGGATCGAAAACTCCCATCCAAGTTCATTTCAGAATCCTGCTGCTCTAAAAGGTGAATTTCAGCTGTAGCTACATTTGTATGTTAAAGTACCAAGCGTGTAGTCACAAAAGTGTCTCACGCAGTGTCTGTGCCCTGAACCCCCCCTCTGTGTATCCATGCACTCTCTTGTTATACCGCAACAAAGGCTGACTAACCAAGTGAAAAGTTCAATTTGGGCTCCATCCAGAGCCTGCTCCCTGTAAAGAGTGGGCCTTTCGCAGGAGCTTCATGTTCCTGAGTGCCTCACAGATACTGTAGCCTCACAGAGATGCTAGTACCCAGACTCATTCACATAACCCTGAGATGAGAGTGATCTAACTGGGTTTGAACACCAGGATGTTCACAGAGACTGAGACCTGAGGCATAACTGAATAGGAGGTATGAATGGTCTCCTAACTGAACTGTCTCCTACATCTACTTCCTCTTATTCAGCTGCTACTTCTCTTAGACATATCTCTCTCCGTCTCGCCTTCTTAATCTGTACATCTTTATCTCCTCGATGAGCGCCGGTGCCCCCTTTTCTTTTAACACAACATGCCAAAGATATCTCCTTCCTGGGTGATGTGAAAGACAGAGACAGAGAAAGGGTTTGAAAAGAAGGAGAAGGTTTTTCTGAAACAAACCAGAGTTATAAAAGTTCCAGCTGTTCTGCTTTACCAAATAACTTATGTTGTGCGATGGTCGGCAATGATACACACACAAACACACACACTTATATGCCTTTGCATAGTGTGCTTCGCTCAATGCAAGCTCTCTAGGTGGTGGAATATTTATTTATACAGTAAAGTATTCGGGGGATTTTATTTTTTTCTTGAAATGAAATTCTTCATCTGGAGAGTTTCCTACTTTTTCCTTTTCTGTGAATCAAGTTCCATTTTCAATATCCATTAACTATACCATGCATATGATTGATTGATTGTAGTTTATTTACGTACATGCCCCCAAAGTGCCCAACCCTCATGGGTTTATATGACATCAGAAATACAGCTGCAGTGGTTCAACAATTCATAACTTTAGGAAGTAGCATGCTCCTATTACAGCTCAGTCTTAAATAGAGTCTTCTGTCTTTACTTCCAGTTAAAATCTGCTACCATGGCTGTGTCCAAAATCACACACTACTCTGCGGCTGTGGCTCAGTTGGTAGAGACGGTTGTTTCTCAACCGGAAGGTCGAGGGTTTGATCCCAAACTCCAACAGCTACATGTGTGATGTATCTTTTGGGCAATACACTTAACCCCAATTTGCTCCCACTGCTTTGTCGGTGGCATATGAATGTGTATGAATGGGATTAGTAACTTCTGATGGTCACGTTACATAGCAGCCTCTGTCATCTGGGTGTGAATGGATATGAATGTGTAGGTGTGACCTGCGGTGGAAACGCCCTTTGAGTAGTCAGAAGATTAGAAAATAACTTCACAAGCTTTACAAACTTTACAAGCTTGAGTCCATACGAATTACAAGTGAGCAAGTTATACCCTATACAGTGGACTCAATGTATCCGACAATGTAATGTAAAAAATAATGTGCACTGATGGTCACTAACCGAGCAAAATATACCATCGTGCATCAGGGTGCAAAACTTTAACGACTTTAATGAGTGGAAAGTGATGTTTGTCTCCTCCGGTGCAGACGGACGAGACGAGCGCCCAGCGTGAACACAGAACACGGGAAAGTTCTTATTTGGATTTAAATATCATTAAAAGAATAAATAATCTAAAAGTTGTTTTAATAAAGAGTAAAGGATTTTTGGCAGCGCAACAGTATTTTTCCTTAAAATGATGACAAGCAAAGGAGCAGTCTGAAAATATGCATTATTATATTCATGTATTAAATTGAATTATTTTGTGACAATATAATCACTATAGTGTTTTTTTATTACTAAAATTAATCACGTCATTATTGGCGGCCAGTAAGTGCACTCTATAGTCCACTACAGAGTACTGCTTATGTAGCGAGCAGGGAATGAGTGTGTGATTTCAGAAACAACCTAGGTCTTTAGATTGGAAGCTGGACTTGTAACCGGGAGGAGGTTCCTGGTTCAAATCCCAGTCAGACAGGAGCCTCTCTGTGGAGTTTGCATGTTCCCTCCATACATGCATGGGTTCCCTGCAGGTACTCCGGCTTCCTCCCACAGCCCGAAGACATGCTTGTTAGGTAAATTTGTGACTCTAAAGTGACTGTAGGTGTGAATGTGAGTTGGCTCGTTGTCTGGATTCACACAGGATGTAATATTTTCTCTAAGTTATAGGCGGGCATTAGATTATTTGCCTTGAGTACAAAATCCTGCTTTTATTATAAAAATGACTTAGTGAGTTGTACCTCTAATCCTCTGTTGGTACGGTTTAGCTGACCAAATCTTATTTTGCAACTTGGCTGAATTTGCTTTGCATCCTATAGTTCTTGATTTTACGGCTAATTTATTTACTAAAGTCCCTCCAGAAATTCTCCTCTGGTCGTCCAACTGCCAAAGTCTAAAAGTGAGAATTGAAAAGCTGATCAAATCTCTGATAAGCTCATCTGAGTAGACTACAAATAAAGCCATGTGCACAGCAATGAAGGTTTGCCAGCAGAAATTAGGGTTTTGAGGGCTTCCTTCGGCCTGGATTGCAGCTCTCAGGCAACAAGGAGATTACCCTGCTTGATAGGAGACAGTGTTTTTGAGCCACTAAAGATGAAACGTAGATAACTTGGCCTTTGCTGTGTTGAATTTGTAATATACATCTACAGACATGAACAACCTGTACCTTGATAAAAAACAGTTCAACCCAACACGGCCAAAAGATTCCTGCTACACAATCAGAAGAGGCTTGGTGTGCCTGATTTCTTAAATGTAAGTCTTCAGAGAGAATAAGAGAGTTTGATAAATTGATAGTGATGGAGACGATTTCACATTGAAGGAATTAATAGAAAAAAAGAAATAAAACGGAGATAGTAACGGAGTGTGAGGCTACTACAAGTGTATGGAATGATGGTGGGGGCGCGGGTGGTGAAGGATGTGAGTGGGTGTGTGTGCATGCGTGCAGAGGTTACAGTGGGGCTATGGGCAGCATTGTGAAAAGGACGATTGGTGTTAAATTGGGGTGAAAAGCGGCTTAGGTAGAGATAGAGAGACTGAGTGGGAGAGAGAGAAAGCAAGGGAGAGATGGTCACCCTTCACTCCACACATGGATTAGAGGCTATAGAGACACTGACAGGCTCAAAACCTGGCTTACACTGTTAAAGCCCCGCAGAAACACACACAGACCTGCAACTTGGTATGTGTCAGAACTAACAGCTACAATATATTTAGCAGTGGAAGAGAAACACCTCGCTGTTTGGTTGTCAACATTCCTCAGTTTTGCTGAGATTTATCAGCAGGATTTTTAGGCCTTGACAGGCTGGGCATACTTTGAGACTATTCAGATGGGCAATATCCTCTGCAGCTAATACAGCAGTATTTTGCAGGGAACGTTTCTCCCTTTATTATCCTCAGCGGCTTTGCATGCATACAGAATGGAAACTCCTTCTGAATATAAATCCCAAAGCAACTGTTAACCAAACAAAGAAGTGCTTTGATTCATATCTCTGTTGCACTGTGGCCTGTACTAAAAGTTTAAAATGCCAGTATGTTGTGAGCTTCTTTCTTCTTCACGTAATGTGCTCTGTTAGGAGCTGTTTTTAAAACACATTAAACAATACTTAGTGTTTATCATTGGGAGTGGTAATGTGAGCTGAGTAGCTCAAACTGTCGCGATTAATCATTTACTTTCTTGGAAATACAATGAAATAAACATTATTTTGAGTGGTTAGCGCTGTTGCCTCACAGCGAGGATGTTCCTGGTACGAATCTTCGTCGGACAGGAGCCTCTCTGTGTGGTGTTAGCATGTTCTCCCCGTGCACGCGTGTTGGTACTCCGGCTTCCTCCCACAGTCCAAAGACATGCTCGTTAGGTTCATTGGTGACTCTAAATATTGCCGTAGGTGTGAATGTGAGTGTGGCTGGTTGTCTGTCTCTATATGTCAGCCCTGTGATTGACTGGCGAACCCTAGGAGGTGACGTCGCTTCTCGCCCAATGTCAGCTGGGATCGGCTCCAGCCCCCCGTGACCCCAAACGGGAAAAGCTGTGTAGATCATGAATGAATGAATGAATGGACTGATTATTTTGACATCGTTAATGACGCCCCTGTCTGCCGACTTAACCAAAACCTATGAACACAAAACCATGATAAGAAGCAAACTGTGAATTTAAAGAACCAAATCGTAACATTTAGAACATCTAGGTTTATTCCGATGACTAATTCTCCTTTTGATTAAATGAAACCACACTTAGTTAATTGTCAGAATTGAGCACTAACTCTTTAACATGGCTAAACATGAGAACATCATCTTCAGGTAAATTATGTCAAATTGGTTTTCTGAGTGTGGCTAACGCCGAATTTCCACCAGATCCGTGTGCATTACGTGTCCGCTCCGGTGCGTGACGGCTCCGTGCACCCCCGTCCTTCAACACCCACCGGCTGCGTGCTCCGTCCGCAGCACGCAGAGCACAGCCGGTCAGCTGGGGTGCAGAGACAAAGGAATTCCCGCGGTATTTTAAAGATTAACTCCCGACAGCGCGAGATAATACGATGTACATGGTATTAAACTCTATATTAACCTAATAAACACATAAACAAACACACATAGAGTCGTTTTTCTGAACCGTTAAAACGGAGTCTTTTATTCTGAAAATAAACCGGATGTTTTAATGTTGTATCGGTGTCTGACTTCCCGTCCAGCTTGTTCTTTTCTGTGCTGAATTGATGCGTCGTGCTCCGGCATCCGGCAAAAATAGAAGTCTTGCGTATCTGCTCGGGAGGGCTCCGGACTGCCGGAGCTGAGACGGAGCTGAGACGCAGCGCAGCGGACCCAGTGGAAGCACACACATTGAATAAAGTGAAACGTATCAGCTCCGCTGCCGGAACGGAGAGGACCGAACACGCATCTGGTGGAATTTGGCCGTAACAGTAACTAAATGTGGCCCTTAACGTCAACAGGCCTGTGCTTACACGCCTGTACTTGTTACATCTGTTTTGTACTTTGTGTGTCATAATGAATTTCACTATCTCGCTGGCTGCAAAACAAATGTACCTACGGGAACATATAAAGTAACCTGAATCTGAACCTGTTAAACTCCAGTCGAGTGGTTATGTGTCAGTTTGGTGTGTAAGAAAACTCTACAGCCCCAGCTGGTGGTGGACAGCTGTGCTGCAGCCTACACACAATGTTGAGCCAGCATTGTGGGGATCAATTAATACAAATATTAATAATCAATTTAAGCGACTAATCATTGTAGTGCCGACTAGCGAGGGTGACAACGTTTAAAGATTTTAGTTGGCTAAACGCACACATCATATTTCTAACCCTAAGGAGCTTAAACCTGCAAAAACATTTCTGTAAAAAAGAAGTGTCACATGCTGCCTCCTTTAAAAAACACAGATATGCAGTTTTGTTGAAAAGGTTTTTGTGTCCTGAAAGGTTGTCACATGATGTTGATTAATGGTATGGAATAAGCCACTTCCTTGTATGATAAAGTGTAACCAATTGTGACGAAGCAAAGAGGAATTTAGATTTGTCTTTTTTGCTCGTTGTCAGTTGGGGGTGTTTCTGTTGTAAATATTCAATGAGGAAATCGTGAGACAGACTGTGGATTATCTCAGAATTTATTCGGCCAAGGTCAGAAAACATTTCAGAACACAAATAGCTAACAAAGTTTGAATGTTAACAGTCTTTGCTTATATTCTGTTTGAAGGTACAGCCTAAAAATTCCTTTCTATTTGGATACACTAACACCCAATTATGAGCAGCTGTACATGCATCACAGGAGAACTACAAGATCACGCGGGAATAAAGAGAAAAACGTGTGGACAACATGTCTCTTTGTCTTTCTGAGGATGAGTTCTTGTTCGTTTGGCGCCTGTTTTGACGTTACGTTGATAAAGTGATGA
The DNA here is from genome assembly GCA_020745685.1 of Tautogolabrus adspersus. Classification (NCBI taxonomy): domain Eukaryota; kingdom Metazoa; phylum Chordata; class Actinopteri; order Labriformes; family Labridae; genus Tautogolabrus; species Tautogolabrus adspersus. Next base: position 4,937,250 of record CM036540.1, read on the forward strand.
AAATACGATAGCAAGTCCGTATATTGTGTTTTATTTTGAAATTGACTGGATGCTCTGTTCGTTTCCTTGTCTGACTTCCTGTCCGGGTCGCTCTATTCTGTCCAGCTTGACGCCTGCAGCGTACTCCTATGAAAATAGACTTGCAGCGTATTTGAAACGCAGCAGAGCGTAGTGGCGCTGGTGGCACGCTCCAGAGACGGACCGCAGCGCTTGCTGTGTGATCACAATGATTGACTAGAGTGGCGGCTAACTACAGCGTGTACGTGGCGCTGACGGACCGCGGCACGCTTGGAGTATGTGCAAATTGGGGGTTAAATAGGCTAGAAAGAAGACATTAGCTTGACTTGTAATTGTCAGACATATACATTTCTTCAACCTCAGAGAATCACATTTCCTTTTCATCTCACAACATATACTTGGCTCAAATCCAAATATAGCTCTGCTGCTATGAGGTGTCGTACACTTATGTATGACAGCTTCACAAGATGGTAGACAGATTTAAATGGTATATCCCCAAAATTACCAAGACGAATGAATTCATGAAAATTCGTCCTTACACTCGTGGACTGTCATGTAACATTGCCCATCTGATCACATTGCCTGTACAAGCAGGGAACACGTCTCAGGCCAAAGTAAAGGAAACATCCCCTTGACATTATCCAACTTGATATTACCTTCACCTTGACATGCAATGGTTCAACAATGTTGGTGAAAGAAGAAGGTGAGAAGTGAGTTAATCTCACCATCGATTTGTTTTTGGAGGGAGAGGATTTAAAGTCAATTTATTCCTTTTCAAACAAAGAAGCGAGGAGGGCGAGACAAAGACAAACAGAGAAAAGGGGGAGAAGGGTTTTTCTCTCCAAATTAATTTTGTTTAATTAACATCGTCATTGTTTGGATTGAGAAGAAAATCTGCGTTGAATTACAGGACGAAGCACTTATGATGTTTATCTCCTAAACTAACCCAAGGCCATATTTATAATGACATTTTTCATGATGGGGATTCATTGTGAGACTCATTAGAAGGATTTCAGAAGCAGCGGGCTGGAGAGACTGTGTTTGTACTCATGTACTGAAAGAAAACAACCTGCATCACAAATACTATCTCACTGTCACCATCCCTGATCTTCCACCATTATGTATAGCGATGGTGGTAGTATAACTATAGCTGACCCACTTGTTCAAATTTCACTGACAGTCTCAATTTCACGAAACACAGATAGTGGTTACATTTTTGATGACGGCTAATCCCACACTACAACGTTGGTGACATGATGTTGTGAGACTTCTGCTTGTCATGCAAGAAATAAAGACGACAAATGGTCTTCATTTCAGTCTTGGGAAGTTGGAATATTTTTCTTAATTGCATTTATTGCTGCATGCCACTTCCTGTTAATCTTCATGTTGTTACGCCCCACCTTTAAGGCGGCCCTATGGGGCTAACAACAATCCACACATTGACCCATTAAAACACACTAAACACCTTAACAAAGTCAAAACAAGAAGGGATTTATTAACATTATACAAACTAAACTAACAGATATCAACTCAAACTAATGTGACAAGACACAACAGACAATTCCTGACTGAGAGGCACAGCAGTCCCAACTCCAAATGCCTCTCTTCCTGAAGCCAGCACTGGGCTTTTAAGCACTGTGGCCAGGTGAGTAACTGCACCTCATGGATGTTCGATCCCGGACGAGCCCCCATTTGTTACGCCCCACCACAAGGTGGCCCTATGGGGCTAACAACAATCCACACATTGACCCCTATAAAACACATTACCAAAGCCAAACCAATGGGATTTATTACTATTAAACAAACATAATGATAACAAAGATCAACTTAAAAGTAATGTAATCAAACACGACACACACAATCCCTGGCTGAGAGGCACAGCAGTCCCCACTCCAAAAGCCTTTCTTCCTGAAGCCAGCACTGGGCTTTTAAGCACTGTGGCCAGGTGAGCCTCATTGAGCAATTAGTGGCTTCACCTGGGCTGGAGACAACAGGAAGTGGAGAGAGAAAAAAACAGCATAGGGAACAAACATTCGTAACAATGTACTGTATTATTTAAGAAGTTACTAAATACATATTTTCCTGAGAGCAACTAAGATCTCTTGTCTTGTAGGATCCTCTGGATCGTTGGTTGGGACGGCCTGCTGCTATGGACTTTTTTACGTCACGTCATACCACAGGAGACCCTCTGCCCCCCCCCCTCCCGACTGACAGGGATAGTCTCCCACTCTGAGGAGCATATGTGAACAGCAGGTCAGGAGAATATCCAGAACAGTCCTCCTGAAATTATCTAGATATTTTCAGGAGTGCATATGTGAATACATCCATAGTGTACTGTTCCATCCATCCTTTACATCACAGCTGGATGTAATTTCCAAATTGCCCCCACCTCTTCCTGATAATATTACTCCATGTATTCTTGGATAAGAGGTGCCAGTGCACTTCCCAAGTACTGCCGAGGTGCCCTTGAGCAAGGCACTGAAACCGAACCCCCAAAGGCTCTGGTGTGCTCCCTGTGTAGCCGTGTGTAGCAGCCCCACTCTGACATCTCTCCACTAATGCATGTCCACAGGTCCTGTTTGTGCATGTGTGTGATTCAGGCCTATGTGTGTGAAAAGCATGTCTCTCAATAACAGAGTGTAAAACCAGAACTTCCCTCAGGGATTAATAAAGTATGCAAAAACGCTTGGAACCTTTTTGTCCTTTTCTTCTGTTTATTACCGTGCTCTAAAATGAATTTGTTGATCTTTGATGTTTATCCGCATTACGATAGACTTATAGAAAATATTGAAAAGCTTACGCTGCTTAATGTGTTGTTACTTATTGCATCTCAAGCTCATTTCCTTTGTAAATATGAGTCTAACAATCTTGAATTGAGCCACTACTCCAACCACTTCTCTCTTTCCTTCTGTATAATCCCACCCTCTCATTCACCACTGCATTTATTCAGGAACACTAATTGCTCTTTAAAAACACAATCTCCTCTCTGAGAGGTATTTAGGTCAGCCTTTAGAAGTGGTGCTGCTACCACAGCTGCCTGGAAAGCGGCTTTCACCACACCACTTTAACACATGCTGTGCTGGTCATACTACTTTTATATGTAGCACATGGTTCTGATAATCTGTCTGCAAAGAGACCTCTTCTGCCTAAAGGTCTGGCCACACAGTGAAATGATCTGGATCTTTCTTGTGAGCTACTAGCTCGGTAGCTAAACATAAACATGCTCCCTAGCTACAGTATGAACCATCTTGCACTTGTCAGTCAAAATTACTCCCTGAGTATGTTTAATGTATTCTGAACTGTTATGTTCACAAGAACTTGCATTTTGTTCTAAACCTTCCTTAAATAATGTTTAACAAAGAGTTTGAGAAGGTGGATACGGTTCTGAAGGAACCAGCTTGCTAACTATTGGCTTCATTTGTTAGCCTGTTTGTTGTGAGAGGTGTATGTTCACATGGTATATTGGAAAGAAACTGACCAATGACTCATGTCTCTAATTCTAATAAGACGAAGCATCAGGAGCAACTTGGGGGTTAAATGTCTTGCTCAAGGACACAATGGACATGTGGCTGCAGGAGCTGGGGTTTGAACCCCCAACCTCCCGGTATAGAGACGACCAACTCTACCAACTGAGCCACAGCCGCCCTTGCTCCTCATCAGCTTTCATCTTCTTGAAAACTGTGCAGTAGAGGTAGGAAAAAAATCGATTTATTTAAAAATCGAGATTCTTCTCTTCTAAGATTTAAAATCGATTCAAAACTTCCAAAAATACATTTTTAAACTCGGTAGAATGCCAAATGGAGCAGACTGGAATTTCAGCCAGTCTCACAGATGACTGGAGTAGATCCTGAAGTATGTACTAATTCATAAATAGACCTTGAATCCATGGATCAATGAATCCAGAATCATTTGAATCGAAAATCGATTCTGAATTGAATCGTGACCCCAAGAATTGAATCGAATCGAATCGTGAGACACCCAAAGATTCCCAGCCCTACTGTTCAGTAAGCCAATATTTCCTGAAAAGCAGTGGAAGTTTGTCACAACTCTCCATTTACTGCTACACTTTTGTCTTTCAGTTGGCCCTTATCCAGTAATTCATTATTTCTATATGATTTGGATATATTGTGGGTTTCTCATTGTCTGTCATTTCAATAATCTACATTTCACTGATTGGTGTCATATCCATTACACTTTTCAAACCCCATTGTTTGAAGTAAAACTGTTTGTCAAATGATCTTGTGTGCTCATAGTTAAATAAAGAATATTACAAGTTACAAGTACTTATGAGGTATGAAACTCGCTCCTTTGAAAAATAAGGCAGTTCAAGGTTATGAAAAGGAAAATAGGATCATTTGTATGCAGTGGTGGAGAAATTAACGGACGGTCCTGAAATGTCACTCTGCTAAACCACAGCGGGGAGATATTAACTCTCCGGCCTATGACATTTTAATGAAGTGGACGGGGAGGGGTAATTTGGAACAAACCATATTGTTGTCCATTACTGCAGCCCTTTTTGTGCAACGCATGCACACACACCTACACCGACAAGCAAGTGTGTGTGCATGCCTGTTTTTTTCATGCGTGTGTTCACGTATCCTTTGCTGAGGTGTGTATCGGAGAAAAATGATGGATAGATGTCATGGCTAGGTCTCCATCACACTCTCCATCTCTCTCTCTCTCTCTCTCTCTGTGATAAATAGGTGAGAGTGCAGAGGTCGTAGTGTACAGACTCCATTAAACATCTGTTCACCGGCCTAATGTGTACGGCCCTGTGTTCTCAGGCAGCTGCTGGCAGACACCAAGTACTTTAAAATAACAGAGTGCTATTGTTGTTCAGTTTTTCCTTTTTCTTCTTCTTTGTTTTAAGTCAGGAGAATGTTAGAAAAAGAAAAACACAAGAAAAACCCCTTATTGTGGCTTGAGTCAGCTCCTTACATCCCCCGGGGAACTAAGCGATTCACAGATTTTAACTATTCATTCAAATATACTGGATTCATAACTTTTTCATTTTCAACATCCCATTGTAAATCTATTTTCCCACTGGCATGTATCTTTTCATAACTAAAACTCAAAATGAGAATGTCCTTTGGTGACATTCACATCTGATTTAGTATTTAAGATTTTTATTAAAACTGTAAAGGACGAGTGTTGTCTCAGTCACTAGCAGCTGGTCAGTAGAGGGCGCTAAAGTGTTGCCCATCCACTCCCCACAAGGAGAATGACAGACTGAGTAAAATTTACATACATGAGAAATGTAGATTTTTAAAATTCTAGGTGTCTAAAGTTGCAGATTGGTGACGTGTTTCTGGTACTTGGGGCAAAAAGGTGTGTCCTGTGGGCCTCCATTGACTCTGGTTATTAGTTTCACATGACCATGATTCTCTTCGATTCAAGAGACAGGAGCTTCGATGGACACAGAAAGAATGCGTCCATGAACGCACTCCACACCTCCATCCAAAAGTAGACAGCAGAGGGATACGTCCCATGAAGTGAGACATATCAAGCAAGTCATGCAGTGTCACTGGATCAGAGCATTGACTGTTTAACAAGATGGATCAGACCAGACTAGCAGCAGACCAGACTAGCATGAGTCAGCAGTTTTTTTCGGTTTGAGTTTAGGAAATATATTCCTGTAAGTATGAGCGCATGTGGTGTTTTTTTAAGGATGTTAAGTAAAATAGATACAGTAGTTTCCTAAATGACCGCGTTGTAATGCTAATTCTGTTAGCCAAGTGATACCATTTTCCATTATGTGTTAGCATCAAGCTAACAAACTAAAATATACGTCCCTGTCCAGCTGCAAGCAAATGTGACCACCCTGGAGAACCATATGCACTAGCCCCTTCGTCTCGGTGCTTTCTGAACCAACCAGCTGATCCGTTACGTAACACAGAGCACAGTATGAATACAGATGTTTTTACTGTTAAAAAAATGCATTGCTGAAGGAAAGGGTTGTCTCATGGCAAGTCATAGTGCAAGAAATATTCAAAATATAGCATACAGTAGAACAGATATCAACTTCTCCTCTGTGGGGCCTTTTTAGTTATCTTTACAGTGGAACAAAGCTTAGCTGAGACAGTCCTTGGACGGCCTCCCCAAACGGGGGCAGGTCTAACAGCTGCTTACTAAAGGTAGACCTATCTAAAAATACCCACCTCAAACATAGACCTATCCCTTTAAGCTTTGATTTGATTAGTTTCCCATTGTAACATATTGGCATAGACTGGGTAAGGAAAAGAAAGTTTGCTTTCACTAAGCACACAATTGAGTATTTCTCTATTTTTTCACATGATTAAAAATGCTACATAACTCATTCAATAGGTTCCACCACTCTGTTGGACATAGAGGCCCTCAGGAATCACGACTGTAAGTGCCTTAATAACCGGCCTATTGTCCCTTCTTATTTTGTTAAGCATTCTGCTAATGGCCTTAACGTGAACTGCCAGCCGTCAGGTCCACATAATAACCTCAGTGTAACCCCTAATTGCTAACATTAGTTCCTGCAGAGGCTGTCTTTGCAAACGACTGGTATAACAGCTTTAGTGAAATTAGTTGGCAGCCATGTTAGTGAATATAGACCTGCTTCTGCTGTCGAACATTGTTAATTCTATGGATAGGATTTTAATAAGCTCATAGGGTGTCAGCTGAGTCAGTTATCATATGGATAATGTCATCTGCATCCACAACTCTGTCATAGCTGTCAGTGCAATTGAATTAGCATGACCGAAGCACTTAGCATTAACATCAGTACGGGTGATGGCTCACTACTCCAACGGCAGTACATTTATGGATGAGGTAATGGTCGCTCAGTATCTTTTTTCTCTCTTTCTCTCTCTCTCTCTCTCTCTCTCTCTCTCTCTCTCTCTCTCTCTCTCTCTCTCTCTCTCTCTCTCTCTCTCTGTCTCTCTTTCCTTTTACAGTCCATCATGTGTTTACTTTTATACCGCTCCTTATTAAAATGTTGCCTGATTAATTCAGTGATGTTTTGCCACCATGCCATTATTACAGAAACTGCAGATGTCACTCACACACAAACTATCACATTAACAGACTCAGATATAGTGGTGGATTCCTCATGACGTGTCAGCAGTCTTAGACCAGAAACAAAGGAACCCAAACAAATGAAAAGTACACACACTTACACACAAACAAACTTACACACACACACACACACACAGACACACACACACACACACACACACACACACACACACACACACACACACACACAGACACACTTAGCCACATGTCAAAAGGCTGTCCTCCTCCAGCTACTGACATGTCACTGGGGCTGACACTGCACTATCCACTTAAACAGCACTGCATGAGTGTTGTGGTGTGTACTGTATGTGTGTTTGTGCATGTGCATCATAGCATCTGTGCGTGCGTGCAGGCGCATGTGTGTGTGTGTGTGTGTGTGTGTGTGCGTGTGTGTGTGTGTGTGTGTGTCACAAAAGATGCAGTGGAGGAGCTGTGCAGTTGTGCAGGTGTGTACATGATTCACAGTACAAATATAATTCCAGTATAAATCTCCTTACAGTGCGCAGTACAGTAAACAGAACATATTAAGTCCAGATACAGGTTAGGATTCATTCGACCAACATTGTTCTTCGTCAGCACAGGTAAACAGCAGTCAGGGTCAGTCAAAGCTAAGTTTGTTTGTAAAGCTGTGGAATTAAAATACAATTCAGAAACACTCTTGCAGAGCATCAAATGTGTGTTGGAGAACTGTCTGACTTAAACTTAGTCCCTTTTGATACTGCAACCACATTAACATGTACACAACAAGTCATGTTCTCTGGGTATTTCCAATTAATTCACACCATATAGATACATGTCGAAAATATAACAAGGTGAAGCATTCACTAATTCACTATTCATTAATGAGGTGTAAAGATCAAAAATGATTTCCACAAATATTGTTGACATTTATTTGCGGTTCAAAGTTTCTTATTTTGCTTCATGTGTCACAGAAACTTTGCCTTTCAACAAAGGCTTGCCTAGCAGGATAAACATATGAGGAAAACAAACACTGCCGTGTTTGTGGAATAAGTAGAGCCGAGTTTATTATCTGCGCTTGTTAAAGCTGACTTTGCCTGTGTGGGAAGTTACAGTCAAAGTTTCCAGTAAGGGCTGCTGCCTCTGAGAGCATATACTCTTTTGTTGTCAGTGTGTGTGAGTGTCTGTGTTTGTGCGACATCAAAGTCATCATTAGCAGACTATATTGAGTCGCACGGGTTTAGACTCGCATTGCAAATCCAAAAACCTTACTGCTGTCATCATTAGTTAAGCAAACACAAACACACACACATATATTAACCGTGGTTTTGAGGGGGTTTTCTATGTCACCATGATCCTTATTATACACCTGAGGGGAAACTGACATTCACTGAGAGGTGGCAAGCTTTTCTCCTCTTCAACTTCCTGTCAGTTTGTGTTTGACTGCCACTTTTCTTTTCTCCGTCCGCCTGGGTTACTACCAGCTCTCCGTCTGTTTCTCCACTGTTTTCAGCTAACTTGTTGTCATGGATGTGTATTATCCAGAACCAATACAGGTTTGTTTTGCAATAACTTCCGGGAAGAAAACTATGTGCATACTGAGATAAAAGTCAAAGACCAAAAGGGTTCAATTTGATGAGTATGGCCCCGTGTCCACGCACTGGTTGAGGAGTGCTTGCATGAAGCGTTTGTGCGCTGATAATAAAAGTGCTGCATGTCTGTCTCTATGACAACAGTCTGTTGACAACTGGCGCTGTATGATCGACACTGCGTCGTTGCTTTTTACTGCTTGTTTTTCCTTTTAGATCGTTTATTTCCCGCAAAGAGGATGTCAGTACAAGACATGATCCGAAGGTGGCAGAAATACATGGATTATCATACATTTGGAAAAGAGCGCCGATGACGTCAACAGCTCTTTTCTGAAAAGTTGAAAGATTTTCAACTTGAGCGCTCGGAGCAGCTGCACAATAAAGGCTGAGCGGAATAAAAACACTGGGTGCCGCACTTTTTCTCAAGGCGGCCACCTGCTGCTGTAATAACATCACAAGTGTAAAAGATTCCTTAAACCAAGGTTCACTGGCGAGGACAACGCCACAATAATATGCAATTTAGATATTTAATGATGGATCATATGAATGATGAGACAAATGAATGCATGTTGGGATAATGGTTATGACGGAGGAGGATGTTGTCAGTCGGCTGGTCTGAAAGGATGGACTGACTGCAGGGCAGAGGGAGACTCAGGGTGGGGGTTCCGTCTAAAGCGTAGTTCTGCCCGAGCTGATCACGGCCCAGACTGTTCCTAGAGTTAGACAAACAAGATGAAGGGATGAGGAAGGAGGGTGAATGGATGAGAGGAAGGGAAGGGATGGTGGGACAAAGAACTGAGACAAACAGGGTGGAGTGAGATATCTTGTCAGGTGAATGTAGGTGTGGTTTGGGCATTGTCCTGCTCCCGAACCTAAGTTAATATATTAACTTCATATCAATACTGCCTATGGTGAACATGCACAGGTTAATAAAAAATGACAGCACTTTAGAAATGATTCACAGCAGTAACTCTGAACATAAACTGGTACAGACCAGGTTACGAGTGTCGTAAGTTGCCATGGTGATCTAGTTAGGTTAAAAGAGAGCCAGCTTTGTGCAATGGCAGCGCTGGTGTACTGTTTACTTAAGCCCACACCCTGGATTTGATAGAGGCCTTGTATTTTTGATGAGCAGTGTTTCAAAATCCACATTAAATAGCTGTATGGGTTTGCGGAATGTCAAACTTAAATTATTTTTTACAGCCATATTGTAAATAAACATAAACATAACTTTTGGTCATCCTAACACCAGGCTAAGAGCTGGAGCTGAGGCAGGTCAAAAGCAAGCTGCAACTTCTGTTGTTGAAAATCAAGCCAATGCGGAAATACAAAATCCTGCAGTTGAAGCAGGCTCCAGGAACAACAGAAGTCACATACACACCCACATTCAAAAAAGCTGTTTTTACAGCAGAGATTAACATGTTTACAGCCTGGTACAAAAAAAAGGTCTTATTAGTTAATGTCCTCATGGGCACACACTGTACGGGGGGGTGATTTTTTTGTTATAACATATCCGTTTTGATTTTATGAATGATGTGTTATCCATAGTAAGACACGTAGCTGACCTGATTGACAGGTGGGTGCGATGTAACGGTTTGTCAGGAGGCTTAAACTCCGCCTCAGCTCCAGCTCTCAGCGTGTCGTTAGGTTGACTGAAAAGTTAGGTTGAGACAGCATTTCCAGCATGGCGGCTGCTGCAGATGAGCCTCCGGAGCCCCCTGCCCTAACAGATGGGTGACGTAACTCAGGCTTCCCCATTAATATGTACAGTCCATGGTCATAAGCCACCCGACAAACTGCGCCCCTCTTCTCCTCCATTAAATCAGTATGGATAAGTTTGAAGAAAACAAAAATCAACCCGGTACAGTGTGTCATTTCCAGAATGGGTGTATATGTTACTTTCAAGGCTTCTGCAGCCAGCCTCAAGTGGACACCTGAGGGACTGCATGTTTTTGTACTTAGCATTGGCTTCATTCCTCAACACCAGAGGCTTGTTTCTAACTGACCTACAGCAAAACGAGAACAAGGCTGTAACAAGGCAGGTCTGGGTGTCTGGGCCTGTGGGTTTAAAGGAGTTTGAGGAAGATGAGTACTGTAAGAGGGAGCTCAATAAAGGCCCACAGCTTTGGTCCAACATTAATGGATTCTTCATCTTAAAACGATGTAGATTCCCTTAGACTTAAATCCTTCTTGTGATACATAATCAGCTGATATTTGAACAGTACATTAAGATAAGCAGTGTGTATGCAGTTACAACATGTTCTTTTTCTAACTCCTTTAAATGGTCCTGTGCTTTGTGCTAATTTTAATATCAGTATTTTTTTATTGTCCATTCTCTCTGGAAGCTAATTTTCACAAGAATATGGATTTCTCATCAGCATATGAATGCAAAGCAAAAGAATAGATGGTGTTCACTCATTCTCTCTCACTCCCCCGTCCTCCTAGTCTGTTGTTCTGTTATGTAATTGTTTTTCTGTTCTATTCTGTTGGTTCTGAAATTAAACAATCTGATCTGCATCACATTTTCACAAAGTAATAATAGTCAGGCAAGACTGTCCTTACAAGGAAACATCATCAGAGTACATTTAGTCTTCTGTTGTCTTCTGTCCCTCCTTTTGCTCGTGGACTTATGATGTCATTCAACAAAGTCTCACTCTAATACAGAACCAAAACTTTGGATTGAGAATGTTTAGTCTGCATGCAGCATAATTGAAGCAATTATAAAATGTTTAAAGTATTGAAGGAAACGGAGATAAAGTTGAATGTAATTTTCAAACAAATGAGAACTCTCTGACTCTCTAATTCATCATTTTCTAGTTCTTCTCTCTTCCAGGAATAAAAAAGGCCAACTTACTCATGTGATCATGTTTGATTGCTCACTACATTTAAAGCCTTTTTTTGTTCAAACCAAACTATAAGGTCCATTATGTAAGATATCTACTGAATTAAATCATAAAGTGACCTTACTATCTGATCAGACATTAAGGAAACATGTTGAAGTGCTGGCTTCTCTGACAACAATGCAGCAGCCAGTATGTCCTCCTTCTAACTTTAGATTCTGGTCCTGAATGGTCTGGATTTGTTTGGACCAGAGAAGGTAGGTGGTTTTAAGGCACCCCCACACGGCTGTTTTGGACGCCCCTCGGTTTACCAGATATGAGACCAGTTATCAGGTCAAACCAACAGGTGTTGCAGCGATGGAAGCGGGCAAGAGAACTGGTTCAGATAGAAGTGATTGTACCCGACCTAAAAAGCCTCTGCATGTTTCTAATAAGCTCCACGAGCAGAAACGTGCTCAAACTAGGATCAATGTTGGAGATGCTTTTGAAAAATGGAGAGAGGTTAGAACACAGAAAGGTTTACAGACCGATGCAGAGCTGGATAAACACTGAAGCTTCAGTGTCTGCGACATGGCAACCTGCGTGCACATGGACTCCAGAGAGGAGGGGTCGAGGGGAGACAGCTCTCTGTAATGTTTTGTATTTGGACTGCAGTACAGCCAGTATCACTGCATGAGCTGCTTTTGTTACTTTTAATTGATTGTGAACTATGATTGAATGCATTCTATTGTACTGACACGCCGTAATCTGATGAATTAGATCATGTATTATACAAAATTGTAAGAAAGAAATATGCACTGAAGAGGTAAGAGATACACTTGTTGATGCCTTGTTGGAAGGCTGCTGAGAATTCAGACCTGAGAATTTAATTTACAGCCTGACGTAACAGATTGCGATGCAAGCGAGCGTCAGCAACAAAATCAGTTTGATTTTATTATTTCCTATTGTTGTTTGTTTTGTCCTGCACCATTCCTACATGTTCTCTCCAAGATTTACAACAAACTGGCTCTTCTCATGCTTAAGGACACACACACGCACACCCACACACCCACCCACACACACACACACACACACACACACACACACACACAAGCAAAACACACACACACACACACACACACACACACACACACACACACACACACACACACAAACACAGGTGAATAATACTCTCTGCAGACAAAGGCACACTTTCACATGGACGAACAGACATCACATGTGCTCCTTCCCAGACACACGCTTTTGCCCAGTACTTCTGGACAGGACCCTGTGAGGATATAAGGATGCACATAATTACTAGAAATTGAAATGCCAGAATTCATGAACCAGGGGAACTGAGAAATGGGATTCACTGGTTGGGGAGGTCACCCGGGGGCGAGGAGGAACAGACAGTCGGGTCGACTAGAATGAACAGATGATCTGGCTTTTCCTCGCCTCCACTCACAACCTTTTCAGATTTCATGCTGCACATTTCTCTGGTCACCATGCTGAAGTAATTAATTCTGCATTCCTCAAGGCTTTTGAATGCTTAAACAAGGGTTATGAAGAGATTAGAAATGCTCAAGTCCAGATACCTGAGTCCTCATGGCTGTGATGTTTTTTTTGCAGTGCAGTTCCCAGAGAAATGTCACTCATTTTCAGAGGTGTTGCACTTTCCTTCGTTCTGACATGGTGACTATAGGCTACCACAATGCTCTTTTGAGTTGCTGCATTCAAATAACAGGCTGTTACAGTTTGTAAAAACTGGGAAACACCATTTGCCATCTAAATGGTGCATGGTGCTCATTCAGTCTTGGGATGTGCACATTTAGTTGACTTAACGGTTAACATCAGCACCCTCACTAGTCTGCACCAGAATTGGTTAAACAAATTATAAATATTTTGGCCCTTCATGTTGCTTCAAAGTTATGCTCAAACTGCAACACAGCCATCTGCCAGTAGCCGGGTTATAGCCATTGAGTGGCTGTAGCTCTGGTAAATGGGACTGCCCTCATGCTCTACTACCTGGATGTAAACAAGTACAGTGAATGGATAGCATCTTATAGGAGCAGCGTGGTTTGGCAGTATTTTGATCTAGGAATTGAGATCAAACCGTATGCAGGCTCAGTCAAGTTAAACTGGCATATCAACCACTGCAATGCATATCACATTTAACACCGACGTGGACATTAGCCTGAAGGGAGGACAAAAGGCTGGTGGTGCTAGCGTTGCTAACGTTAGCCACATTTGACAAACCAAATTACATGGTTTACCTGCCAACAATTCTAAATGAATAGTATTTAATTTTGATAGTTTTCTCGTCCTTTAGACTGGTCTGTTATAGTCTGAATTTAAATTTCTGTTTAACTGACAAGGAAATGTGTTGCCAAGGAACATCCCTAATTGAATCAATGTCAAAAGTGTAGCAGCATGTTTTTGTGACCTTGTGCAGTTCCCTGAAGCTGTTGAAAGTTTGGCTGACTTTTACATTGACTTTAACAATGTAACCAAGGAGAAATGAAAAACATTGTATTTTTTAACAGTAAGTCCAGTAAATTAAATGAGCTTTTCTTTGGTGGATTTCAAACAGGTGACGCCATTGCTGGATGTGATGATGTCGGAGTGGGATAACAAACCCAAAAGGGTAGTTACATCTTATTCCCTCCATTGTTGGCTTATTGGCTTCGCTGATAAACACATTACTCAAGAGACGTCAAACATTTGGTCAGGTTTTACTCTTACTTTTAGAGGAATAAAAAATTGAGACTTTGTTGAAAGACTGAATAAACTGGATGTTAACAGATGCCTCATTGTCTGGATCAAAGACTTTTTGTGCAGTTTAGCACAGAGGGTCTGTTTCAATGGATCCGATGTCAGAACAGAGGCTTGTTAGCTGCGGGAGGCTCCACAGGGAGGACTGTTATCTCATTTTATTTTCCCTGTAGCTTCATGAACTCTGGTTCCACACTCCCAGCTCAGTCTTTTTAAACATCCTGATAACTTGGTTTCAGAAGGCTTTTTACAAAGTGTGATTGAAAATAAGCCAATGCACAAAGAGGAAACTAAGACCTTCTTATCTGCATTGGCAAACTACCAATTTAATAATTTTATAAATGCACACTGCTGTTACTGAGAACTATTAATGAAGCTACAGCAAGGTGATCTGGCACTACTACCACCTGATGCCCAGCCACAAATATCGGACTGTGTCATTCCCACAACCACCGCCGTCCTCATTCATGCACGGCCTGCTCCGACCTCCAACTCAGCAGCGAGGAAGTGTGAACAACAGTAACGTGAGGAATACAAAGGAGAAATCCTTCCTGCATATTATCCCATCTCCCCCATCCCATTTTTGTCTTGTAACATAACAATGAGTAAGGTCTTTTACCTGCTCATTTGTAAAGCGTCTCGAGATAACACTTGGAGGGGGGGAGGTCATGAGGTCATGATTTGATTCAAAATCAATTTTCGATTCAAATCCAACAAAACATTCCCTGTTAATTACAAAGGGTGCTTAATTAAGACTCTATTCCAGTCTGCTGTGCACTAAGAAGCTGCAAATTATTACGTGGCATTTAAAAGGACAATCCAACTTGTCCAATATAATGCAGCATTTGTGGTTTTAACGTGATTAAAACAGTGTAAAAACAAAGATAATTATTCATGCTGAACTTGCAAAATACTCAAATATAATGAGTAGGCTTAAGCAGGCTTACGTTGTATGTATCAGAAACCTGCCCTCCAAAAACGGCGTGATGATAACTTTCAAGCCTTCATTCTTGATGACGCTGTCAGGGCGCAGCTCTTTTGAAATGAAACAGACGACGGAGCTTGTTATTTTTTGCCCGTTTGGAACAGGCTGGCAGATTGATAAAGTGGTTCTGTGAGTGTTGGGGAGGTGTTGTTGGCTGTTGTTCCACTTATTGAAACTCTGGGTAGTGAGCTTGAGCATTCAAATTGTTCCTGAAGTACTTCACTTTCATTTTGCAGACCTTGCATATTGGATATATCAGTCTTTTAAACCGGGAGATTGTAGAATTCCAAAGTGTGCCCAAACGCTCGCCTTCAATGAAGACGGCACAGGATGAATATCTTGTGATCCAAAGACAGAACAGGCAGTATTTTAGTTTGTTGGACACAGCCATACATTACCAACACTGAGAGCTGGCTAATGTTGGAAGTGCAGCTGACCAGCCAGGATTGACACACCTCATGCTACATCGATGTTCAAAGGAAGGTGCACAGAAGAAAAGGACAGCAGCTGGTCGGCCTTGCTTGAACTGGCTGCTCGTGATAATTTACTTTGGTTAAAAGTAGCCTAAGTAGTTGTTTTTCATTTAATTTTGGGCATTTTGCACTAGTTCAGAATCGTGAAGATTAATAATTTGGATTCTAAAAAGTCTTAATATTTACCATGATCCTGTTTTATTCTTTTTTCACCCAACTCTTCTGATTCATCAACAGTTTCTCTTTAAACTATGTTGAAAAAAATGACTAATGAATGAAGACTTGTTTAGCACAGTCAAACTGGCTCTTTGAGGCTGCACAGGAACAACAATTACAATATTAATATGCAAATATTTATCTGGATCAATGCTTCCTATGTGCAACATCTTTGTTTAGCCTGTTAGCATGCTAACAGGTGCTAGCATGCTAACAGGTGCTAGCTGGCACTAATCCTATAGTCCCACTCGGTTTAATAGAAATGATATGCTAGAGTTTCAACATGTTTGTCCCATGGAATTTAATGGTGTATAGATCCTGAAACACCTAAATGTATTACAGCTCAATAATGAACACAATCACGGTTACAGTAATAAATGTCACTAGCTATACTCCTCACAAAGTCACGCTGAAAATGATTTCTACCTGAGTAAAAGTTTCCCCCCCCAATTATTTTGTCCTCTTTCTTGTCCTTGTTTATCAGAATCACCTTCAGGGGAATAGAGAACAGTTTCTTACTTGAGTTGAATGACATCCAGCAATGCACCCATCACTTTACGCCCTGACTGTTTGTTTGATTACAAGGTGGTCTGCAGTGGTCGTCTTTTAGTGATTTTTTTTCTATCCCAATATGCACAGCACCAGCCAAAGGAAGCAGTAAGGCAAAGAATCATAGAAGTACAGCAAGCATAACTATAATTGAAAGTGTATTTTTTTAAAGTAAATGGTGAACAGATTTGAGCTTGTAAGCGCTTTTCTCGTGTTCTGACTACTTAAAGTGCTCTCACACCGCAGGTCACACCTACACATTCACACACTGATGGCAGAAGTTGCTATGTGAAATGACCATCAGAAGTAACTAATCCCATTCTTACTCATTCATACACCGCTGAAGAAGCAGTGGGAGCAACTTGGGGGTTAGGTTTCTTGCCCAAGGACACATCGGACATGTGGCTGCAGGATCTGGGAATCGAACCCCCGACCTTCCGATTGAGAGATGATGACTCTACCAACTGAGCCAAGCCGCCCCAGTATATTGAGTAATTTAATCATGATTTGTCCACAAATGATTCAGTCCCACATTTTGTGATCCATGTCATCTGTCCCTGTCATCTATTTTATAACAGCCACAATGTAAAAGCTTCGTCACTCACATAAGGACATCACAACACTGCTGTCCCCTGATAAGATGCTGATTCTCTTCTGACTGTCTGGATCAACTCACTCTCACCTTGTGTCTGATATGGTAATACGGAGATGACCGGAGAGACAGAACAAGTCAGGGAGAGAGAGAGGCAAACAAGTGGAAAAAAGATAAAGTGGGGGGGGCAAGAAGTGTGTTCAGTGCCTTATCTCCTCCTCTTTTTGTTTTCTAATCCTCTGATTTTCTCTGGTGAAAAGCAGCGAGGGGCTGCTGTCCTCCCCCAGGTTAGGGCCTCTCAGCCTGTGACAGCATCCCACTAATCTCTCCTCCCCCCCGGCTGGAAATACACACTGGCACAGAGCAAGTTTCAATCCAACTGTCAGGCACTTGAAATGAATTGTTACACTGCAAAGGCATGTAACTACACTCTAATTTGCTCAGGGAATACTGTGCAACAAACATCAGTGATAGAGACACACACGGCAGTCCTTTCTAAGAGGCTGTCGTAGAAATATATTTCAGCACGAATCTAACCGTCTACAAAGCATAAACCTTTAATACCTTTAAATATTTTTTCCAGTATGAGAGAATAATTTAGATGTTGATTGTTCAAGAACCAGCAATTTACAATGCATTGCATTATGAACATAAGTTAACTTGGACAAAACACACAGTGGTGCAGTGGTTAGCACTGTTGCTTCACAGTGAGGAGGTTCCTGGTTCGAATCCCCTGTCAGACTAGAACCTCTCAGTGTGGAGTTTGCATGTTCTCTCTGGGTACTCCATCTTCCTCCCACTCGTTAGGTCAATTGGCAACTCTAAATTGTCTGTAAGTGTGAATATGAGTGTGTATGTCTCTATATGTCAGCCCTGCTATTGACTGTGAGGTGTACCCTGCCTCTCGCCCAATGACAGCTTGGTTCAGCTCCAGCCCCCCCCCGCAGTCCGTCCCCTTTTTTTGACGGAGCCTGCTGAAAGCACGTGTCAAGCTGAACAGAATAGATTGACCCGTTCAGGAAGTGAGACAAAGAAACGTACAGAGCTTCCGGTCAGTTTCAAAATAAAACAGAATATACAGACTTATGATCATATTTTCCATCACTATATCAACATTAATCATCCATCCTGCATGTTGTCTCTTCATTCCAGCGTGATCTTGTGGTTCTCCAGTGATAATGTGAACCCATGTGTACATCTGCTCATGGCTTAGCTCTGCTGTGTCCTGCTCCAGAATCTGACCCAGTGGGAAAGGGCGCTCGCCGTTGGACAGAGCAAGAACGTTGTGCTGACTGAACGCATGCATGCACTGACTATGTGGAAATATTGGCTCACATTAATGGGCAGTAGAGAGTCACAAATCCACCGACCATGTCTTTGGACTGTGGGGGGAAGCTGGAAACCAGAAACCAGCAGGGAGATGCAAACTCCACATAGAAGGGCTCTGTCCGACAAGGGATTCGAACCAGGAACCCTTCCGCTGTGAATCGTACCACGGTGCACCACGGTGCATCGCCCAAAATACTCACGTTTTAAACTGTAAATTTACACATGAAAAATAACAAATAATTTTTCTACACATTTTGCAGTATGGTCTTATAAATGTATTTGTCTGGGAATTGACCTTGATACAGATTTCTACCATAGATAGATAGATACATTTTAAACACATATTTAAACACATACATGACAGGCTGATCATATCAGACTCCATATAAGAAAAATAAAAAATTGTCGAGGATTAAAATACACAAGAAAGCCGAGGGCTTATTTCCATTGTGGTCCTCTATCAAAGTACAAGATGGCAGATCAAGAAAGGTGTCAGGCAAGAGTGACGTCAGGCTAACACACAACATAAATGAAAAATATATAAAAAAGAAACAAAACACTGTAAAGATCTACAAATGATTTAGCAGCCATTTCTTGAGATCAGATTTAAAACTCCTCTCAACCGGGATAGTCTTAAGGGAGATGGGTAGCTTGTTCCACTGGGATGTGGCTGTATTTAATAGCAGTGGTATAAAATAACAGCATCAGTAACATTGTGCACAAGCATGCAGTCTTAGGGGTCTCTTTATACCTGAAGTCTTTGCTTTCTCTTTTCCACCCAACATGTTGTGAATAAAGCTGTGAACTCTTTTATATCCACAGCGGTGTGAATTCTGTGATGGACACCTCACAGCTGCTGCTTTTTATGCTGCTCAGACAAGGGGTTACTCAGGTCTTTCCTTCTTTCTTTCCAGCTGATCCTGTTGTCCTTCACAGAGCTACTGTACAGTCTTTCAAAGCAACAAACCTGAACATGAAGCTGTTCTATTTTCAGCCACCAAACTTTATAAACTAGATACTCATATACACAAGCAATCCCAAACTGTAAGTCCATTTATCAATGCAGTTGTCCGCGCCTGCACTTCTCTATCATCCATTAATCTATGCATTCCCAAACATTCATCAATCCATCATCCATCAGCATTGTCCATCCACCCAGAATAAAGTCGTACAGATGCTGGATCAGTCACCCATCCATCAGTTACCCAGTCAATTAGTTGCCCATCCATCCAGTCAGCGAGTGCAGAGTCTGGTGGAGGAAACCAGTCGGGTCGGGTCATGTGAGTAATGAAGAGGAAGAGACAGATTTACAGAACACTAAAGAGTCATGACCCACTTATCATCCCTCTCTGACTCACTTTATGGTTCCTCTCATATTTCTGTTTCTACTCACCTGTCTCTCTGTTCTCCCCCACTGTTTCAACTCTTACAGTATGTATTCGGAGAAAACGATCTCCATGCACACAAATTACTGTGGGTAACTGTGTTTTTTTTCTCCCTTCGTCTTTGTTTGGAGTTCATTTACATCAGTTTTTTTAAAGCAGGTAAACCGTTTTATAAAATATACCATTCAGTAAAAGTTAGATTTCTTCAAATACTTGTTTACAGTGTCCAATCCTGCTGCAGGACTGGGAACTAGAAGTGGTGATTGTCTCTCCTCCAAAGTTTTGAGGGCTCGAATGAACTGAACGCCCTCTCCTCATCTGCAAATCTAGCATTTTATCGAAGATGAAGATGTAGGAGGATGGTCAAACTGAAGAGACATCGAGTGTTATGTCACTTCCTTCACAAATAGCATTAAAGGTCACACAGTAGGTGAGAAGGCAGACTCAGAGGGCAGAACAAACACCTAGCTGTGGGAGTGTCACCCACCTGGGGGAGGGGTTACTGCCCTTTGTGATGTCATGAAGGGAAAATCTCCAAACGGCCTGTTTGAGCACACATTTTCTGAAAAGTGGAGCAGGCAAAAGACGGAGAGGATGGACTTTTCTCATCATTGGGGGGTTTGTGTACGGACTAGGGACACATATTAGTGTTAGAAATACATGGTAAAGTGTATTTTGCATAATATGTGACCTTTAAAAGCATTTTTCGTATTTTTTTTTCAAAAGGAACCTGAGGTGCGTCAGAGCCGGACTAGCACAACGTCACAGTACAGTACTGTATAGCTCAAAAGCATTAAAAGGAAAAGAAAATGACACTGTCTCTTAAAATGAAGCATTGTCCTTATGTTTCAGTAAGGACCCTCATTGTTCCCTGTGTTCAGTACTACAGGTTGGTAAAACAGACGAGTGAGGAGTACAGTACAGTACCGGCCCCGGCGGGTGAAGAAGGCTCTTGACTAGGGCTGATGCCTTAGCAAGGTACAGTCAAGTGTGTATGTACACTGGCAATACAATTTGAAAAGGCCCAGCCATGGTTATGCAACTGCATTGCTTTTACAGTCAACATCAGTCGACCTCAGATAAATCTGATGGCTGCTGATTGTGTAACTGAAGAAACAAAACTCTACTGCCCTGAAAAAAACCTTTGCCTCTACCCATGATCATGACTAAAGCAGCACACAGTTAAACATTTTTAGTTCTTAATTAACAAGTTTGAAGACACCGCACCCCCCTGCAGAAGATGAAAACCTAATTCTTAACCCTCTGATCATTTTACTGTAATAACAGCTAAAAACTCAAACTTTTTTTCTCAGTGGATCATATCAGCTGTCTGGATAGAAGTAACAAACAATGGTTAATGCTTGTAAGCTCTTTTCTAGTCTTCTGACTTCTTAAAGTGCTTTTACACCGCAGGTCACACCTACACATTCACACACTGATGGTAGAGGCTGCTATGAAAAGTTTCCATCAGAAGTAAATAATCCAATTCATACACATGCACAGGCAAGGGCAAGACACTTAACCCTGAATTGCTCCCGCTGCTTCGTCAGCGGCGTATGAATGTGTATGAATGGGATTAGTTAGGACACTTTACACAGCAGCCTCTACCATCAGTGTGTGAATGTGTAGGTGTGACCTGCGGTGTAAAAGCGCTTTGAGTAGTCAGAAGACTAGAGAAGAGCTATATAATCTCAAGTACATTTACCATTTTACACGCCACCGACGAAGTAGCAGGAGCAACTTGGGGTTAAGTGTCTTGCCAAAGGACACATCGGATATGTGGCTGCAGGAGCTGGGGATCAAACCCCCAACCTTCATGTTGAGAGACGACCGACTTTACCAACTGAGCTACAGCTACCGTCAAACCTACACACATTCACATACTTATGGTAGAGGTTGCTTAAGTGTCCATCAAAAAATATACACAATCACACGCCGCTGAGACAGAAAAGGAGCAGGAGCAATTTGGGGTTCACTGTCTTGCCCAAGGAAACTTCGACATTTGCCTGCAGGACCTGGGGATCGAACCCAGACCTTCTCGTTGAGAGACGTCGACGTTACCACTTACCCACAGCTGCCCTGAATCCAATACCTCGCGATACAATTAGAAATTGTTACAAATATGGACAAGTTAAATCGATGAGCAAAAAAATAAAATATACAGAAGCAGAAAAGGATTGACTGCTGCTTGAACTACAATGCTAACAGATTGATGGATTTGACAAATGTAGTAGGTGAAGTCAGTTCTAAACTTATTATATCTTACTCCTGCAACTGAGACCAACTAGTACTAATGTGTCGCATGATGTTGCATGAGAACAATATTTAGATCATCAAAGGTTTGTGTTTCTCATTCAGAGGTGTCAGGCTACAGATCTGAGTATGATGATGTATGAGATGCTAATGCGGAATAGCTTTCAATATGAGCGGACTTCAGAGGATTAAAGGGCTAAACAAATGCAAATGGAGATATGATTAAAAAAAATACATACATATTGCAATCAATTAAACATGCACATAATCCTGGTTATATGTTTGCTTGTAGGCCATTGTTTGGAAGCATTCGACTTAATGCTCAAAATAGATTTAAAGGCATACTGTACATGCTACCCACAAATTGAGTTTATTTTTACGCGGCTGCAGGTTTCTGCACTTGTTGGAGTGATGTTGGGAGTAAACCTGTGTTTATGCGTCAATGTATGTGAAAATGACGAGTGGGTGGAAGTGTTCCTATGTGAGTAAATGGACTTGAGCTTGTGTAGCGCTTTTTTAGTTGTCTGACTACTCAAAGTGCTTTTACACCGCAGGTCACGCCTACACATTCACACAGTGATGGTAGAGCGTAGAACTTGGGGTTAAGTGTCTTGCACAAGGGCACATCGTACACAAGAGCTGGGGAACAAACCCCCGACCTTCCTGTTGAGAGACGACCGACTTTACCACTTAACCACAGCCACTCCATGTTAGTCTATGCCACGGACAAAGTCCGGAAATTGGCCTGGTAGCTGGAGAGGTGCCAGTACACTTCCTGAGCAATGTCGTGGTACATATTTTTCTTCCTGAGTCAAGAAACTACATATCCCAGAATCCATTGCGAATGATATTGCTTCTTCTTAAATGTAACTTTAGTCGTTGTTATAGTGTTTATACTGGTATACAGGTTTTTGTTGAAACGAGGTTGATATCATTCGAACTTGTGTCCTCTACAGGAGCGTAAACCATCGTTTCACACTCGGTTAGCTCGTGGTCATCACCTGGGATGGTTCTGACATTATGGCTCATAATTAAATCCGCTGTGGAGAAAATGAATTAGATTTCTACTTCCAGAAGTGTTGAGCCCGATTACTATAACCTGACCCACGTGCTAATTTAAATATGTAATAGCTGGACCACCAATCACAGAGCTGGAAGAGTAGCATTTTCTGTCCAGCAACAGCAGAGGGAGAACATTTCTGACAAATGATCTTCTTTCATTTAACCCTTCACATTCCAACACAAACTGAGGAGGCGGGTTCTGACGATTTTCTTTGTTGACTGTCAAATTAAAGATTGAAAATATGAAATTAAAACTGATGACTATTTAATTATAAGTTAAAAAATTAAAGCCCTCTCTAAGCTCTGAAGGCCCTGACTCTTCACCTCTGGCTGAAATGAAGGACTTGAAATTCTTTTCTTAAAAAAAAAGAAGCTGGTTCATCAAGTTGGCTGCTACTGTCACATCCCATGAGTACAAATAAATGTTATACCAGAAATTCCTGGGGGTAGAGACTGAACAAAGGAGCTACTTGTTATCTCTGTTTGTACTATTTACTGATGTTTCTCTCTGGTGGACGGCTTTTTGCTCCACTCAATGAGCGTGTGGCCATTCAATACATCACAAAGACACGAAGCATGTTGTATGAAACTAATTCTCTCAGACACTCCCTGAAGGTTTACATTGGAAACCTGCACACACACACAAAAGGTAACTTCAGTACATAAGACTGCATCTATCTGGTGATTCAAAATCAGAATTATTGAGCTCTGAGGCCATACTGTTTACTTTTCCACTGTGTGGAGATGTCATCAGTTTCTGCAATCAGCAGTTTCCATAATCACGGTAACGCTGTATACTTTCAGCCAGTCTGACAAGATAGCATGTGTGACAAAGTGTTTGAAAACATTTAGTATTGCTACACTTTTCTGTCTGAATATAAATGAGGACAGTGATGAGTTGAAAATTGGAACAGATTGGCGAACAGCGGTGCACACGGCATGTTTTGTACACTGCAAGAAAATAAGCACCAAAATATGAGTCTGTTCTGACAGCTGGAGCTACAGCTACAAGTACGTTTCTGTTTTCAAATCAATCATGGATGGACTTTAGACTACTGTTGCAATACTGATGCAATGCTAATGCATTTTTATCAACCTTGTTTTGTAGCGAGGTCTTTTTAAATTAAAATCCATCCTTCTGGGTGGCTGTGGCTCAGTGGTAGAGTTGGTTGTCTCTCAACCTAAAGGTCGGGGGTTCGATCCCACTTTTCTGATGTGTCCTTGGGCAATACACTTAACCTCAAGTTGCTCCTGCTACTTTGTCAGTGGTGTATGAATGTGTATGAATGGGATTAGTTAATACTTATGGACTCTTTACCTAGCAGCCCTGTGTGAATGTGAAGGTGTGACGTGGGGTAAAAGTCCGTTGAGTTGTCAGAAGACTAGAAAAGTTCTATACAGCTCAAGTCCATTTACCATTTACAGGAGAAACTCAGGTGAAGTCTGAGTGAAAAATGTGGCTGTTTGCGTTCACACATGCGTTTTCTGAAAGTGTGAAAAACCTTTTTGACTGTATTCATGCCAAAGTGGGTATGTGATAATCAATAAACCTTGAAACTGAACTGCCATGCAGAAGTTGAACCAATAGGCCTATGATTGTGACAAATCTGTCTGTCTTTCCACACATTTGTGACTCTTTTATTCCGCACATTTATGCCCTTTAACATTCATCTTAGATGTCAGAGTTCATCCTTCCCTGAGGAATAAATCATGACCTCTTCCTCTCATCCACTCACTTTATCTCTTTCCTCTCCTCCCCTCCATGTCTTATTGATCAGTCCAATGGTTCTTTAATCACCTAAGGCCTTTCCTCTTCTCCCAGCGGCATGAAGCACATTAACCATTTAAAACAAGTTATGAGCCAAATATGACATGTCTCATACAGTGGGATTCAGATTCACCCATTATTCATTGGCAGTGTTGGCCTCTTCACCCCGCAGTAAGTTATACATTGCTCATGATTATTTGAGAAGTCAACTTTAAAACCTTTATCAGCAAAAATCAAAACCATTATCAGAAGGATTTTAAAGGATATCACACCTACCCCACCCTCCTAAAAGTTGGCGCCTCCACATTGCCAGTTAAAGCAAGTTATTTACAACCCTTTTACTTCTTGTCGACTACATGGATGCGGCAGAGTGGGGCTAAGTTGTTCGGCCCCTGATCAGCCATTGTAGGTAGTAACAGAGGCGTGATGGGGGGAAGACAGGGGCATAGGACTTCAAGCGTAAGCACAGCCATGAGCAGCTACATTTACAGGTTTACAAGATCACCGGAGAACTACAAGATCACGCGGGATAAAAAATAACAATGTGCAAAAGCAGGTTACATTCCCTTCTTGAGGTTGATTTGTTGTTCATTTGGAGCCAGTTTCGACGTAATGTTGATAAAGTGAT
This sequence comes from Tautogolabrus adspersus, assembly GCA_020745685.1. Classification (NCBI taxonomy): domain Eukaryota; kingdom Metazoa; phylum Chordata; class Actinopteri; order Labriformes; family Labridae; genus Tautogolabrus; species Tautogolabrus adspersus. Next base: position 4,962,690 of record CM036540.1, read on the forward strand.
TGGATATGGGTTGTCTGCAGTGTGTTTTATTTTGAAAATTGACCGGATGCTCTCAGCGTTCTCTTGTCTGACTTCCTGTCTCGTTTGATTTGCTCTGTGTTTAGCTTGACGTGTGCTTGCAGCAGGCTCTGTGCAAAAAACAGACTCATTTTTGGAGCGGAGCAGAACAGAGTGGCGCTTCTGTCATGCGCGGGAGACGGACCGTTGCCTATTCCATGCTTGGGTTTCCAGTGCCTGGCAACGCGATGAGCTCCAGAGTGAACAGCGCAGACAGAACTCGGCGCACACGTATCCTGTTGAATCTGCCCTTAAGTACAACGGAGTAACAACGTTGAATCTTCTTTGCAGCACTGTTATGGAATGGAAATGTTTAAAGGGCACATTACCTTGATGGGCTGTTTTTGAAATTGCTAATGTGCAAATGGGTTGATGGAGAAATTAAAGGCACTTTAACTGGCTCGACTCTGAAGTCATTTCAATGCCTGTGGGAGCAGATGTGTGAACACAGCAGGTAAAAGCCCAGACCTACAGCTAAAGAGAGCGAGTGGGCATATAAATGAGGATGATCATGTTGTCCCCAGTTTTGCACTGGAAATGTGATTTCCTTTTCCATATTGTAAAAATACTTACTATACCCAAAACAGTCACCATAAGGGAAGAGTTTCCTCCATCTCTCACACATCTTATGTTACGTCACATAAGAAAGTTGTATTTGCTGCTGTGATAAAAACGTCATGTAAATGATACCTGGATATGTCATCATAAACATATTCTCTTTCTCAGGTGTGTTTCGCCCGTTCTTCTTCACTACGTTCAACGTGGAGTTCATTTTTATCGGGGGGCGAGGGGGGGGGGACTCCCAGTATGAGGGGTGGGGCTAAACACAGAGCAAATCCCATGATTCCCTGCCAGCCTCAACTTTTGTTATTGTTCGATTGATTGAGAGCCCCCTGGTGATGGAATCTACTGTGCCTTTTAACAGCTGGGATAGTATTGGTACTATTTTCATGTGACACTATAAAGCACTTTATTTTAAGACATGCCAACAACTTGATCAACTTCAAGTATCATTACCAATCAGACTTGTTGAATACAGGGTTACTGTAATTGGAAAATGTAATTAAGTTGTCTCATTTTGATTTGAGTTCCTCTGTCTCTCTTGCATTTTACACCAATCATTTTTACTATTCTGTTTTTACCTTACAACCTTTTTGGATCGTAATGTCATGATGACATGGCAGACGTAGCGAGGGACATAAACAGATGTTAATACGTGTGTATCTTCTTGCCATCTGCCTCAGGAAAAAGAAGCAAGAAGAGCCAAATAAATTAGGGCAGCAGCACCCAGTTACCAGAAGAGGAGAAGAGGAGCGCAGGAATGAAAGAGAAAGATTTGTTCATAGCTCACATTCCCTCCTTTTCTTTTCCATATGGGCCATTACACTGCCCTGCATACCCTATTGTGTGTGTGTGTGTGTGTGTGTGTGTGTGTGTGTGTGTGTGTGTGTGTGTGTGTGTGTGTGCCTGTATACATCTTGCATCCCACTTGATCCCACATTAATTATAATCAGATTGGTTATTGATCACACTACGCTCTCAGTATTGATCCAGCGTGTGCAGTCTGGTGGAGGGTCATGGTCAGAGTCTGGTGGCACAGAGAGAGAGAAAGCCATTTCATTTAAAATCTTGTACATACTGCAGAAGTTACTATAATCACAGCAGAAAGTGTGCAACAAGTCACACGTTTGCATCTTTCTTAAAGGAAGTTGTTCCAGAAATTAAACTCTTTTTGGCTAAAATCCAACACTCTAGATGATAATTATTAGAATCAGATATTTGACCCGCGCTAAGAAATTAAGGCCATGATTGCATAACACATCGACATCCAAAAAAAAAGTTGAGGGAAAATGACTCGTGAACTGAGATATGAAGAGCGAGGGCATGCAGTGTCACTGGATCAGAGCATTTACACTATGTAAAGTTCAATGGAAGTTCCTAACAGAAAAATAAAATCATTTGAAGTTGAAGTTGAAGACTGACATGACAAGTCAGCAGTTTTGATTCAGGAACGTCTGTAAGTACAAGTGCATATGGTTTTTTCTCCTTAGTTACATTTTTCATGCTAATTATGTTAGCCAGTTAATGGCATTTTATTATGAGTAGCATCAAGCTAACAGGCCAAGTACGTCCGTCTATATACCAGTCCATTTGTACCAAGCAGCAACCTCAGGTCTTCTAATATGAAGCCAATGTGGAAGTGCAACACGTTGCAGTTAGTCGTGTGTCCGCTTGAGGCTGTCTCAAGGAGCGCTGGAAGTCACATACACCCCACAGCCAAAAAAGTCAATTTTTACAGCATAAATTAACATGTTTACAGCCTGATACAAAAAAAACAGGTCTGATTAGTTTTTGTCATCACTGGCACACACTGTATAAGGGTGAATTTTTTTTTTTAAACGGCTCTGTTTTGATTTCATGAACAGTACGTGTTATCCATAGTTAGGCGCGTAGCTGACCTGACTGACAGATGGGTGTGATAAAACGGTTTGTCATAAGGCTTAAAACCAGCCTCAGCTCCAGCTCTCAGTCTGTCGTTCGGTTGACTGAAAGTGAGGTTGAGACAGCATTTCCAGCCCGGCGGCTGCTGCAGATGAGCCTCCCTATTCATGAAGACTTATTCATGCATTTTAAGTCAGCGATTCCACAAGTTGGGCGTGGGACCCCTATGGAGGGCGTGGAGATATGACAGGGGCGCCCGGCAAAGGCTTAACAAATACAAAGGCCACTGATTTCACTTCTAGCAACGAATGGCACATTTTGTGAAAGGATTTCCAGGTAAACATGAGGCTGAAAATGAATATACACCAGATGACGCAATTTTGAATTTTTTTATGTAACAATATCACTTTGAATTGCTTCCTCTTAAGAAGCCACTTGTTAGGGTCTGTTATTGTGTGCTTTTTGCAGCAAGTGTTCTAAAGATATTGGATTTGTTTGCAAAGAGTTGTAGTATGTTGAGTATGTTGATGTGTATGTTAGGGTTGGGGTGGGGGGGGGGAATATTCTCATCTGCCAATGGGATGCCTCTAAAAAAAAGTCTGGGAACCACTGCAATAAGTGCATCAACCTCATCATCATCTACAAGTGCATCCTGACACTATATGGAAGGGTTCCTTACTCCTGCAGTATCCATAACCATTATAATTAAAGTCATTGTTGCTGTCAAAATAGACTTGAAGCTCATCAAGTAGGGAATACTTTGATCCAAATGCACTCCAGATTGGTCCTTTAAAGACTAACAGCCAATTCGCTGACAATACAGCCGTGTATATGTGAGTGGGATGAGACTACAATAAACAGAACAGCTTGATGGTCTTCTAGTCTTGGCAAGGCCTCCGTTCATCTACATCTTGTTTCATAAATTCACAGCTTGACTCTGATTTCTGCCTCATCACACTGTGAACAGAGTGAATAGGCCTGTGTGTGTGTGTGTGTGTGTGTGTGCGTGTGTGTGTGTGTGTGTGTGTGTGTGTGTGTGTGTGTGTGTGTGTGTCTGTCAGAGAGCAAGAGAGAGAGTGAGTCTGAGATGTGAGATCACTGTCTCCAAGGAGCAATATACCCAGCAATTGAAGCAGGCATGCTTTCACATGCACACACACACATATTCAGATGCATAAACGCCCACGCAATGAGAAGCCTGCACACACACGCAGTCACATTCATATACACACACTCAAAACACATGACTTAAAATCACAGAGAGGGTCAACAGCAGTTCAGCTTTTGCATAAAAGACATAAATACTCTTGTTTTTAAGAAAGCGATCTGCAGGACGGACAGGATGGAAGAGGAGAGGAGAGAGGAGAGGAGAGGAGAGGAGAGGAGAGGAGAGGAGAGGAGAGGAGAGGAGAGGAGGAAAAGTGCAAAAGGAAAACAAGATAATGAGAAGGGTAACCCAGAAACTAGCAGAGAGATGAACTCGAGGAGAATTATCTTTGTCAATATGCTTTGCTCTTTTAATCTCATTAAGCTCTGAAGGAATCTAACAATTAGCCTCCCCTTGTTAAATAAATATATAATCCTCATAGGACTAGACAACCCCTCCCTTCCCTGCATACACACACATACCCAAACACACACACACACAAATGTAATCCCTACCAAACACCTTTCTACTATCACTATCTTATCCTCCCACCTCCCGAGGCGGCATCATGTCATGTTTCCTTTGCTGAGGCAATCTGTTAAGTATTACTTTGTGACATTTGGATTTTTTTCAATATGAAAAAACATTAAAAAGCATGATCATTATTATTGATTATTCTTTATTACATGCTGGTGTTACTTGATTCTTATTGGTCAATAATGCAAAGCATCATCTTAACAAAGGTCTCCCATGGAGGGACAGCAGACCATCAGAGGATTGGCAGATTGTAGTGTCACATGTCATCCCTCTCTGCTCTACATCAGCCTGCTCTTTTTGAAACAGCTGTGCCAAGCTTTTAAATGTGAGTAGAAACACCACTGACAGCAAACTGTGACTTTTACTATTCTTTTAGCTGCAGGAAACATTTTAATGAACAAAACAACGACTCTATGCCTTCATATTATACCAGTTTGAACATGTTAGGGGAGAAAAAGACAGTAAAACGGATCTGATCTGTTGAACTCCTGTGGGATTTCAGGTCATTTACGTGGGTGTTACAGTTGTAAGCTTCAAATGTTTAAAGAGGTGCATGTTACAAGTCTTTACGCCCGCAAGAGAAATGGTAAAAACAAGATGACTGCTTCATTGTGTTTGTGGGGTTCAGTGTTGATGTGGCAGCTTGGAGGTTGTACTTGCCCCGAGCAAGGTCCAGCAGACAAAACATGAAACTTTTTCAATTCATTTCAAGGGGCTTTGTGTAAAGATTACATCGAGAACTCTCGCTGGCAGAAACATGATGCTTTAAACGGAGGATCTGCGACTTGGAATTTGAAACAGGACAATATGGATCTGTATATCTGATTACAATTAAAAATGTAACTACAAGCAACAAATAGCCAGCAGACATACAAATGAGTAATCAGCACGTGAACAGAAAGGAGCAGTCAGCTCCTTTAATATGACTTGTTAGAGACAAAACATTAGGGCCTGTGTCCCTTCACGACTCTTTTTGTGTGTGTGTGCTAGCAGCGCCCACAACCTCAGTCTCAGAGAGCTTCTCACTGGTGTTTACTGTTGCTAGGTTACGAAAGGATTTCTGTTTTCCTCGGCACAGTGACCGTAAGGAAGGATAAATGAATGGATGAATGGATGGATGGATGGATGGATATGAACAGTAGTTAGGATATTCAGGATTCAAGTATACTATTAAACATTCAAAAAGTGCAGAGGGTAAATTATTCCAGTTCAGTGTCTGCGTGTTTATCATGTGCAAAATTGTTCATACAGTCTGATCGAGGCAGGTAAGAAAGACCTTCTGTATCTTTCTTCTGAACAGTGAGGGTGCATTTTTCTGTTGCTGAAGGCGCTCTTCAGATTTTGAAGCATTTTGTGAAGAGGGTGTGAGACATTGTCCCTGATGGTCTGCAGTTTTGCCAGCATTCTGGCCTCAACTCCCTCATCCAGTCGGACGAGCTGCAGGCCAACAACAGACTCAGCCTTCTTACTCAGTCTGTTCAGTCCGTTGGTGTCCTTTGCTGTAATTCCTGCAGCCAAGCACACGGCAGCAAAGTAAGTGGTGCTCGCATCAACAGAGTGATAGAACACTAGCATTTAGCTGCAGACGTTAAAGGACCTGAGCCTCTACAGGAAGTGAAGCTGGCTCAGGCCCTTCCTGCAGACAGCGTCCATGTTAGTGGACCACTCCACTCTGACACCCAGGTGTACCCCCAGGTAATTGTATAAGACTTGACTATCTCAACATTAGTCCCACTGATGCAGACTTGAGAAGAAGAGGTCTTGTTCCACATTTAGCTGCAGGTGATTCTTACCACTCAAACTCACAAACTGCTCCACCAGGCTCAGATACTCCACCTCCTGTCCGTATTCAATACACCCGACACCATGGCTGATTCATCAGAGTTAGTTAAAGAATGGCCGACTCTGAGTTGTACTAGAAGTCTAAGGTGTAGGTGGTGAAGAGAAGTTCCTTGAGGACCTGTTCTTATTGTTGAACTGTTTTTATTGTTTTAAGGAATTGTTTCTTTTTAGCAGCAACTCAAGAGATTAAATTAAACCCCCCCCAAAAAGACGAGTCAGATTAACTTCTCCTCTGCCACTGTTGTTGACAAAGCTGATATCAGAAGTCCCTTCCATTTCTTGATTTTGATTGGTCAGTGAGGGAGAGGAGACAGTGTGTTTGTAGTAGTGTAATGTAGTGAGTTGCAGCAGTCTTGCAGCCAAATGACTCTCACGATGGTCACGATGGCGTATAGCCTCCAAGGGAACCAGCTTATTAAGGCTTCTGCTGAAATAACGGAAAAGGATATCCGAGGCAAGACTTTCCTTTTTCATTCATTTTGTTAGATATTTAAAGGCAGAAAAAATTTGCCTGGAACATGCTATGCTATAACCAAGATTATATATAAATATGACTACAGAGCTAAAGGCTGTTGATTGATAACTACAGACTTGTTCTAAGTTTTTCTGCCTGTTTTCCTCTCTTCTTTCTCGGCTCTGTGAGGATCCATGTGTCTGACCTGCAGCTATACAAGGTTATTTGAGTCTTCCGCTCATCTCAGAGTGTAGCACATAAACTGTCTAAGAAACACTGTCTCATTTGTGAATCACACAGAATTCAGTTAAATAGGAGCCAGATAATCTTGTCTGTGTTGAAATGTCAGCTCTACCTTTGAGGCTCGTTACCTCTGTAGTTATTAGTGCTCTTACAGCAGCCGCTGAGTTAGAGGGGTGGTTTTGATCTATGCTGTCCTCTGTTCTGTAGTGAACTGTTTCATTAAAACATCAAATAGTCAAAGTCTGTCTCATGAACGCATGCAGAGAGCCAAACACGTATTATCTGTCTGTTGTCTCACTGTGTTTCAAAGAGTTCTGACAAATTGGTCATATCAGAGCCCATCTGCTGTTTTTACTCCTCAAATCGAACATACCAATTATTTCAAATCCACGTTTGTGAAGATCTGTTTGTGGAATAATTTAACACTTTGACATTGTGAAAAGAACATCAACAAAATACGTTTAAAAACTTGTAAAAGGAAAACTTTTGGTAACTGCGTCCAAAGGAGACAAATGAATATCTGAAGCTGAAGGTGAATGCAGGTGACTGATGCATTAATGGAACAATATTTCCCCTCCAGGAGGAAGTCTGAGAACAACTGGGGGAACAACAGGGTGTGGGCTTCTACCTACAAGCTCTTAAAAGCCTACTATGCGTCTTTCCGAGCAGATTTTCAGACCAAAACATAAACTCCCCCCTCCTGCCTCTACACTTCTCCTTTTTCACCAGCAAGTTTCTGTGAGACGGAGGGCAGCAGAGAAGTGATGATAAACATCTGAAAACAAGATTTTGCAATCAATTTCCAGTCCTAATATACATGTCAGAGTTGATTCAGTCGCTTTCTGCTTTTTTCTTTTCAGTTTGGAAAGTCTATCGGTTCACCTTCAGTTGTACGTTGTGCCTCAGCTCTCCGTCATTATGCCCCTATAAATAGGGTCTCTGAGAGGGTGCGGCTGCTCTTTTCTCCCCCTTGGTGGCAGGGGCTAATCGTTAGGGGGGAGGGGTTCACGCAGACATGTATGAAACGTGTTTGAGCCTCTGAGTGAAATATAAACATTAAAGGAAGCGTCATTCTGTCAGCAGTGGCGATATTGGAATCTGTTGGGGCCAAGACAAACAGCGTTTATCCCCATTATGTTATAAATAATCCAACACCAACACATTTCTTTAGCGGAAGTTATGCATTAAAGTGTCTCTAATCCATATTGAGGGCTAGACAAGCATCATTCAGTCAGTTACTATTATATGAGTGAGTACTGTAAGATGGGGCCCCTTTACTGTCATTGCAAACGTTGCACATTTTTAGCCATCGCTTTGGTTTTAAGTTTATCAGCCCTCTGGGGCCCCAAACAGTTGCCTGCCTTGCCTGTTGACAAGCAGCGCCTCTGTCTGTCAGTGTGAACACAGAGCTGAGAACAACAAACCCAGCGGGAGTTTAACTTCACTCCCTTTTTAGGAAGGCAAAACATCCACCACCAGATTGTTACATATCAAAACCTGGCTTGCTTCTAGCTGACTTTTGGCAAAGCTAGAGCGGTAATTAAAGGAAGAACGTGCAACATTTTACACATAAATACAGCAGAAATCAAGTCATCTGTAAATGTCTCTCTGAGTCATGACTGTCTACAATGAATGAGAAGCACGAGTCCTACCAGCTGTACTGATGTCTGAGCTGTGTTTACATCATGTTTACATGGACGGGACGGCCTTGAGTATAAAAGCTGTTTCAGTGAAGGAGTAGAGAAAAGAAGAACATACTCACTGTTTATTTGGATGTCAAGTAAGTGTGTTTAGATCACGGTTATTCTGTGTCAGTTTATGTGCAATATGAAGCTATGCCAAAGTGTGCTAACGTTAGCATGCTAACACAACAATGTAGGCCACAGGTAATTGCAGCTCAATAACAACTTTGTCCGCTGATTTAAACGTAGAGTATGTAAAATCCGCCGCTAGGGGGCTCTCAATCAAAACAATAACAAAAGATGACGTTGAGGCTTGCGGTGTATTATGGGAGTAAAAACAAACGAACTCCGTGTTAAATCAATACGAACGGGCGAAACCGACCTGAGAAAGACAATATGTGTACTGACGATGTATCCAAGTATAATTTACATGACGTTTTATATCACAGCAGCACATACAGCAACAGAACGGCAGCTTTCAGTAGCAGCTAGCGTTAGCTTATGCAGCGGTCTTTGACGTAACATCCGGTGTTTCCTTGACAACGATCAACATTTCCTGTCTATCATGGCGGCGTATCATGGCGGCCGCCTACAAGACACGTCCCGTTACAACTATAAAATTACGGATTTCTCTGGCTTTGATAACTTTTGGAAATATTTGAGGTGATGTAAGTACTCAACTAAAAAATATATATAACATGGGTTTAGTCCATTTTTAATTTAAGTTAGATATTTTAATGTAAACATTAGCATGCAATTCTACATAATGTACCTTTAACTTAATGGTGCTTAATTGTGTCGCGTTCTAATTCATAACTCCTTCGTGGGAACGCGAGTGGAGAGGGGTTGGAGGTGTATCGCTGGAGGAGAGCGGAGGCTTCAGAATAGTGGAGGTGTCGCCAAACAGCAGTTTGTTTTGGTTTAATGCTGGTGCTCAAGGGCGACGTCTACCGGTTCAAAAAGTCGCACGTTCTTCCTTTAATGTGTTCTATGATTTTATATAAATACAGTATTTCTACAACAATATACTACTTCTACTGTTCCACAGACAAGATCTCACATCTGGATAGGCCTTTTGATGATACTCCACTGAATAATTACAGAATATCTAAATCTAGAGAGGCCCTCCAGATATCTTTCATATAACATCAAAGCAATGACACTGAGATAGATGTCACTCTCTCTGGCCAAAGTAAGCTTGATCTCTGAGATTACCAGTTTAAATACAGTCATAGAGAAATAACTAATTAGCCAATCTGCTCCGGCATCATCCTTAATCTCAGCGAGGTCATGGGAGTTTTGTTCCACCTACAGAGGATTTGTATTATGTATGAAAACAAACATAAAAGTCACTTCCGTACGTGTGCTAAACAAATACAGCCATGCTTAGCTGAGTTACCCAGGACATCTTGAATTCACTGCAAGTGCCTTCATCATGACTTTAATTGAAAAGGAGTATGTGAAGACACAAACACTGTCATTTGGAATCACTTGAGTGCCACTGAGTACAGGGTTCTATCATTAAGGATGCCGTGTAACAAGCAGACAGATTCAAGTGTTGGTATATGGAATAAAAGGAGAATATCAGAGGAGAAAAAAACATTTCAAGTGGCACAACAGCCTGTTGAGATTCAAGTGGAGGAACAAGGCAGACTTGGAGCATTCCCCTCAATATTTAACCACTTGGGCACCTCTCGCATGCATTTCAGCCCATGTATGTTAGTGAGTATGCTGGTGCACCTTTTTTTTTTTACCCTTTCTCCTATTTTTTTTACATGCCAGTCAAGGCTGCTGCATACATGTTCCATACTCCCTGACACATTCAATATTGAACAGGGTCACACGCACACACAGAGGAGTTAATTATTCATGTCAGCACAGATTGTCCATATACACTTTTTGTCCACAGCAGCACAGGACATGCAAATCCGAGCTCGGAAACATACATTCAGAGTGCTCATTTTAGACACATGACATTTTCACATTTACACGCTCACTGCACATACATTAAAAGGAGTAACTGACATTTCCAGAGACATTACAGGACACATATCGGCACTTAAGAGCACATTATGTAAAACACCCCATGTGTCATCTCTCTTTTTTTTAGATCACAATTTATAGAAATACTTTAGTGAATATTCAATGTTTACTCCTCTCCTGGCTCTCGACAGCTGACATGATAATCTTTTAGTGCTGCTGGTAAACACAGCCCCGCATCTTTTCAGTTCAAACAGACATCTGGACAGGGAAGCTAAACACAAACTCTGAGCCATCTCTGAGGACGGGATCAAACTTAAACTTACTGATCCTCCACTTGGTTGCTTTTATTTTAGTGACTTCTTTTAAAAAATGTTTTGATCTTTCAAGGCAATCCTCTACATGGTGTTTTTAATGGACTCTGAAGCTCCTGCAGTGAGCGACCAGTGATGCGACAATGTTCCACTGAACGAGTCAGGAGGTCCTGGATGTAGTCCGATATTTTAATGAACATTTTTAGTTGTGTTTTTGACTCGTGGAAAATGGTTTCAATGGTGTTTGTTATTTATTTTCTTGTTGTGTATGTGATTGTACAGTCGATAATGTTTATTGTGTGTTTGAATTGACCTGGTGGCAATTGAGTTTCCCCGCTGGGGATCATGAAGTTTTCTAATCTAATCTAATTCTTTGATGTTGTGTTTCTGGACAGCATTTTTCAGACACTAACAGACACCATGACAGTCTAGATCTGAACACATCTTACTCCTGCAACTCTTTTACAATGTTCTTTTTTTGTGTGTTACATTAGGCGAGACCATGACTCTCACCACTCTGATGGCCAACAAAGGCAGGCAATCAGCAACGGCTAATCTAAAGAGGAAACATGCAGCAAATTCACAAACAATGCAAATTCCACAACAAATGCAACTGCGTAAATGCACTGCAAATGGTAAATGGTAAATGGACTTGAGCTTGTATCACACTTTTCTAGTCTTCTGACTTCTCAAAGCACTTACACACCTACACATTCACACACTGATGACAGAGGCTGCTGAACTGGCCATCAGTATCGGCTAATCTCATTCATACACATTTATACACAAGCAGCAGGAGTGACTTGTGGAGTCTTGCCCATGGACACATAGGACATGTGGCTGCAGGAGCTGGGAATCAAACCAACAACCTTTCAGTTGAGAGACGACCCACCACTGAACCCAAACCTCCTATGGAATAAACATGCTGCAAATGAACCGAATGTGTTGCAAAAAGCCAAAACAACTACATTCAAAGTAAATGTGCTGCAAGTACATTAAGAATACAAAGTGAAAAACACATATTTGTGTGTTTTTCCATATTTGATAGTGTTTTTCTGGTTCGAGTTTTATGAACCAATCATGCCTCCCTGTCTCCCTGCTCGTTCTCTACCCCATGCACGAGCCCACACTTAAAGCATGAGCTGAAATCCGCTTCTGAACCAATGGCGCTAGTGCATGTAAGTGAGGGGTGCGTCTTTTCAGGGAGCACAGAGGGGAGGGGGTTGGTGAAGACGGAGCACAGAGAGAATGCTACTTTCAAAATCATGCTAGTTTTCGAAAATTACCAACCCTGCCTTTAAGTGACCATCAGAAGCAAAACTATAAGTAACTTCATACACGGCTGACAAAGCAACAGGAGACACTTTGTGTTAAGTGTCTTGCCCAATGACACATCAACATGTTGCTGCAGGAGCTGGGGATCAAACCCCCGACCTTCTGGATGAGAGACGACGGACTCTTCCAACTGAGTCACAGCCCCATAAGACGATGAACTTTGGTTTAAAAAGTAACTGTCACATGGCTCGTCAGGGTTCTTGTTTAAGGAGCAATTAAAACTGACCCCACTTCCCATACTTTGATAGATCTGAGTTAGAGTGTGCCATCCTCAGCCACGCCAACGGGCTTGTTCATCTCTCCCCCTTCACATTAAGCATACACATGTCCATCATTAGAAATGTTAGTTACATAAATGACACATCTGTGACACACTCGTCCCTGTATAAGCTGAATGTAGAAATGTGTTTTTATCTCTCCGTCTGGTGTCAGAGCTACTGGCAGCAAGCTCAACCAAGTTTCTAAACCTGTGTATCAATAAGGCAGCAGGCTCATTAACAATCAATGACTTATGGAGAAGGGGCGGGATTCAATAAGTGTTATACTTCTTTCTGGATACGTCAGCAGAATCAATGTTTGACGACACATTTTTTGTGACTATTATACTTTTCAGTCTGTCCGCTATTTGTCTGATCATTTCACTTTTTTTTTACCTTTTCCAAATACATTTCACCTGACTTTAAATAAATAACAGACTGATTGAATGTTCCTGTACTTTAGAGCTTTGTAACCTACATTTCAGGAAAAACAGATAGAGCGATGTATTTTATTTGCTTCTGATATCTTGTAACCCATACCCAAAACTGTTGATAGTGACAGTCTAAAAGGTCACAATAACACCTAATCTATGATATTTGATGTGTTAAAATAGGAATTCAAACCAGGGGAGATCACAGTTTGACTCATTTCTGTGTTGAATCATATTTTAGGGCTATGTGTCGGGGAAAAAAAATCATTTTTGCCCTCGCCTCCCTCGACAGGGAGTTCAGGGTCAGCTACAAAGCAGCATCCTGGAGCAAGAGCTGATTCAATATGTTGCTCAAGGACACTTCAGCAGAGGGATGCTCTGCTTGCCAATACCAGGGGGGCTTGAACTTAAATCCCAGATTAAATTCTTACCCTCAAACACTTTTCTGTGCTCCATATCTGCAACTGTACTCTGCCCTTCTCTGTATAGTCATTCAGCTGGCATGACTCTCATGCAGATACAGATCCAACACATAAGAGGAGAGTGCTTCTCAGCTCCCAGATCAGCAGCATTACAAGCAGCAACAAGCAGGAAGGTCTGAGGTGAGCGGGGAATCGTCATGTACGAGCAAAATGCAGAAAAAAACACAAAAATAGATGTTTTACGACTTTATCTCTCCCTCTGCCTTTTCACTTCTCGCCCCTGAGCGTCTCATTAACTGGCTCTCACTCTCAGTCAGGGTCGTTTTCCTACTCTCTTCGCCATTTTATCCCATTATTCCTTGAGTCACCTCTTTTCCTATAGCCATCCCATTCTTCTCCTCCTCTCCCTGTCTCTCTTTTCCTCCCAAGCGCTCCACTTTTGTTTTTGAAGTGAATCAAGTGCGTTTGATGGGGAGCTGAATAGAAAAGGTGGAGGAGGGGGAGGAGGGGGAGGAGGTGGAGAGGGGGATTGTGGGAAGACAGCAGGTCCTAAATATAGCAATGAGCGTGGGTAGATACCATATTGACAGGACAGACACAGGATTTCTTTCTGAAGCAAAGCAGAGGGAGAGAGAGAGGGATAATGAGCGGGAGAGAGAGAGAGAGAGAGAGAGAGAGAGGGGGAAAGACACACAAATGCTGTTATTTCTGTGTGAGAAGCTGAAAGTGAGAACTTAAAGCTATAACCCTCTCTTAATTCATGGTGGCTCCATCAGGACAATCTGTGAACCTTTTTTTCTTAATGCCACAGACCCTTCAGGTGAAAGTGTCTTACTAATAACCTGATAAATATTAAAATGACTAATACTGGACTGTGAGGCTGATACTGATATCTACATCAGTATTCAGTATAGCTAACTGTTAGTCATTTTTAAGACTGCTTACAAATTCCTCAGTGTGGCCAGTGCAAGATGCCAGGGGCCGTATTCACAAAGTACTAAAGGCGCATTCACACATACTCCGTGCGCGCCGCGGTCCGTCAGCGGCGCGCACTACGCCGTAGTTAGCGGCCACTAGTCAATCATTGTGTTCACACAGCGGGTGCTGCGGTCCGTCTCCGGAGCGTGCCACCAGTGCCACGTCGCTCTGCTCCGTTTCAAATACGCTGCAGGTCTATTTTCGACGGAGTACGCTGCAGACACGCGTCAAGCTAGACAGAATATCACAACCCGGACAGGAAGTCAGACAAGGAAACGCACAGAGCATCCGGTCAATTTCAAAATACAACACAATATACGGACTCGCGATCGTATTTTTCATCACTTTATCAACATAACGTCAAAACAGGCACCAAACCAACAACACATCATCCTCAGAAAGACAAAGAGACATGTTGTCTGCACCTTTTTCTCTTTATTCCCGCGTGATCTTGTAGTTCTCTAGTGATGTGTGGACAGCTGATCATGAGTGCGCTTCGCTGCGCTTCGCTGCGCTTCGCTGCGCTGACGTTCCAGAAACGGATCCAGTGTGAATGGGCGCGCGCCGTCTGACGGAACAAAACCGTGGCGGAGACGGACCGCGGTGCGCACGGAGTATGTGTGAATGCGCCTTAAGAGTTGCTCCGAGACAAATTTCTTAGACTCATGACATTTTCTAAGAATTTCCCCTTAAAGATAAAGTTAAAACAAGATTTGTGTAACTTAAAGATCCCATATTATGTCCTTTTTGGGGTTCATATATCTAATTTATGTGCCTACTAAAGTACGTTCACAATCGCTAATGTTCGAAAAAAGTGTCTATTTTCATGTACTGCCGATCGATGCAGCCCGTCTCATCTGCCTGTGTTTGCAACGCTCTGAATCCCCCCCGAGCAGGGTCCCCACGTGTGCCAAGTCTGACCTGATTGGTTGGCCGATCTGCTCTGTTGTAATTGGTCAGTCGTTTGGACAATTCTCGGAAATGATACGCCCCTTTTACCATATTTGGAATTCAGCTAATGTGCAGCATGAGATTGTGCTTGCCACAACGAGCCAATGGGCTTGGATCAGTGACATCATCGCAGTGTGATATCACACTGCCAATTTTCAACGAGGGGGGCTAGAACCGAGCGTTACATGCAGCTACTGCTACTGCTAACAGGAGGAGGTAGGAGAAGCCGCATTTCCGCGGACTTTGAATTTTTGCACATAGATGTGCCTAAACATGCACAAGACACCTGGAAAACACACTAAAGAGCATATAAAACCAGAAAAAGCATAATATGGGACCTTTAAGTAAGTTATTCACAAAGAGTCTTAGCCCTTAAAAGAGCTCCGAAGGTGTCAAACTGTTTGGAGTAGTGAGGAGGACTTCTAACAGGATGAAGAGTTCCTCAAGCTGAAGAGAAAATAGAGAAATGTTGTTCCAAACACTACATGAAGAATCATCTTTTTGACTCATAGTTAGGCCGAACAGACAACAATGATTTGTGCAGACAATCCATCTCACTTTCACATCACATTATTCAGTGCATAGTGAGACATCCATGTTCCTCTCCATGTGATTACCTCCACAGGTGCATCCAATCACTAATTAAGGCCCTTCCCTTAAGGACCTGCTGATGTACCGATCAGCAGGTGAAGAAGCAGCTGCACTAGTGGGCGTGTGATTTCCAACATCTTGAAGTCTATACACTTTTAAAGTGTCCACCGTACAGTGTGTTGATAAAGAAATGAGCTGTGAACATGTCTGTTTCTGCTCTAATGTGTGTGTATGTGACACACGTACCCCCTGCTGATCACTCACTCTTTGAGTATTGATTAAGTTAATTGTTGGTGTTTTTTTGGGGGGGTGGGTTGCTTGTATTGTTGTCTTTTGTCTTCATTGCTTTTGTCTTGTCGTTGTTGTTTCAGCATTAGTCATTAGTCATCATCTCCCTGTTATATCATGTTTATGTATCGTTCCTGTAAAACACTGTCATAGCACGTAAAAATAAAATATATATTAAAATGGTTAGAGAGTGGGAAAGAAAGGAGCTGACGTGGTACAGAGACAGATATAGCCGTTTCTTTAACAGAAGCCTTTTTCACACAATGCTCTCCTGAACATTTGCTTTTCATTGCTAATCTTGCTTTGTGACATTGTTTGAATATTTGTACTTCCTTCTTGTTTCGTCTGGATCTCACTCTGTAAAGTGTCTTTGAGTGGTTTGAAAAAAAGGAAAATTCAAGACAGGCTCTCATGAGACGGATCATGATGTCAAAAGGACAACACGGTGGCGGATGAAGCAACAGATGCTTTGATCACAGTTTGTGCCTTTCTATCAACGCTACGTGTTATTGGACATCCTCATATTATCAGAAAATGAGAGGTAAAGAACACAATAGTAGAATAGAGTATGAAGCAGCTTCACTCCATGCATGGTCTTCTGATATACTGTCATCACCCCCGCCCGCTTTCTGGCAGTGATCTCTCTGAGCTATGACCTGCTGCGTTACACATATAGGCTCACACACGTGCACACACACCAGGGGGCTGGCAGAAAAACTAAATTACAGGTTTAGTCTGGGCGAAAAAGTCGTCTGATTGTGTTCACACTTGCAGTTAACCCTGAAAAAAATCATTAAATTTTCAGGAGTTTTCTATCTGTGTAAAAACACCAAAAGAAGTTGCTTAAGGAGTGTTTGCTAGCCCAAGACTCATGGATGTGTAGCAAAGACTGTAAATATTAATCCACCATGCTGGAAATCCTGTCTCAGTCTAACTTTCGTTCAACCTAACGACAGACTGAGAGCTGGAGTTGAGGCAGGTTTTAAGCCTCCTGACAAACAATTACATCGCGCCCACCTGTCAATCAGGTCTGCTATGCGCCTAACTATGGATGTCATGTATCGATCATGAAATCAAAACGGAGCCGCCTGTTAAAAAATTCACCCCCTGCACAATGTGTGCCCATGATGACAATAACTAATCAGACCTCTTTGTTTTTTGTACCAGGCTGTAAACGTGTTAATTTATAGCTTTTTGGCTGTGACTTCCTGGGCTCCTGGAGCCGACCTCAAGCGGACACTTGACGAAATGCACGATTTTGCACGTCTTCATTGGCTTCATTTTTCATTTTTTCTTGATGTGCAGTCACACTTTGTTGCTACCACTTCACATCCTGCACTGACTTATGAGCAGTAAAGCCCAGGTGGTTAAAATAAGCATCCAACCAACACAAATGAACCCCCCTGTATGTCAAAGTGTAAGTATAAAGAGGGCGATCAATTCCTTTACTGTAAAATATGAGACGCTTTCCTGCTACGATCATAAACAGATTTAACTATGCAACAGACATTGGCCTGCACATTCTTCCTCTTCATCTACTTACACTCTGCTCTTGTCTCCTTTACATACCCCCGCCTCCCCCCCCCGGCTGGACAGATTCACAGCAGTACTTAAACATCCTCTTTCCTCCCTTTTGTGCTTCATATTCTCTCCTCCATTCATCTCTCCCTTCCCTCCGATCTCTCTTACCGTATATACCTCGTATCTCGCTCTCTTTATTGCTTATTCTTCAATGCGTCTCTTGTCCTTTACTCTGTTTGCTTCCAGTCGTTTCTCATTTACTTCATTTCCTCTTATCTCTCAGTCCAGTCCCAGCTGATGGCCCTTTATTTACATGGTGTTGTTAAATGTAACAGACTATAAGCAATAAGGGTGTGGATACAGCTGTAATAAAACTAATGATGAAAAAAAGCTCTTAAAAACAAAAGGAACAAAGTGAGAAAGATAAATGTCAATGTAAAGTAAGGAACATTAACACATTTATGGGACTGTGTGTGCGTGCGTGCGTGTGTGCGTGCGTGTGTGCGTGCGTGTGTGTGTGCAAATTGTATCTATATGCAATTTTTGCCGGTTCGACAGTTGTTGTTGTCATTTTTTAAGGGGATAGAAACCAGGAAACAAATCTCTTAACTTCCTCGACTTTAATTGCATTCACAAAGTCCGGCTCCTGCTCCTCACTTGAATGGAGCTCTGAAATGGAGCCAGTGGGGGAGCTGGCACTAATTCACATAGAAAAACAGACACTTTAAAACACCCCAGGTTCCACTATGGGGAGTTTAATTTCTCACCCCAAGACCTGGTTAGATGTGTTTTCTTCTTCTGCAGAAGGACCAGAGACTTCCATGGGAAGCGTTTCTGGTTTATATTTAGCCTAAGATGCATGTTTCTCCCTCTGTAATTGGTGGCATTAAGATTTAGACAAGCAGAACACGAACCAGAGTGATCCTGCGTGCCAAATGCTAATGCCTAATGTCTACAATGAAACAATATCCAGTTACACTTTCCTGTTGCATCTCTTCCCTCCTGCTAGTCCGTATAAAGAGATATCTGAAGATGAATGCAGATAACAATCCAGTTATAGGCGTCGTTTCTCAGCTCCAGCGCAATTCTTGCATCTTCATTTGGGAGTACATGCTCTTGACATCGACCAGCACACAGAAAAGGCTCACAGTCACGGCCCACACATCTGTTATCAGTATCAAAGGTATCTAATGGCTGCACTTGAAGCCTACATATCAGTCGAAGCCCCTCGGGGCCAAATCATCATAACCATATAGCCGATGTGTCCCGAGACGATCCTCCTGTGAACCGGCCTGCTGTTCTGTTTCTTTTTAATGTATGCATAATCGATGAATTCCTCCCATGGGGGCTTCCACAGTTGTTAACAAAT
This sequence comes from Tautogolabrus adspersus, assembly GCA_020745685.1. Lineage (NCBI taxonomy): Eukaryota > Metazoa > Chordata > Actinopteri > Labriformes > Labridae > Tautogolabrus > Tautogolabrus adspersus. Next base: position 4,981,531 of record CM036540.1, read on the forward strand.
CAATAACACTATTCCCATTAAAGGTATTTCAGAATCAATACTGCATTCAGATTACAGCTATGAGCTAATCCATACTATTAATATTCCAAACAAGTGGCGTATGAGCACTGGAGATGAGAGTGGTCTATTTGGAGCACTGTTGATAAATAAAGCAAAGGGTCTGATTCTCATGTGTCACTGTGAGCAGAGCAGTCGTGTTCAGGTAAACCACAGGGACCGTCTTGCATGAGACATTACAAAGCCACAAGCCTTCTTTTTCAATATTTCACTTTGCTCAGGACAGTTTATGTCCACTGTCGTGTTTATGAGCTGTAAAAGTACCAAACATCCAGTTGGTGACGCTTCCCCGGTCTGCTCGCTCTCATTGGCTTACAGGTATATTTGGAGGCAGCCCGATCTGGAATCGTAAATATAAAACATGTTTAATATTTATGATTTGAGATCGGGCAGGATCCAACTCGATCAGGAGTAGTAAATGAATCGTCCTGACAACACACACTTGAGGATTCCATCCATCCATCAATCCATTATCTACACCGCTTTTTCTGTTCTGGGTCGCAGGGGGCTGTAGTGACCCGAGCTGCCATTGGGCGAGAGGTGGGGTACATCCTGGACTGGTCCCCAGTCAATCACAGGGCTGACATAAAGAGACATAAAAACCATCCAGGGTTATTTAGAGTCACCAATTGACCTAACGAGCATGTCTTTTGACTGTGGGAGGGAGCTGGAGTACCCGTAGAGGACACATGCAGACACGGGGAGAACATGCAAACTCCACACAGAGAGGCTCCTGTCTGACGGGGATTGGAACCAGGAACCTCCTTGGTGTGAGGCAACCACTGCACCACCTTGCAGCCCACTTGAGGATTATATTGGCAAATAATCAATTGTGTCAAGCCTTGAGTCGGGCCACATCCCCGATCGTAGGTGGTGGGTGTGACACATCGGGCTCAAAATCTGACCTAAAATCTTCTAGTGTGTAGCCAGCCGTATGCAGATGACCTGGTGCTGGTCTACAGCTTCTTATATGTTCTGTTTATGGTGCAGAACATAATATCAAATAATTAACGCTGATAAGAAGAGGATCAGACACGGATCACTTTCCTGTGTTTAAGTTGGTGCATGATAATCTTTATGTCTGTATTGGTCATTTTATTACTGTAAAAATGACAGATGGTGATGATATTTACAGGCAATGCTGCAAGATGTATACAAACAAAACTCTGTGCATGCAGCTTCAGTTTGTGTTCAGATGGTGTAAAATACTGCACACTTATAGACAAACTATAAGAAAGACAGCATGCATGTGATGTCTGTTATCTGGACCTGTAAACACCTTTTGAACTGAAATGATTAGTACTGTTGTTGGTGTTGTTTGTTTGTCTCATTCAGTCACAGCAGGTGGCTGTTCAACATGAGTCTGCTTCTGCTCAAGGTTTCTGCCTGTTAGAAGAAAGTTTTCCCTCACCACTGTTACTTTGTTAAATGTTGTTAAGTGCTCTGCTCAGTGTGGATGAATGTTTGGCCTCTGTAAATGCTATGAAAGAACCGTCTAGACATGCTCTTTTTGTAAAGTGTCTTCAGATAACATTTGTTATGAATTGGTACAAAGAAGAAGATTGAGTGAGGGGTTGAATAGTGCTGATTTTATTCATGCTGCAGTTCAGTCATTGTCTGTGAGGCTGACATTTAACCACTACAGGTCTTAAGTGTAGCTGTCGAGTTATTGTTGTCTCATTGGAGAAAAGAAGGGCTCAAAGCTTTTTTATTGCCAACTCTTTCTGCCTTCTCTAACGGACCCAGCATTGCACGCTTTAGATGCAGACCGTCACGCTGAGTTACATGCTTTTCGACTGTGCCCTCACAACACGATATGTCTGCTCTGACCTGCAATGTTTCAAGCTGTTTTTTATAGCAAAACAAATTCAAAAGGGTCACAGCTCGACACCGAGGCCGGCATGAAAGTGATGAGAATTCTAGTCAGAAGTGCACTAAAGAGCCAACTTTAGAGTTAAAAGTTCTGCTCTGAAAGTGAAGAATAAAACACGTTTATAAAGCAGCTCACACTTACTTATAGTAAAGTAGTTACCTTTGAAGATTACCTTTATAGTCACTCCCAGCTTTAGCTCTTTTTTTATTCTGGGATTCCACCACAGTAGCTTTGACTGATTCACTGTTTAAAAAAAAGTATTTATCTTAAACTGGATAATAAGCTCTCTAAAAGCCCACTTTTTTCCTATTGGCTCAAAATCAGGGAGCCTGCTGCACTACAACACTACAGCAACCAGTAGCTCTTGCGACCTTCATGAACCAGGCATGAAACTTGAAACTTAAATATCAGGTGTCGGGAAACTTACTGGACATCCCTGCAGATGGTGCTGCCTGGAGCAGACGACTTTACATAGAAACCCTGTACTAGCTGACGTCAGTAGAGGAAAAGCGAGAGTCTGATACCAGAGCTTTGAAGCCTGAGGGTTTACTTTCACTTATATTTTCCTCATTTATAGAACCTTTTGATATTTTAACAATATATGTAGAAAAACAGATAGTATAGGTCTCCTCAAAGAGCAGGGGATTGCATGATGTATGCCTGTGTACTCAGAGCAGTTGTAGCAGATCGTAAACAATCCTGACCTTAAATGCATTCAGATGGTATTATCTGATGTCACAGAACTCCTCCTTTGCTCCTGTCATGAGTAGGGATGTGCACATTTAAACAAATGATTAATACTTCGGTCATAAATGCCAAATGTTATGCTCAAACTGCAACGCTGGTTGTAGACTGGTTGTAGCTCTAATGGGCCTCTTCTCCCCACATGTTAGCAAGCGCGAGTGCTGGTGGTGCTAGCACTGCTAATTTTAGCCACACTCCAAACCAAATAACAGGACTCACCTGCTGAACATTTTAAAGAAATTGTGCTACATTTTGACTGTTTACTGAGTGTCGGTAAACCGATGGGAATCCATTGGCCAAGAGTGGACTGAAGGTCATGTTGAGGAGGTTTTCCTTCCTTTCATCCTTCTTGCACAAATTCTTCCCTAGCAGTTGCAATAAAACTTAATAGCTGCTGGTTGACTGCAGTTCCTGATAACTGCAGTTACACTGGCTGTGTCCTCACCCTGGCAGGAAGAATGACAAGGCAAAAGACAAACCGTCCACCTTTGGCACAAGCTAATCAAACGTGCAGGCATCTATTAGTCAGCTGGGGTCTTTGCATTGTAATACTGGTTTAACAAGAACAATGTTCTTCTTTTTTTTTCAACTGCTGCAGCCTGTCCAGAGGAAAGTGTTCTCAGTCATAGAGTGAGGTTTAATAGAGGGTAAGACGCTAAACTTCACCCCTGAGCAAGCTTCTCAACTCTCAGAGCCACGTCCCCACAGGCAACACACACACACACTCACACGCACACACACACACACACACACACACACACACACACACACACACACACACACACACACACACACACACACACACACACACACACACACACACACACACACCTACACACACACACACAGCAACCCTTCAGGTACAGTGTGCTCCTGATCGAAAGAGACAATAATGCAGACCTGATGGGGAGTGTACAACATCTCCTAGCTCTCTCTGCACGTGCAGGAAGCAGCAATGCCTCTTACCTTATGCTATGCTCCACTTGAAAAGCTGAACAAAACACACACCGACAAACACACAATACCAACAAAGTAGGTCTTGGCCAAGCTAGGTGTGTGTACCAAAGCAAAGCTAATAGATGCAGACAGTAGGTGTGTATGAAAAAGAGAATGTGCCTGTGTTGTTTTTGTGTGTGTTTGCCATATGGAGACAGACTGTGTGTGTGTGTTCGCTTTGCTCAGGGCCATGTGTGACCCTGATCGCAACCACTTGTATGACCTCAGCATGTGGATAGGTACTGTGACCTGATGGGGCAATCACGTGTGTGTGTGTGTGTGTGTGCGTGTGTGTGCGTGTGTGTGTGTGTGTGTGTGTGTGTGTGTGTGTGTGTGTGTGTGCGTGTGTGCGTGTGTGTGTGTGTGTAAGTGTGTGTTTCTTTCTTTATATAAATGTGAATGCATCAGGCAGAATTGCACAGAACTGTCAATAAAGGTTAGTAACATAACGTAAATATCAAAGATAACACATTGTACATTTCTTGTATGAGCTACACTGGCAGAAAAAGGAACTACGCTGCATTACAAATGAAGGTAGAATTAAAGAAATTACAGAAACTGCTGAGTCTGACTCTTTCTTTCAACTAACAAACAGTGAATCAAAGTGATTGAAATACACAACACAAAAACACGTTATTTTCAGTGTGCCACAGATTATTGATTTATTTTTCATGGTAAATAATTACAAGTTAGACTCTTTAGGGAGCAGAGAGAACTGTACACAAAGAAGACAACAACAGCTCTGTTTCCAGACTACTTCTTATGAACTGTCTTAAAAGTGCAGCACAGATCACAACCAATTAACACCATCTATGCAGAGGCACCAAATCAAAATGTATCTCAGTGAACGTCCATGTGCATCGTCCAACACATTAAGACCAGTCAGTACCATAACCGGATCCTGGCCCTGAGTTAGAAAAAAAGCTTTTTTTCGTGTTAGCTGAGATAAAATATTTGTTTTCCTAGATCTGGTGAATAAGTGAGGAGACTACACAAAATGGGAGCCCATCCTTGGTGCTGAAATGTAAGATGATATGCAGTTATGATCAATAGCAACCTCTTTCTCCTGAACAGATCGAGCTGACTTTTCTCAAGTGTGTTGTTATTTCATTCAGAGATGTTGACTGCAAGAGCCCTGCAGAAAATTGTATCTGTCCAATTTCTTATAAAAAAATATCTCAATACACTTGGTTTAAGTCAATTTCCCCTGACACGTCCAGATAAACATCTTTAAGATATTACAAGATAAAAATACGGCCTGATTGCTTGTAATGAGTAAAAATATATCTGCCAATGCCACAAACAAGATGTACTGAAATATGATATTTATCTCATTTCAAACCTACGATAAACATCTTGAAATAAGACTTGTATCATGACTCTTTAAGTAAATGTGGCTTATATAGAAAAGAAAAAATATTGTTGACTAGAAATTAGACAAATACACAGATCTGAGTGTACGGGAGCTGTCCAGGGTTCTGAAATGTCCCTGTGCACTGACCTGCAGGGTTCCTGCAGTTAACATTGAGGAAATATACGACATACTAATACTGCAAGATTTTATATTGTAAAACATTATGTGGACTTGAGCTTGTATAGTTCTTTTCTAGTCTTCTGACTACTCAAAGCACTTTTACACTGCAGGTCACACCTACACATTCACACACTGATGGTAGAGGCTGCTATGTAAAGTGACCATCAGAAGTAACTAATCCCATTCATACACATTCATACACCGCCGCCAAAGAAGCGGGAGCAACTTGGGGTAAAGTGTCTTGCCCAAGGACACGTCGAACATGTGGCTGCAGGAGCTGGGGATCGAACCCCCGATATTCCAGTTAGGAGATGACCGACTCTTCCAACTGAGCCTGTTTTTAAACTTCATTCATATGGATGTCATCTTCTCAAATGTTATATCAGGAGTTGTGTATGTATTTATTACAATTATGAGTTTGTGCTGACAACAGTTTTGTTTCTAGCTGGTGCTGATTTATCCAATGAGCTGATTGGACTCAAAGTCCTTACAGATCACAACCAAGGCGGATACCTCACTTCACTATTGGGGGGGGGGGGGGGGGGGGGGGCACCAAAGCTGCCATCAAAAGTCTTCAATACTACAATAACAAAAGATGATGTTGAGGCTAGCGGGGAATCATGGGAGTTCTCTCTGCTGCTACTAGCTTTCTAAAGAGACCTTATCTGTGCTTGTAGTCCAAATGTTTCAAGAAGAGTGTTCAGTTTCCTCGGGGTATGTCTGGATAAGGTTGGCGATCATCACCGCCAACACACTCCGCTCTGCTCCACAGACTCTGGTTCTACAAGCGCTGCAGTGTTTGAGTAATGGACCAAACCACTGTGAGGCAAGGGGGGGGGGGGACCTGATCATTAAAAACTTTAGAATGCATTGGTTTGAGTCTCTATTTGGCACAAGAGATTTCAATGCATATTATTATATGACTCAAAACGATATATTTACAATGATATGAATACTGAGGGGAGCACATTATATGTTTTTCTAGGATTTGTGGGGTCCAGACCCACCTGTCCCACTGCGATGTTCACGTATGATCACAACTGAAACAAAGGCACAAGTCAGTGACACAATGCAGGTAACAGAAAAGTAGAAGAGAAGAATGTCAACTCCTGGTTTAACACAAGCTTGGTGCCTGACTCTGCCTGTTCGTGATATTATACTTTTCACCCTGATGGTCTTATGTTTGCAGCAGATTCTTTTAAAGGCTCCCTGTAAACTGCTTCTACTTTGAAAAGTATGCAGTCTACCTCCCCCTGTTTTAGTACTCCTACACTGGGAAATGATTTTTACTGCCTTCAAACTCGTCTTAAATCTTAAGAGAGACATCAGTGGTGAATGTTATGATTAATGTACATAAGAAGATGTTTAAAGGCTAAACAGACTGTCTTTAGGAAATAGATACACTAAACAGGTTGTTCGACGTGGCAGATTGACAGAGGAGGGAAGAAAGAGGCAGGAAGCAGAAAGCGAAGAGGACTGAAATAGAGGACCAGAAAACAGATACAAAGCTGTGAGTCATGAAAGAGAGAAAGAGGAAGCATCCAGAGAGGAAGAAAGGAAGAGTCTCTAAAGGCTGTTAAAATAAAAACCAGTTAAATGAGTTGATTACATAAATAAGCTTTGAAAATTGAGAGCGAAACACAGAGAGGGAGAGGGAGGACATGAAAGCCCAGAGGGAAGGAGAGAGAATCGGATAAAAGAAAGGAAGAGGGGAGTGGGTAAATAGATTTTTTTAGTTTTGAAATTAAAACAGCTAAATGATCCAATTATCTAAACAAACCAAATGATTTGAGTCGGACACCAGTGCATTCAGCACGAGATGTTGAAATAGAAGAGGAGGAGGAACTCATTAAAAACAGCAAAATGAGCTGATGTTCCTAAACAAGCTCAGGGATTTGTGATGCCACTACAATCATCCAAACATAATCTGTGATGCACTCAAATAAACCAGCAGAGGTACTCGGAGAATCAACGGGAATATTGCACACACGCTCTGGATATACGAAGGCAAACACACACACACACACGCACACACACACACTAGTCAGCACATGGACGCTCAACATGTTGTTTCCTCTGTTTCACACTTGCTCACAGGCAAGCCTTTGAGCAAGGCTCGAGGCTGCCAATCCAAGCAAAGCCTGGACTAAAATACCCACAATTCTTTGCAGTATACACACCAAGGTCCAAGTCTTCATATTAATAGAGCCCCCATGTAGTAGTATGCACATGTAAATGTTCTTCAATCTATTATATTTAAGACTTTCATTCCTTGTTAGCTTAAATCTCAGGTGAACATATAATGACTCTAATGCACACACACGCACACACACACGCACGCACACGCACACACACACACACACACACACACACACACACACACACACACACACACACACACACACACACAGCTCTAACTGAAGCCCGAGGGCCACATTTAAAACATGCATCAGGTTGCACTGATCAGTATGTCCAGAAGCATCTAAGTCTTGACAGTAACACACAAACACACACTTTTCAAAGCTAACCCATTAGCCAAGGGCTGCAGAGTCAACTAGCCTGAGGAAAAGAACAACATTAATGAATTTTAAATAGTGTGGCTTTGATGGAGAAGGCTACCTAAAATATTCAAAGCATTACAGGTGTGTATGTGCATGTGTGCTGCTATTATGGGTGTGCTTTATCAGCAGCTAAAAGTACTCCAGTTGCAAAGTTTTCTTCGTGAAAGTATTGATAGCAGAGGTGTTCAAATGTTACTGTTGAGTAGTTCTTGATTTTTAATATACTTTGGGTAAAGCATAGTCACAGATGTAGTGTCAGTAATAGCCAGCCGTTGGTTTCTGAAGAGATGTTTATGCTAAATGGTAAATGGACTTGAGCTTGTACAGCGCTTTTCTAGTCCTTTGACTACTCAAAGCACTTTTACACCGCAGGTCACACCTACACATTCACACACTGATGGAAGAGGCTGCTGTGTAAAATGACCATCAGAAGTAACTAATCCTATTCATACACATTAATACGCCTCAACCCAGCAGCAGGAGCAACTTGAGGTGTCTTGCCCAAGGACACATCGACATGTGGCTGGGGATCAAATCTCTAAACTTCCCGTTGAGAGATGGTCAACTTAACCACTGAGCCACAGCCACCCTGATGTTGATGCCATATCAGAAATGCTTTCTCCACCTACTTTTCAAATAATCTAGCTGGTCGCATTGAAGCTATTTGCCAGCTTCAATGCGACCAGCTTGTCAGTCAAATCAGGAGCGGCTCAGTGTGGCTCAGTGGTAGAGTTGTTTGTCGAATCTGGGGGGTTCCCAGCTCCTGCAGCCACATGTTGAAGTGTCCTTTGGCAAGACATTTAACCCTAAAGTGCTCCTCCTGCTGCGTCAGTCGCTTGAGAATGTGTATAAATGGGATGACCTAATACTGATGGATGATATTACATCCTCTGTCATCAGTGTGTAAATGGAGGAATGTGACCTGCAGCTTTTAAGTTGATACTGGATGCTCAAATTTTCCCAGGGATCTCTATTTTAATCTTAAGATAGTAAGCAACTATTCACTAACTTATCAAAGTGATATAGCCGCCTATTGAATACTAAAAAAGAGGTGGTGATCAGAAAAGTGATGGTGAATGCCTAACCATAAAGATAATCTTATGTTGCATACAGGCGGGGGAGACCTGCCACTCCGGACCCCAAATGAGAACAGGGGTATTGATAATGGATGGATGGGTGAAAGAGAAAAGTAAGTTAAATCCAGGGAGAGTCTTAGTGCAAAAGGTCTGACCAAATGTTTTTGTAATTTTTTGGTCATTTCGGACTTATTTAGTGGTGGTTCTTAAACTAATGAATGCCCCATGACCCTAGAAAACATTTCCTTATTGCACTTGACCATGAAGTTGTTTCTATGTTTCTGCTGCTTTCTGTTTTTGTGTGCTTGCATCTTTTAAATTCAGTCTGGCCTCCTCAACTTTTCAACTTTCTCCATTAGACGGGGGCTCCACTTTCTGCTTGCATTTTGAATTGTGAAAGTGAAAGAGCAGCTTGTAGTGTACTCTGTCTTCATGGGTGCTAATAATTTGATAAGTGTAAGAACATCGTGTCTTCCTTTGTGGTTTTAAGTGTAAGCACGCAGCTGTGTGTGCCCTCCTCTCTAGGTGTTTTTCCCTGACAGCCAAAAACACCTAGAGTGAATAAAACATCAGGTATAAAGCCTTGACATATAACCAGCTCTGACGGCCCTAACAGCCAGGAACATTTTGGCTGCTGATGAGGATTAGCGGGAGGAGGGGCCCGGAACAGATTTAACTATTTCATCCACTTACAACTATAGTATCTGCTTTTACATCAATTGCAAACATGCAAGCAAGCATACACAGTTAATATGCTACAATAGGATGAGCCAAAGCAGCACTAATGTTATTAGCTAGCTACATTTTGTTTGGTTACGTGATATGTTTAAAAAAGCATTTCCACACTGTAGTATTCCACCACCATGTAGGAGCTCGTCCTGGTTGCAACTATGACAAAATGTAGGAGACATTTCCTGCCATTGGACTCTACTCTGTTGGATTTGAGGAAAACTGCAAACCAGGAACCCCCACACATTTTTTTTAAGGTTTACTTTTGGAAAATCTGAGAGAGGGAGAGTGGGGAACGACCTGCAGGAAAGGAGCCACAGGTCGGACTTGAGCCAGTGCTGCCCGCCTAGAGGACCACCAGGCCACCGGCGCCCCCCAATCCACCAAATTCTTAGCATTGTTACTTGCATTGTAGCTATACATCTATCTTATTAATTGTTGTTATTGTTGTTGCTCTGTTTGTCTCTTTCCGTCTCTCTCTGTCTCTTCCTCTATCCCCTCTGAATCACAACACAGTTTCGGCAGATGGCACTTTAACATGAGTCTGGTTCTGCTTGAGGTTTCTGCCTGTTAAAGGAAGTTTACCTGTAACTTTGCTAAGTGTTGCTAAGTGTTGTGCTAATGGTTGGTTGGTGTTGGTCCTTTGTAAGTAATAAAGAGTGAGGTCTAGACCTGCTCTTTTTGTAAAGTTTCTTGAGACAACATTTGTTATGAATTGGCACTATACAGATAAAGATAGATTGATTGCTCTTACTCACCAGTAAGAGCAATCACTCACCAGTAAGAGCAATCACCAATAAAGTTGCCAGTTATCGATTTTGCCTGCTTTTAGTCATCAGTGATATGGGTTTTCCTGCATACAACAAGCATAGACTGTAAATATTAATGGACAAAGCCTGAGTGATGTCACCCATCTGTTCCTGCAGGGGGCTCTGGAGGCTCATCGACAGGAGCCGCCATGCTGGAAATCCTGTGTCAGTCTAACTTTCAGTCAACTTAACGACAGGCTGAGAGCTGGAGCTGAGGCGGGTTTCAAGCCTCCTGACAAACAGCTACACAGCGCCCACCTGACAATCAGGTCTGCTACGCGCCTAACTATGGATAACACGTATCGTTAAAAAATCACCCTGTACAGTGTGTGCCCATGAGAACAAAAACTAATCAGACCTATTTGTTTTTTTGTACCAGGCTGTAAACATGTTAATCTCTAAAAACAGGCTTTTTGAATGTGGTGTGTATGTGACTTCCGGGGCTCCTGGAGGATTTTGCACTGACCTATTGCCTTCATTTGCCGCTTGATAAAAAGTTTTCCATTTGCAACAATGTAACTTTTGTAATGTGAGCTGTTCGGTGAGTGTGTGTAAATGCACTTCTGCGTTTCCTTCATAAAATCTCATATTCTGCTCAAGTCTTTCACGGTCTAATCTGTTTACATGTAGCCTACATTTTCACATCCCAGTCATGCATAAATACCCCAAATACTATTACCATGCAAACAAGGCTTAAGCAGAGCGAGAAAGCAAACAGTAAATGGGATGAGGTGTAAACACGCCTTGTTATTAAAACAACCATTTCCCATCTATCTTATTCGGGTTTGCAGAATTGGGAGAGCAATGTCATTATGGCATGGGTGCAGATGCAACTTTTTTGGGGGTGCTTTGACTCACAAAGTCAGTGTACAGACAGCAGGTCAATCACTGTGGCCTCAGACTTCATACAGGTTTTTAAAAACACTGGGCCTTTTCTTTGACAGCTAAAAGCGCCTTTTAGTGAATAAAACATTAACTACGAAGCCTCACAACGTGATTGCATCTGAAGGTCCTGACCACTAGGAACACTTAGCTTCTCTGGTGATGGACTTTGGCTTTTAATTGCTTTGTGGATCGTGTGTGTAGCTCAGAGTCAGGTTAGATTATTCATCTTTTCAACCCAAAAATTCCAAGTGATAAAGAAAGTTTTCTTTTTGATCTATGATTCTATTTCCTCAACATATCCTTCAGGTGCCATATGAATTGAAACAAAATGTTTAATGTACTGATGATAGCACTTGACAATATGTGTTTTAGGGCTTTTTATTTTTTGAGATTTTCAAGTGAAGTCATGTGAAGCTAACTGAGCGTTCTCATAAGAGCCATTAAAGTGCTGGAATTGACAGTGCATGTGTGTCTGCGTGTGTCTGTGTGCGCTAAAAATACATGAACTCAGCAAGACACTTTTGTCTTGGGTCACTCTCCTGGAAATAGCTTGGAGGGTGGGGTGAGGGCTTGACGTGTTGAGGAACACGGCGGGTGAATGGACCAATGAGAGAGTCAGAGATACGGCATGTAAAATACAAGAGACAAAAAAAGAAAGACAGATACAAAAACAACAGGGAGACAGCCTCTGGCCTGTTCTAGTTCTTGTTGTTTCGGAGTGGTTTAATGGCTTCCCTAAAATACACACACACACACACACACACACACACACACACACACACACACACACACACACACACACACACACACACACACCGTAGCTTCAGACTGGACCCTGCATCCTACGCTGCATTACAGCACTGTTGGAAATATTGCTTTTGAAATTCAAATCGACACACAGCACAACAGATGATATAGCAGATAGAGTTAAAGGGCCAATCCTGTTTATTTGTTTTACTGAGCTTTGTTAACTTTGAAGCAATGACAGAAACTATACTGTCGAGATTTTCTAAAGTGTTTCACGGCTATGAACACTGTGTGGGAAATTCCACTCTCCTCTGTCACATTGGAGGCCGGCTGAAATCTCTATTCCTGTTTTTCAAAACCTCCTTGGAGAAAGTCTCTCCGCCTGATTCTACAAACGAAGGGTGATTTTTTTTCTGTTGGCTCGGCTGACGACAACAGAAAGCAAAGCAGGGCAGTGGAATTATATAAAAAACCAAGTGATGAAATTAGAAAAATATTCAAAATGAAAGTTAATTATCTCGGAATCAATAGGTTAAAAAATGAGTCCCCGTCTTGGCTGATTTCCCATCAATGTTTAAATCTTTACTGTTTTTTTTTTTACTTTAAGCTCTTTTGAGGAGTTTTTATCTGGTTATGAAACAGACTGAAATGAATACTGATGTCTCTATATGACCTACACACGTAAATAAGACAATCAGAATTAAGATTGACACCTACCCATGCAGCGGGGTAGGTGTCAGATGAGGTGATTAGCAGCATGTTGTTAAAGTATCCTCTTTTACTTTTCTCAATACTCAATGATCTGATCCAGTGACACTGCACGACATGGGCCGTACCCCTCTGCTGTCTACTTTTGACGCATTTTCCCTGAACTCCTCGATGCTTCTATCTCTTCTATTGAAGAGGAGCAAATGCACACGTGCAACTTGTAATGGGATTGGGAACGGGCGCATGCAAGTGTGGAAACACGTTTACCAATCAGTATATTCATCTTGCCCTTTTAAAAGTGTATGACTGGGGCGGCAGTAGCTCAGCCTGTAGGGACTTGGGTTGGGAACGCATCAGGTTGTCGGTTCATGTCCCGATGTGGACCAAAATATGGTAGTTGTTCTGGTTGCTGGAGAGGGTCACTTCGCGAGTACTGCCGAGGTGCCCCAGAGTAAGGCACCAAACCCCCAACAGCTGTGATGTGCTCCCTGTGTAGCAGTGTGTCGCAGCCCCACTCTGACATCTCTCCACTAATGCATGTCCACAGGTCCTGTTTGTGTATGTGTGTGATTCGGGCCTACGTGTGTGAGATGCACGTCTCTCAATAACAGAGTGTAAACCAGAATTTCCCTCAGGGATTAATAAAGGATGTGAAAACATCAACATCCTTTATTGAAAACTAATATTAAAAATCGTATTCAGTTAAGGTCTGTCATTCTCCTTTTGGGGAGTGGGTGGGCATGCCCCCTAGCGCCCTCTATTGACCAATTGCAATGCAGGATTATTTTACTGCACAGCTTTCCTGACGATATATTGTATATATGACATTTATATGGCAGAAAATATGGGAGCTGATATCAACAACCAGCAGTAAATGTCACTATTTCAGTTGCTGCAAACACACGGCTACTTTTATCTGCTCTGTGAAAACATGAGATGTATATTTTCTGCTCACTCTTCTGCTCCTCTGTTACAGAAATAAAAGAGTAGTAGGCCTACACTTTCTCTGCTAAGAGCGATGCTTGATGCAGGAGAGAATCGTAACAACACAGCAATTTGCCTGACCTCTCTCACACCTCCACCCACTGAAAGTTAACTTCCCCTCCATTCCTCACAGAGATGCGAAACGCAGAGTCTCAGTATTGGACAGAGCAATAGATAGCTCCATAAAGATGGAGAGATTTGCTGCCTGGACCTGTGTGTGTTGTGTGTTGTGTGTGTATGTGTGTGTGTGTGTGTGTGTCTGTGTCTGTGTCTGTGTCTGTGTCTGTGTGTGTGTGTGTGTGTGTGCGTGTGTGTGTGTGTGTGTGTGTGTGTATGTGGGTTTGATGTGGGACAAAGTTTATGAACCCATAAAATCTTCAGGGATAAAAGTCACACAACGCTACGAGGTTAAACGGCAGAAAGAAAGAAAGAGAAAAAGAAGAGCTATGAGGTTCATTTAAAAGACAGGGCTGACAGATAAGAATGGAGCTGCTCTCTCTCTCTCTCTCTCTCTCTCTCTCTCTCTCTCTCTCTCTGTTGATGTTCCCGGCTACTGTTTCTACTTTGTTAAAAAGCCTGTTCCTCCATACTCTCCTGAAAATCCTTATGTAAGCCACATCTACTGTGTGTGTGTGTGTTTTGTTTTATGCATGTCTTTCTGTTCGTCAAAATGTGTGCAGGCCTGATTTTTTCAAATACTTTATCTGTGTGTGTGAGCTGTGGCTCAGTTTGTAGAGTCGTCGTCTCTCAACCGGAAGGTTGGGGGTTCGATCCCCAGCTCCTGCAGCCACATGTCCAATGTGTCCTTGGGCAAGACACTTAACCCTTAACCAAGTTGCTTCGTCAGCGGTGTATGAATGTGTATGAATAAGATTCGTTAATACTGATGGTCACTTTACATAGCAACCTCTTGAAAGGTACAGAATCCGGAAGTAGCGGACGAAGCACAGAGTCCGCTATACAACGCTATAATAAGAATATGTGCCTTTATATCAACGCTACGTGCAGCTCAACAGAAAGACACTATCAACAAAACTGTGGAGAACAGCATGTTGGAGAACAGAAAACAAAATATAGCCTGTTTAATTACGTGCACAGAGATTGTAGCGTTTGTGAACAAACAGTCAATGCACTGACTCCAGTCACAGTATATAAATGTCACTCCCCATTGGATTGTGGTGAATTCTCCGGATAATATCCTGCTGCATTCTCACATCTGCTTACTCTGAAAACTCTGGGTGAAGTCCCAGTGAAGAATTTGGCTGTTTGTGTTCACACATACAGCTCCTCCTCCGGCAAATCTCAGGAGTTTTTCAGGAGTTTTCTGCAAGTGTGAAAGCCCTACAAGTTTTGTTAACAAACTCTCTCTCTCTTGACTATTTCTTTTTCATCTTTGTCCAATGTTGAAGAACTTCTGGGGAGCTGTCTGGGCCTTAAACTGTGAACACTGTTCTGTCGTAAACAAAGACAGAAAAGAAACACAATACACTGGGATTCAACACAAGTGGATTAAAGCCATTTAATGATGGTAATTTCATTAAACACAGCTGCCAATTTTAAAAGCTTGTGCATCATCACAAGTTAGAATTCACTATCAAGTCACTGGCTCCTCACTCAGTTCATGTTGTTGTGTAAAATACGAAAAGTGCTAACCACATCATTAGCACCAACAAAAACAACAACCCAGACAGAACCAGCATTCAGCTTTTCATTAATATTCAGGACGCAGGTGGAGGACAGCAGCCTGACACTGTGGGGGTGTGACACACACACACACACACACACACACACACAGAGACACAGACTACCACACAACTCTCTCACTCTCCTTGAACCCTGTTCTAAAGTCTGGCTTTCATCAGAACACCAGAGCAGCACCTCATTGTTTTTCAGTCACTCTGCTTTATTCTGCACTACTGAAGCTCACTCCGTCTTTCTCTAAGCGGGTGTGCGCGTGTTTAATTCTGATTTTTACCATCAAGGCTGATATACAGTTCAAAGACAGACACAACCACAGAATGATGGGATACAAAAATATACATGTATATTATCTAAAATGTAAATGCATTGTCCTTCTCTTTTACAGCTTTTTTCCAATTTGTTCTTTTAAAGGACGATCTCTAAAGTGTTGCATAAACTCAAGCAGCAACCTCTGGTGTTGAAAAATGAAGCCTAAATAAAAATTGCAGTTCCTGGATTGTCCACTTGGGGCTGGCTCCAAAAGACCTAGAATACACATACACACTCCATATTAAAATGTCCATTTGACAGCAGAAATGAACATCTGAACAGTGTGTTTGTGTTACAACCTGATTAGGATTTATTTTGATAGTTTTTATGAATCAAGCCAGGGTCCTTTCCCTTTTTTGAAAATAAAAGCACAACATAGTTTCTTATCTAACTTTTCATTGACAATCCGTTCCATTCTGGATCTGCCCATTTTATCAGCTGCAGCTCCTTCTTAGAGTAACCAACCAGCATTTTAAAAGGTGCACTCTAGAGTTTAGGTAGAGAAATGTAAAAGTTGGAGAAATGTACAGATTCTGTGGTATTTGTTCATAACTCTCTACACAAACTGTTCTCAGAGGAAAATGTGTCCCTGTAACAGTGTTTGAAGATAAAATGCTATGTGAGAAGTTATGGTGGGGGTCCACAACAGTGAAACCGTAACTCTCCTGGTAGCTTTTTAGCTACAAACAGTGTTCAGAGACCCATGTTTTCCCTTTAAATAAAGTTTGTATATTCAGTTCAGAAAATATAGCACAGAATTATTTCACTTCTCCAACTTTCAAATGTTACTACCACTACCTTTAAAGAATATTTTGTAAAACAAAATGAGAAATATAGCAACAAAATTCCTGACTCTAAGCGATGAAAATCTATTAATTCATGGAGCCATATTGCACAGGATAAGTATAACCTCTGATCATTTGTAATAATTGCGGATGACGTCTATGTTTTCAATTATGTCTGAATCGACTGTGTCTGTAATGTATAAATCAAAAACTCCAGGGCATATGACCTATTTCAGCAAACACAGAGCTCTCGTGCTAAAAGTAATCAAGTCGAATCATCCATCCATCCATCCATTATCTATAGCGCATTTTCACGTTCGGGTACATCCTGTTCTGTTCATCATTCAATCACAGGGCTGATATGTAGACAGCCAGCCACACTCACATTCACACCTATGGGCAATTTTAGAGTCAGCCATTAACCTAACCAGCATGTCTTTAGACTGTGGAAGGAAGCCGGCGTACCCGTAGAGAACCCGCGCATGCACGGGGAGAACATGCAAACTCCACATAGAGAGGCTCCAGTGTGAAGGGGATTGGAACCAAGAACCTCCTCGCTGTGAGGCAACTGTGCTAACCACAGCACCATCATGCAGCCCCAGTCCAAATCAGCATCTCAGAAATTTTGGGTGGTACTTATTTTTAAGACGATCTCCGCTGCTTTTTCTGCCCCTTTGTCTGATGGAGAATAATGCAGGCTGAGATGGATATTGTAAACAAAGAATTTGACAGCATTCAGCTGGCTCACCTCGCTGCACAATATGGACTTTAAATGGCAAACTAAAATCAAACAGAAGAACCAGATGTTGAAGAATGACTCAATGGATGACATGCTCTAAGCAATGTTTTTATCTTTCAACAGGCTCAGATCAAATGCTTTTCTTGTGTTAACAGTGTGTGTAAGTTACAGAATTATCACCTGCACAACACGATGTGCACTACTTTGCCTTTTTGTACAGAATTTAAAAAAGAAGAGGAGCCAATGCTTCATATATTTTAATCTAAATCTAAATGTCAATCAATATCTCCAATTATTAAAAATGGAGAGGAAAAAAAAGCAGAGTGGGGCGTGGTTTCTTATAAACTTTATATGTCTTGACTTTATCCACCTCGTCTTTGTCCCCGGGAAACAAAGGTGAGTGTCATGCAGCGCCTCGACGTTTTCAATGAGAAATGTCAGTACAGTGAGTCATAGACTTCGCCATTCCTATTTAAAACAAACACTGATGTTGGGGCGTAATTCCCAAATTACCAGAGGTCCCCAGTTAATGCTTATCCCGTGCAAATGGGGCTTTAGTCACTGCCACTCTTCTTCAACTGGCTACATGATACAACCTTCAGCCCTCACGTCCTGCTCCTCTGTCATTTCCTTCCTCCCTCCATTGCTCCCTCCCTCCCTCCGGACAAGAAAAGCTCTTCTGTCTCCCTGAAGGTCTACTGTCAAATACCCGCTTACCTCGGCACTCTGGGCTGATATGTGTGTGTATGTGTGTGTGTGTCTGAGTCTGTGTGTGTATATCCCTACAGCGCTACACCAAGCGACCCAGCACACTGCAGCATCTCTGGGATTTGACAGTTTTACTCAACTCTGTCTTTTGGGATACACACATCGGGAGGAGAGGGCGTTCACAGGCTAAAGGAATGTGTGTGTATTGCATGTGTGTGTGGCATGTGTGGTCGAATTGTGTGTATGTGAGTGTGTGTGTGTGTGTGTGTGTATGATGGTGTAAGCATGTGGAACCCAGAGGACTCGCTGCTCAATAGAACATGGAACACAGCGGGCACTTTTAAACGTTTTTTTAATTCCTCATGCAGAGAGAAAGGTCGTTAAAGAGTGGTCGTACTTCTCAACTGCATACTGTTTGTTTTAATGCTTATTCAACAAATCAAACCATTCCTTTGTAATCTAGCTTTGGTTGCTGTCATGTTTAGTTTCTTGTATTCTTTGCAAAGTGTTTTATGACCATGTTGACACGACCAGTCAAGTTACCGTAGGTCATGTTTTGTTTCTGTCCATTTATTTTAGTATTGTTGTCATTTCCTGTTTTATTTTGTACTTACGCTCGTGTCCGTCTTTCAGATCCTGCTCCTCCTGTTTTCCTGCCTTGTGCTTCCCCACCCCGCACCTGTGTCTCTTCGATTGCCTGCGTATATAATCCCTGTGTGTCCTCCCTCATGTGGCCAGTTCTTTGTGTCTTCTCTCGTGTCGCCTCGTTCCAGCATTTGTTTCTTGTGAGTTTTCTAGAGTTTGACCAGAGCCTGCCTTTTTTGCCTTTTGCCTTCCCCTTATGGATTTGTTTGTTTCGGTATTTTTGAATTACCTGTACACTGACCTGGACTGTTTTATAAACTCTGCCTCTTTATTGTTGTTATAAAAAGATATTCAACTAAATCCAGTTGCCTTTTGGATTAAACTTCGGATTCAATAAAATGAATTTATTGATGAGGGTATTTTAGTAGAAATAAGTAAATGTTAACATGAGTGAATCAATGCCATTCGATCAGAATGTGTTTGACCTGAGTGATAAAAATATGAGCTAAAAGAGAAATCACACTTGAATCCAACAGAGGTGAAACAAACTGAACTCCTCTCAATGCTTAGCAACACTTTTTTATATAAAATGTCAAACACACTGCTACCTTAAGCTACAGAAGATTAAAATCCCTTTCTATAGTGGAGACTAACTGCATGATTTAAACAAGGCCATTCATCAACTGCACACTGGTCTCTTTCAAGGACAGAGTAACGCACACTTTGACGAGTCCATCAAGTACAAGCTTCAATTACACACATGAGAATCTGTAAAGGTCCCCTTTAACACCTGTTGTAAGTAAACAAGTGAACACAATGTCACAAATGAATGGAAAAACAGCAAACTTAAACGCCCTCTTCCCCAGTTAAATGGTAAATGGACTTGAGCTGATATAACGCTTTTCTAGTCTTCTGACTACTCAAAGCAC
Organism: Tautogolabrus adspersus; assembly: GCA_020745685.1. Classification (NCBI taxonomy): domain Eukaryota; kingdom Metazoa; phylum Chordata; class Actinopteri; order Labriformes; family Labridae; genus Tautogolabrus; species Tautogolabrus adspersus. Next base: position 5,000,990 of record CM036540.1, read on the forward strand.
TTTTATACTGCAGGTCACACCTACACATTCACACACTGATGGTAGAGGTTGCTATGTAGTGAGACCATCAGAAGAAACTAATCACATTCATACGCCGCCGACGAAGCAGCAGGAGCAATTCGGGTCTGCCCAAGGACACATCGTACATGTGGTTGCAGGAGCTGGGGATCAAACCCTCGAACATCCGGTTGAGTGACGGCAGACTCTACCCACTGAGACACAGCCGCAGTTCATTTCTGACTTTAGGAAGTCAGCCAGTAACCCCTCCCCCAGGCGGGTGACACTCCCACAGCTAGGTGTTTGTTCTGCCCTCTGAGTCTGCCTTCCCACCATAAACGGGCCATTGAACGAGAAAGCCCAAGCCACCCAAGCCCTTCAAGAGAGGGGCGTGGTCAGACACAGCTCATTTACATTTAAAGCTACAGACACAGAAACAGCCTGTTCTGAGCAGGGCTGAAATAGAGGGGGTTATAGGCATGATCAAATACAGGATCAGAGTGGATTTAGAACAAGAAACTTCACAGACATGTTTTGGGGAGCTCTAAGACTTATTTAAACTGGTTGAAAAGGAGGAGAATATGTGACCTTTAATTGTTTTGCTGTCAGTTTAAGTAAAAACTAAATCACAAAAAAAGCTACATGTCGGATCTGTTTTTGTTCTGCATGCTCAAAGAGGGAAGAACATAGATCATATCACAGGTGATGGATCATGAGGCCCTAATCTGTTCAGATGAACAGATGCAGTGCCTACAGGATGGTTCCCACAGCTCTCACAGTAACAGCGCGTATGTGTGGGTGTGTTCTGAGTTTATGTACCATAAATCTGTGTTAGTAATGGTGAGAAAAAAATTCCATTTAGTTTTTCTGCAGGATCCTTGACCCTCATTACATGCAGGACCAAACCCATCAATCACCTTAATTACATTAAGTGGATATTAAGATGAATGGTGGGAAAGTACCATGTTAAGATATTTATTGATTTTAATATAATGGTAAAAATTAGATTACTTACTTACACATTCTAAGAATTAATCATGTAATGAGAGTGTGGTCAAGATGATGCAGTGTCTCTGAGGCTTTCAGCTTAAAGACCTAGCATATCTTTCAGCCCAGACCCTCTCCTGTGCACATGGTGGGATAAAACCACCAGGCCACCCTGGGCAAGAAATGAGCCTTTAGCCCCTTTTTAACTCCCAGTCTTCCCACTCATTCCATCCCTTTTGCGTTCAAGGACCAAGTTAGTACAGTGCAACTTCAAAGTACACATGGCAGCTTGATGATATAGTTGTTGTTTTTATTGCCTCAGAAACCAACCACAATTCCGGGGTAGGAAGACGTCTTACCCTCAGGCGTGGTTATTTTGATCTACCAAAAAGTCTTAAACATGGGGTCCTTTCATAAAAAAATAAATGATAATAATAAAACCAATAGTCTCAATTAGTTTTCTATGTTTCCCATCCTGGAGAAATGATGTGAACACAGTATAGCAATTAAACAAATTACCCGTTGAAACCTGAAGCTTCTCGAGCCCCTCGGGGTCTGGAGCTCTGGCACATTTGCTCTCTTTGTCGGGTTGATTGTGTGGCTCGCTCATGCTCTAAACACGTGAAGTCATCAGTGACGTCAAGCCTCATCATACACAAAAACAAGCTTGTCACAGATAATCCCACACTCACCGCTGACTCATTCAAGTTCCTTAGCATTTCTTTTCACAAATGATAGCATAAAATAGACCGGAATGATGGAGCAGGTTGCTGCTCATACACTGACATCACCTTCATTAAATTCAACATATTAGCTTCACTAAATCAGTTTCCTGTAAAATCTTGACTAGAATTTAAATCCTTATGAACTGCAAAGCCCATTTATGGTCAGACATCACCACATCCTAAAGATAATAGTTCCCTTTTGTCCCACCAGAGCATTGCACTCACAGTGTGCAGAATTACTTGTGAAACCAGGAGTCTGCAGAAGTAATACGGGAGGCAGAACCTTTCATTTTCAGGCTCTTCTCCTTTGGAACAACTTTCCAGTTTGGACCCAGGAGGCATAGGTATTATAGGAAGATTTAACTTTCCTTTTCATTAAGCCAATATATTTTGTGCTGGCTCATGCTGTATGCAGCCATGTCCCTTACAAGTTATTAACCCTTGTGACTTCCCTGGACTTTTGCTGCTCTTTTGTCTCCCAGGTTTTTGTGGATTGGTGGTGCGTACTGTACTGTGGTACCGCTTGGCTCCCACTGCTACTTTTAATATTTTAAGTCATTTTTTAAATGTGTTGAGCTATAGTTCTTGCTTTTATTGCATTATTTTATCATACCATTATCCAAAATGATTAGGCAATCCCCCTGTGGTTTTAATCGTGGTTAATCACAGCCTCTATTGTGACTTATCATCAATTCATTTTTACTACTACTAAATACCGATGTAAAAATTCAGCAGTCTTGGCAAGGAAGAACGAGCATCTTTGGATGGATGGATGGATGGATGGATGGACGGATGGTTGGATGGATGGATGGCTGTGGCTCAGTTGGTAGAGTCCGTCATCTCCTAACCAGAAGGTCGGGGGTTCAATCCCCAGCTCCTGCAGCCACATGTTCAATGTGTCCTTGGGCAAGACACTTAACCCCAATTTGCTCCTGCTGCTTCGGCGGCGGCGTATGAATGTGTTGAGGTGTGACCTACACATACACTACACAAGCGCTTTGAGTGGTCACAAGACTAGATAAGCTGGATGGATGGATGGATAGAACAGAATTTCAAAAGACTAAAACACATACTTTTATGCTGTAACTGCATATACTTTCTATATTTCCATGTTGCTACAGTTGTACTACAATGGTCCCTGCCTTCAAGGAAGTAATCAGCTGTAAGCATTGCCAATTCAGCACCCTACCTCACATTCATTTGCACGTATTCATTCACAGCAACAACAGACAGCAGTAGCCTAGTTTCTCTTGTTGGCTAATCAAAGCTGCATGGCATAGTCACACTACTTTGCTGTGTGCCACTGAGCTGCTTCATTTCAGCCGCAGAAAACTGCCAATGTTACCAGGCCTTCAGGGCTGTGATGCTTTTAGAAACTAGGTTGAGATAGTTACTCATGAGTTGGGGTTTGGAGAGCTACATAATGAAATAAGGTGGTTCATTTAACCTGTCTCCAGACTGCAATGAAAGAAGCTATATGAGCTCACTGCTGATGACAGAGTGTTTTCATTTGTTTAAATGTTGTCAGGCTAGATAAGGAATTGACATGCTCGTTAAGAGCAACAGTATCATGGTTTTCTGCAAAGATGTTTGGAGGATGAAAAAGAGGCTCACACTGAGTCAGAGTTTTGCCTTGGGGGCACAACAAAGCACCAGGCCCGGTCTTGTGTCTGTTTCATGCTAGCATTGAATAAACAGCTTTGCCTCCTACCACACTAACAAAAATAGCTAGCATGCTAGCACACTAACACCAAGACCAGCCACTAAGAGGCATAGGAGGATGGATTAGTTTAGTACCCCTAAGCAAGTCCTATCTCACAAAACAGTTTTACTAAAAAATGGGTCAGATGGTGGTTCAAACACTGCTCTGTAGCCTTAGGTCTTATGAGCTAACAAAGAGGACAGGACATTGTAATAAAGCATGGTGCTACCATGTGTTTTAAAAGGTGAAGTTAGCTTAGAAAGGCACCTCAGCACAACATCGAGATCGTTACAGTCAAAAATAATTATATATTAGGAGAGGGGTGGCCAATTTATTTCCTTGAATCTAAGCCATGTTGTTTAATTTGAGTCGTTTTGGTCCAGGTGCGTGAATAAGAAAATCAATTGCAGCAAAAACATTTAGGGCTCTAATGTGAGTGTCTGCACTTCTTCTGGTAGGTTTCTCTTGAAAATACAGGAGCCTCATTTTTAGTGTCAGTAATTCCATCAGATTCAATGAAATGGCCAGAAACATGTCAAAGGGAATTACATGAAAGGCAAGTATGCTACGCCTTATATGATATTTAAATCTATGATGTCCAACAGAACTGTCTATAGAGCATGGCTGCAACATCAAAAATACATAGATGTGTGCAGCCCCAATGCACACGGTCTGTGCCTCAGTCAAGTTGCAACCTCAGCACAGCTCTCTGACAGCCTTTGGTTGTCAAGACGATGATGAGGTCAGCGGTTTGGGGGCGGAGTTTGATCCTGATTGACAAAGACAGTCCTGACATAATCTCTACCAGTCAACCAGCCTCCCACTAGGCCCTCTGTGTTTGAGTGTGTGTGTGTGTGTGTGTGTGTGTGTGTGTGTGTGTGTGTGCATGGTTGAGATGAAGACAGACAGTGTGAAGGCATGCCTTTTGTGATTGTGTATGTGCATGCGTGCATCGAGCGTGTGTGTGTGTGTGTGTGTGTGTGTGTGCGCAAAAGGGAGACAGAGAAAAAGAAAGTGAGAGACAGAGTTCTGCGTGTCCAATGCATATTCAAGGAAAGGAGAGAAACTGCAAAACTAGGAGATATATTTTTTTACTTGTTTATCTTATATACAAGTTTGTGTGTCTGTGCAAGGCATTGTGCGTGTTTATTTCTTGGGATTAAGCGAAACTGACATGGAGTCGAGAGATAGATATCAAACAAGAGACTCTGTCAACCTTTCTGTGAGAGCTCGTTTTAGAGGGGATTCACTGTTTCTGTCTGAAGATAAAAGACACTCACCAGACATCAGTCCTGTGCATTACGTGGTGTCTTTTCATAGAATAGGACAGATTATGAAAGGTTTTTGAGCTTCAATATGTGGGGCTCTTCAATTTGAAGTGTCTTCTGTTGCAGTTTCACACATAAAGAGATTATTACCATGTTGGGAAACAACTAAGGCCAACCACCCGCAGTGTCTTTGGAGATGCAGGCTCCGAGGGGAATCACTTCTAGCACGATAAAGCCAAAGATGACAGGAGAGGGGGGCGGGGTGACTGAAGGCAAGTAGGCTTATGGGAAATGTCTTAATTTAATAAAGCAGCAATAATCTCCACTGTAGCCTATTTGTTCAGAGAATTACATCATGGGAATGTAATTAATCTGAGCCTTCTTATTGGTTCAAGGATACCCTGAGAAGAGCCTATTTTATAACATACATTCACAGAAACGCTAAAAATAAAACTAATCAATATGAAATGAAATATAATAAATATACCAACAAGCACATTTTCTCTTAAAGTAGTCACCTGCACATACCTAATGGGAAAAAGGAACAATGTAGGGATAAATAAAATGCCGTCAGTTTTAAATTAGATCAGAATAAATGCTATTTGTCTGAGAGGCCGGGCTCAGATACCGTGCCTTGAGCACAGTCCTGCTCATATGGGCAGTTGTTGCTCAGAGGTAGAGCATGCATGTGTGCATGTGTTTCTGTATAAATGCTGACACAGAGCTGTATTATTCACTGGATGGAGATCAGCTTGACCTCCAGGGCGACCTGTTTACTCAGATAGTACACATCCTTTGGGACACACACACACACACACACACCCACAAATACATTGCGCTGATTTGTCTGACACAGGGGAACAAATGTACAACTCTGATGATGTACTGGGTCTGTTGTCCTGAGTAAATATTTGCGTGTGCACGTGTGTACATGAGTTTTGAGTGTTTGCAGTTTGGTTCATTGATAGCTAATACAAACCCTGTGTGTTCTCAGCAGATCAATATTGACACTCAAACAGGCTCAAGGAGAAAGAAAGCTCTCTTCTCTTTTACTCATCCTTCTTTCCTTTCACACCTTCTCTCTCTTTATCTATTCCTCCCAGCTTTCCTTCTGTCTGCCTCCAGTCTGTCTTTACATTTGTCAGCACTCCTTTTTCCTTTTTTTCAGTGCCTTATTTTTCTCTGTCCTGGTCCTGATTTCTTCTTTGTTTCTACCTCTTGTGCTTCATCCTACAGCTTTATTTTCTTCTGAATTTCCTCCTTCACTATATCTCCCCCTTTTTATAGTCCATTTTCCCATCCAACTTTACCCCTCCTGTCCCTTTTCAGTCTTAATAAAGCTATATCACTTGTTGAAGTTCTTTAATTACTCATCAGAGGTCGCTCCAGAATGCTTTTAAACAACTCCTATATTTACCACTTTCTTTAAAGATTGAAGGGGACAGTGAGAAGGTGAAGTTCAACAATCCAGCAAACCATAGGTATTAACTGACCACTACAGCCAAGCTCAACCTTGAAGACCACTTGTCTTCATGATTCAGTGAGAAAGTGTTTTTCTATTTTTAACAGTGAAATGATCACACAGCGTCACACAAGTGCCCGTTTCCTGTGAGATTATATAAAAGGCAATGTTAGCCCGTGGGTTAAGCTAACATTTAAATCTGCCAATAATGGCTGAGGCCTCCATCATGGGCTTAACATAATTTACAGAGAAGAGGAAGATGAAAGACCAAAGGGACTGCACTGTTCCTGGATAACAAAGTTCAACGTTATTCCTTTTACGCTAGTGTTAGCGTTGGGAAGAGTTTGGCTAAATCACAAACTAGAGTATAAAGTGCTGGTGTCACACTTTAAAGGGCCATCTTAATGAACATAGGATACTTTTGAAGTGACCAGGAGGCACCGTTGAAAAGGAAGCTTTGGCTCAGAGACAGAACGGGTAGCCCTTCAATCAGACGATTGACTCCTTGAACCTGTCAGTCTACATGTTTTTTTTGGCAAGATTACGAACCCTAAAATGCTCCTCGAGGTGTATTGTGTATGTGTGTGTAAAAGGTTGAATGTGACATAGTGTAAAGCGCCTCAAGTGTTGTAATTCAATGAAGAGTTCAGTCCATTAACCATTTCACCTTTCTTCACCTTTTACTGGACTCCCACCTTCTTCAACCCATGTGAAAAACCTTCAGGCCAGTGTCTTCCTTGAAAGACTCCTGATATCAACTCTCCATCCAACACCTGGTCAGATAGCACACGAAACTGGACACAAAACTGTTGTGGTTATGGATAGTCAGGCCCGACCACACATAGACAAAAAAGGAGTTTGAGCACCTGCTGACCTGACACAGGATTGGTTTTCAAAGTCCTGTCCTAACCCGCTCCCAGGCGAGAATTATAAACAAATTCCTGTCCTGTCCCATTCCCAGTATAACAAGACTGTCGTCCCATCCCGCTCCTGGTAGTTTTTCTGTTATTTATTACTTCACGTTCTTCATTTGGCCCGTGCATTGGCAGAACTTACAGTTTACCTGTGGTAATGTGCCATAAGGATTTATGGCAGCCGTTCACTTGTTTTCCAGTCCCGTCCTTATCCCCTGATTAGTAGTGAAATTCATTCTCGTCCTGCGGGAATCCCACAGGAATCCAGTGACCCTTGGGACTCCCAAAAAATCTCCGCCTCTAATCCAGATCAGTTTGTGCCCTCTCCTCAATCCTCTCTGCTGCAGCTAAGAGCTCATGCATGAACGTGCATATGCACATGTGCACTCCTTCAGTGTGATGATGAGTATGTGGCCAAAGAATGAACATAACCGGTATTGGTTTGTTTTTATATTGACGGACATAATGAAATGCTCCACAGTATTTGGCAGTAGAAGTCTGTCTTTGTTTGAACTATTTAAAATCAGCCTTCTGTCATTAGCATTGATAAATGATGCTAGTAATGTTTCATTATGTGTTTTCAGCTTTGTGTGTGGTAACAAATGAAGGAAAGCTAATAAGGTGCATTAGGAATGATGGCGGTAGCAGATTTTTATCGAGGCTATTTGTTTTATTTCAAGCACTTTTTGTATCTTATTTTGAAGGGTAAGGTATGAAGAGATGAGTTAATATCTTTATCTTAATCAATAATTAATAAACCAGTGTGTTACTTCATTACGAGCGTTTATTTACTTATTTTCTTCATCACTCTTTTGTGGATTTCAGCCCCTGCCCCTCTTTAAACCTCTGCACGTCCCAGTGGATAATTACTGGGATTACATAGATCCATGATCCATAACCCTAACCCTAAATAAATAGTATGAACACCCAATAGGCTGGCAATGTTGCTCCGCCTTGAAACCAGCAGCAGAAGTAGTACCAGAGCTTAGTTGGCCTCTGTACATCGAGGGAAAGGGACAGCAGTTTAAAATTTCAAGACATGTTATATGTGTGACCCATCCCACCACAACTTTGCTTCTTACTCAAAAAGAACTAGTCTGATGCTAACATCCAACAACAGAAGATGAAAAGGAACGAGGAGCAACTTACCCTCCAACTAACCCGGAAATACTTACACATCCAAACCAAAGGATCATTATGACTATGTAGAAAGCAAAGACACTAGCCAACATCGATGCCATTTCCAAACTGTTGAGTTAAATGTCATGCTCAGAGAAACAACAACTATACAAACCCTATAAGCAGAATATTGCAGGATGTCTGTTTAAAAACCCCTTACCACTTCATGAACTATTTCTCTGATTGTTAGATTCTGCGGTGAGATACTAGTGTCTTAAAGAGTGTTTGTCTTTACAAGCCCTTAAATAAAATAGGATATACAGACTTACAGGATCCAATCACTGCAGGTCAGCTAAACATTTCTAAGAGATGGTTGTCTGGTGTGGTTAATGGAGCCTTAGTGCCTGATGCTCACTTAAAACCTTTCCCTAAAGCAAGAAGAAACTCGAAGAAAATAAGACATATTTTTGGTGAATCCTGGCAGTGAACTTTGTTAAAGCCTCTCAGGGAGGAAGCATAGATGGTTTTATCTCATTACTAAGGCTGCATTTTTGTACACATTGAAGCATAAAAGGATCATAACACACTTTACAAGTGTGAATGAAGAATGACATGCACTAAAATGACTGCTCAACCTTTGGTTCATCTTTTTACAATTGAAGGAAAAGTAATAATCCAGTGCAGGCAATTGTCAGGCCTGACTGATTTCCACATGAACTCACTGAGAAGAAAAAAGACAATGCTGCTTTTATATGATGTGCACCTTTTCCTTCTGGCTTCAGTGGGCCTGTAATATTAAATCTACGCTATTATTCACTTCAGGAACAACACATGCTGCTTTCAATCATGTGCATAAACAAAACCTGTGTTACACATGATTAGAGATTAATGAGGACTGATCCTTAATGAAACTGATAACTGATTTAAACATTATATATTTTAACAGAAACTGTAAAAAGCTGCAGACAGTGTTGAAATAGTTGGAATGGCAGCAATGTAAGCAGAACAATTCCTACTCTGCTCATGCATACTGACAGCAGGCTTGGACGCCCATTGCAGCTTTATCACAGCACTATTTTAATAAGGATTTTAAGTTCCTGATGTCAGAGTTTTCTTCATCATATGGTATAGTTAATAGACGTACAACTTCCCAGCACTGGAGAGCAGCCCCTCCCCCGGCAGCCCTGCAGCATTATGCCTTCTGGAAGGCTTCCAGAGCGCTGGCCAATCAAAACAAAGTGGGGATGGGGGCCTTAGAGAGACAGCAGCTATAACAAACAGTTTTTGTTGTTACTGACGCCAGTGTAAGATATTTAAAGCTACTCTTTAGGTTTTACAGACTGACGACATGAAGGAGAAATGAGTGTACAGTGATATGGGATCTTTAAAACCCTGTGCTTAAGGTTTCTTACAGGAAGCTCAAAGGATAATATTGGTATGGACAGTATCTGCAAATACAATATCTGATTCAAAAACATCGATCAATCTGTTTTATTTGTCATTTTTCATCATTCAAAAAAACGACAGGCAACATTTATTTTGCTCAACCAATAAGTGACGGTATTATCTTTTGCTGTTCACTGACAGGGAACCATTTTACACATCCCTGAGGTCTGTTTTGAGGAGTACATTTCGTATCCAGATATATTGTAAAAAGCCTTGTTTGGCTCCGGAGGGAGCTGTAAGAAGTCTGACAGATGTCTTCATGTGATGTGACTTGAGTTATTGTCAACTGCCTCTAAACAATACAACCTGGAATCAAAAACATGTGTGTGTTTGGAGAAATAAGCACAGCTCTTTGCTTTAGGCGAAATGTTCCATTTTTATTATAAGCACATCATACACCTGCGATTAAGCCAAAATCGATGGGAGTCGATCTGCACTGAGAATAATGAAAGCATCAGGTTTTCTTTTCACCGACCAATGTGAGAGCATGATGAATCAGAGGCTAGTTTTTACAATAGACTGTAAATAGGCTATTAATGGACAAGCCTGAGTCATGGTAAATGTTGAATGGATATGAGAGTGAATAGCACTTCTCTAGTCTTCTACACCGCACCGCTTTTACACCTCAGGTCACACCTACACATTCACACACTGATGGAAGAGGTTGCTGTGTAAGGTGACCATCAGAAGTAACTAATCACCCACATTTACACCCAGTTGACGCAGCAGAGGGAGCAACTTGAGGTGAAGTCTCTTGCCCAAGGACAGATTGGGACTGCAGGAGCTGGGGATCGAACCCTGGACCTTCCTGTTGAGAGACGACCGACTCTACCAACTGAGCCACAGCCGCCCCATGATGTCAGACCATCTGTTACTGCACGGGGCTTTGGAGTCCCATCAAATGCTGTCACCATGCTGGAAATGCCTAACTTTCAGTCAACCTAACGACAGGCTGAGAACTAAGCAGAGGCGGGTTTTACGCCTCCTGACCAACAGCCTGTCAATCAGGTCAGCTACACGCCTAACTGTGGTTAACACGTATCGTTCATGAAATCTAAAAGAATGAGTTATCAAAACATTCACCTCCTGTGCAGTGTGTGCCGATCGCCAGATGAGTATTTTGAACCAGGCTGTAAACATGTTCATTTCAGATTTTTTGAATGGGTGTGTATGTGACTACTCATGCTTCTGCAGCCAGCCTCAAGTGGACACTCGAAGAACTGCAGGATTTTGCACTTCTGCATCAGCTTTATTTTTTCAACACCTGAGGTTGCTGCTTGGTTTTCACTCTGCTTTATGATGTTATACACTGTAATGAAACACTAAACTCATCTCTCTTAGACAACATGGGAGGTATTTTTGCACCAGCATTAGAGGGAGCAGGAAAAGCAAAAGTTAAATGCTGAAGTGCATAGCCACTACGCTGTGAGATGACCCAGAGCTGATAAGGATCCATTAGTGAAGACGTCATGAGATCTGGATGAGAGTAGCCCACAGACACGTAGCAGTCAAAGGTAGTCATCATCAAACATGACAAAACAAACAACAGAGACGGGACTCCGCCACAAGTCAGGGCTCCAGAGAGATATCTGAAGAGAAAGATGCAAACATCACTGTAAGGGTTAGAGATCACTTCCCCGTACACAGCAAGCTATTAAGTGTGCCAGAGTTAAGGGATTGAAGCCCTCTGTAACCACACGTCCTGAGGGGGAAAGGAACTGTTCATAAGCTTCCAGTATACGTGCTGAAGCAAACAAACAAAAAACAAGGTTTTGATGTGAATACATCATGAAAAATGCAGCCTTTTCTCAGAGTTTGGAAGGAAAGGAGAAGGAGGAACAGTCCATTTTCCTACATGATAGAAGTAAAGTAAAAAAAATCTCTTTCAGTCACTGGGAGGCATTTCTTCAAAGAGGCTTGGTAAGAAAAATGACGTGAGATAAAAGGAACCTTAAAGGGAAAGAAGAGAGATCAGAGGAAGAAACTGTTCACAGGTCATTGTGGCGCTGTGATAGCTGCTTCCTGTCTTTACTTCATCTTTGTGTACGTAGGCATTTATCTCTCTGAAATAGAAGTATGTTATTGATGTGTTCTGAGTGTGTGCAATCCAGACGAGCCTTACTGAGATCTCTGTGTTTGTCTGGTGAGGAGTGACTCAGCCCAATACCTGGGTGGCACTTTAAAAAAGGAGACCAGGAGGAAGAGAACTTTTCTTTTGTGTTTTTGAGGCTGTTGGAAAACAGTAAAACCTTCACTTCATGTTTATATCACCAGATAATACAATTAAACTTCAGGGAAAAGTGAAACATCGTTGCCCTTTAATACAGCTTTGTGACATTTCTTTTTTCATTTTCTCACTTTTTTTTGATAATTACTTTCATATTCTGGAAATTAAACAACGAACGAGGATTCATTTCAAAGGAACATGAAAGACTCTGACGACCTTTTTTTTGTCATTTCTACAAGTGATTGTCATTTATTTGTTCTGTAAATGATGTTTTGAGGGACTTCAAAGTCCTAACTCATCATGTCTTATAACAGCTGCAGGTGTAATAGCACAAAAGATAATTGAAGAGAAGAAAATATTTCTAATAGATCAAAGAAAGAATGTGGAAAAGTCATAGCTTATATCCTCCTGCTACGTTACGTTTACGATGATTTCACATCACGTGTATTTGTGCGTATCACTTCATCTACTCACTCCAAAAGGTAACGTGGAGTTTGTGGACAAGTCTGGTTCTTCCTCCTACCGCTCTTCTGTTTCTACTGTAAGTACCTCTAAAGAAACTCAGTAACACTTTAAATTAAGGTCACAATATTCACCATTATCTATTTGCTTATTAGCATTCTAATTAGTAGCATACTGGCTGCTTATTAGTCAATATTGCGTTCTTATCATAGACTGCAAATACGACAAAGCCTGAGTGACGTCACCCATCTGTTCCTGCAGGGGGCTCCAGAGGCTCATCGGCAGCAGCCGCCATGCTTTAAATCCTGTCTCAGTCTAACTTTCAGTCAACTTAACGGCAGACTGAGAGCTGGAGCTGAGGCGGGTTTGAAGCCTCCTGACAAACTCCTGGGACTGCAGCAGCTGGGGATCGAACCCCCCGACCTTCCTGTTGAGAGATGACCGACTCTACCAACTGAGCCACAGCCGCCGTCACAGGAAGGGCGACCGAAGGTCACAGGAACACATGAGTAAAGTCATCTAACACTCACCACTGATTAAATATCCTGCATGACTACATTCACAACTGTAAACTTAACATCCTGAACTGAAAGAGGCGTTTTAAGTTTCTTTAAATAAAAAAGTGTTGTCCTTAGAGTAGTTTGGTGCGTGCATTGCATCATGATTTACCATAAAAAAGTGAAATTATAAAGATGTTAAGTGACATTCATGGGCCCATGATTATTACCTCTGTAGTTCTGCAGCATGGCTTAACATCAGACAACATTAAAACTACCAGCTTGCAGAAATGTTTCCACTTGTTTTTCTGCCCTTTGGATTGTTCTGTAGGCGTAAAACTCTGGTACACACGTTTGTTTGTTTATTCATTTAAACTTGAGTGTTAACCCACAATGACTTCTTAATAGCTTACAACCATCCTGCAAGGTGATGCAACCCACAGCAGGTAGTGTTTCCACTGCTAATGAAAACATTGTGGTGTTTTGATGATGAAATGTCTGTATCAGCATTTTTATAAACGATGACGAACCAATCTAAGGTCGCTGTCAACATATTGTCTCACTCTCCGTTCTTCTCTATGCAGTTTTCACTCTGAATACCTGTTAACGCTGAAATATAAATCTTCTCGGACATTTAATCAAATGCAAAAATAGCATGCAGCGCAAGTATAAAATGTATTTACGTGGATTTTCTCCATAGCGCCCAGCCATGACTGACTTGAAGCGCCCTCGCTGATGTTTGAGATTCTGCTGTCTTTGAGGCACCAGATCCATTTTTCAGCTCTCAATCCTCTCCCTAGTCGTGAATATTAAATAACACATAGGTGGCAGAGGAGAGGAGAGCGGCTCTCAACCTGCCCTCTGCAACTGTCACACAATGTTTGAAAAATGACGTGGTTCAACAGAGCGTTTGTGACCCTAATTATAGAGGAGCCTCGATGTACGTGTTGTTTAGGAAGTCTTTCAAACTTTGTCAGGAACTGCAAAGTCATTAGGGAGACACTGACATTGCCAGAGTCGTCTGATCCACAGAGTGACCTCCTCTCAGTGATCATCATAAGACACAAATGTCACCATCAAGCAGAAGTGATGACTTTTAATTAATTACAAAGATTCAGAGACCAAATGATGAGCCATCCTGTTAATATTACTGAATAAGTATACTAATTTTATATTCTTATCTGGTCTATGTTTTCCATGTTGACCTTGTAACAAAGTTTTTACTACATTGAACTTCAATTCAAATCCTGTTACATATGAATTCATATCTGAAATATTTATGGTAATAATTCGGGGTATCAAAGATTTGATGTTTTAAATTGCGATTAATTGCTGAATTTGAATAGTTGATCACGATTAATCGCATTTTTTATTGCATGTTTGAGATTACATTATTTTGGATTTCAAAAAAAATTTAGTTGTGCTTTTATTGGGGCGGCTGTGGCTCAGTTGGTAGAGTCGTCGTCTTTCAACCGGAAAGACGAGGGTTCAACACCCAGCTCCTGCAGCCACATGTCTGTTGTGTCCTTGGGCAAGACACTTAAACGTACAGTATGTAAACTCCGCCGCTAGGGGGCTCTCAATCAAAACAATAACAAAAGATGACGTTGAGGCTTGCAATGTATTATGGGAAAAAACGAACGAATCAATACGAACGGGCGAAACCGACCTGAGAAAGACAATATGTGTACTGACGATGTATCCAAGTATAATTTACATGACGTTTTATATCACAGCAGCACATACAGCAACAGAACGGCAGCTTTTAGTAGCAGCTATCGCTAGCTTATGCAGCGGCCTTTGACGTAACATCCGGTGTTTCCTTGACAACGATCAACATTTCCTGTCTATCGTGGCGGCTCATCATGGCGGCCGCCTACAAGACACGTACTGTTACAACTATAAAATTACGGATTTCTCTGGCTTTGATAAGTTTTGGAAATATTTGAGGTGATGTAAGTACTCAAATAAAAAAACATATATAACATGGGTTTAGTCCATTTTTTATTTAAGTTAGATATTTTAATGTAAACATTAGCATGCAATTCTACATACTGTACCTTTGCTCCTGGACAAAATCACTCTGACCCTTAATTCCGACATACTCCGTGCATGCCGCGGTCCGTCAGCCCCATGGTTCTCTGTCAGATAAAGATACGATCACAAGTCCGTATATTGTGTTTTATTTTGAAATTGACCGGAATCTCTGTGCCTTTCCTTGTCTGACTTCCTGTCTGGGTTGTTATATTCTGTCCAGTTTGACGCGTGCTTACAGCGTACTCCGTCGAAAATGGACTACCAGCGTATTTGAGATGGAGCAGAATGTAGTGGCGCTGGTGGCACGCTCCGGAGATGGGCCACGGCGCTCGCTGTGGAAACACAATGATTGACTAGAGTGACAGCGAACCTCGGTGTAGTGCATGGAGCTAATCGAACATGGCGCGCATGGAGTATGTGGAAATTGGGGGTAAGTCAGCTTCACCTTACACAACAGCCCGAGGTAAACTATAGCCAACCTTCACCTACCACAGTAAGCTTCATTTGATAGCTTGCCTCATCATGCCCATTCCCATGGAAACAAACTCTGAGACACCATGTGCTTGACTCTTGGGGAGGTGAAATGGCTTGCCATCAATTTGTGGCTGGTTGGCCTTTTGGAAAGCACCACTGTGAAAATGTTTCTCTCCCTGCCTGAAACCAAAGAAGAGTAGGTATTTCTATTCAGGTATGGGTTTCTTATGATATAGTACATGTTGGGTTTTTTTGTCAACTGATCCTAATGCCCCAGCAGGAGGTTGCAATATCTTAGATTAAAACAAATTGGCCTTTATTTATTTATATATATACAGTAAATATATAGTTTGGGCCATTCTTGCCTTTCTCAGATACGACAGCTGAAGAGAGACAGGACATGTTGAGAGGAGAGACTGGGGGATACATGCATCAAAGGGCCGAGGTCAGATTCGAACCCACGGCCGCTGTGACGAGGACTATTGTCTCTGTACATGGGACGGACGCACTTCTGCTAGGCTATATGGCACCCCACAAATTGGCCTTTTGGAATAGTTGTCATCTGTCAAAAATAGACCAAAACCAACCTAATGGTCCATCAAAGGCAGCTTAACACCCAGCAAAACTATTCCACAAACCAGGTCTACACCAGAACTCAAAGTTTGCCGCCGCCAAATCATTCTCTGTCAATGCGTCCAACAGCAATGCTGTCAAAAGTGGGATCAAACAACTGTGTGTTGAAAGTGAGTGTAAAAGAAAGGTGGCTCTACAGTTTAAAACCACATCTGCTGTCTTACCAGCCTTATTGATTTGAACTTGTGGCCCCCTCAACTTAACCAGAGTCTGAAAGGAAATGTTTCATTCATGGCATTTTCATTCAAACTCTCATTTTCTGGGGTGAATGCTTTTAAGTATTGAACTCGTTTCTGCAGTCCAGGCACGAAAACCCATTCACTGTTCCAAGCACATTGTTTATCAAACAGGTGTATGTTATTCATCTATTCTGACAGCTGTCAGTAACCCAACCACTGACTCTTAGTGTTCTACCCCGCTTGCATTATTATTCTTTGACTCCTGTCCACTTTTCCCCCGTCTCCCCTTCCATGTCCATCAGTAGTACTTTTAACCTCTTAGACCCCAGTTTTCCAATTAACTGATGTGGAAAACGACATTCTGAGGAGATTTCATTGATGCTTTCTCATGCATCCTACAATGTAGTTTAGTTATTCATCATCAGCCCCAATCAATGGTTAAAGTGAGATATTATCAGACAACGCTGGACGCTAAACGAGTAGAATATTGAGTGAAAATTAAAAGAATCAAATAATTCAGAATGTTGTGCTGCTGCTTTAAAGTGGTAGAGTCGGTCGTCTCTCAAGCGAAAGGTTGGGGGTTCGATCCCCAGCTCCTGCAGCAACATGTCTGATTTGTCCTTGGGAAAAACACTTAACCCAAAGTTGCTCCCGCTGCTTCGTCTGTGCATTATGAATGTGTATGAATGGGATTAGTAACTTCTGATGGTCACTTTACACAGCAACCTCTACCATCAGTGTGTGAATGTGTAGGTGTGACCTGCTGTGTAAAAGCGCTTTGAGTCATCAGAAGTCTAAGCGCTATACAAGCTCATGTCCATTTACCAACATACAATAACAATGCCAGTGCCAATCCTAAGGGATGCTATGTGTGTATTATGAATATTTTTGTGTGGTATCTGTACATGAACAGCCAACGTATGAGTTCTGTTTGTGTGTGTTGTAAAATGCCAGTGGCTATTGCAGGGTCAGAAACATTAGCATGCCTTATGGCTAGCGGCGAATAGTACATGTATGAGTCAGGGAAGCCATTCACTGACACTCACCGTACTGTGATTCGAGACCAACAAGTGTGAAAAGAGGTGGTTACCAGGTCATGCTGAAAATTGCGCACTTACCAATAGAGGAAAATGATGGAACTTATGTATGTGTGTTGTTTCGGGGAACACACATCCCTGTTAGTTTTCATCATCATGGCAGTGTAATCTATTTATTATATATAATTGGACATGTCATATTGATGTTATGCTGTGATGGAAAGTGTGGGATCATCCAAAACAGGAGGAAGTGACACCACACAGCTTTTGCGTCAAGATAGCAAGGAAATGTTAAAACTGTCTTTTTATCCCACACCTACATGTTTCTATTCTTAAAGCAGACAGAAAAAATAAAGAAATGCCTTTTTTATCCACTGCTATAAAAATTAGTACTTGTAGATAGTAATTTCTCCAATGTTTATTTCACTGTGTTCTTTAAATAATTGTTGATATAGATTATCCATTCATGCATTCCCTATTTTCAAGCTTCCACTGAAATTTGAATAAAAGGACTAGCACCCGGCCAAATCAATCAATCTCCTGAATGAACAACATGATGTTACAACAGATCTGGGTTCAACTGATGAACCCTGAGAAACTAAGATCTCTGCTCTAAAATCAGCTGTGTGTGTGTGTGTGTGTGTGTGTGTGTGTGTGTGTGTGTGTGTGTGTGTGACACTGCAGTAGCTGCTGCATGCCAAAGGGATTGCATGTCACAGCTAACAGTCAATGCATGAGTGGATATCAGTGGCTTTTAAAGGCAGGATTTAACAACAGACCCTTCGAGCTTATAGACTGTGATGAATAACTTGAGTTTTTTCACCAAGGAATAAAGATTTTCTTTTGCCCCCTTCGGCCCAAGGCTGATTGTGTGTGTGTGTGTGTGTGTGTGTGTCATGTGACCAAGCGACAAATTCCCAGGTTGAAAAACTAATTCAAAGCAGGAGTGCAAAAAAACTGCAGTTTATGTAGAGTCACATTCACACCCATTCCAAAAAGACCATTTTTACAGCAGAAATCACAGAACGCAGCACGCACAGATGTGTGCAAATTGGCAGGAAGAGTTATTGATAATGAGGCTAAATGCCGGCCTCAGCATCAGCTGTTAGCCAGTAACACGGTTGAGTTAGCATTTTCACCATTGATGTTCAAAAGTCCACTTTAATAACCAATGGGTGATGTCACTGAGACTATGTCAATGTCTATTACAGAGCATGGAAGTGACTCAGTGATTAATGCTTTGATTCACTTTCATTTGTATGTGAACAATTACCGGACCTATACCAGGTGCATTACTTTGTTTTCCAACAATGTGGCCAACACATTTAGACAAAAAAATGTATATCAATGTATTAAACATGGGCTTCACGGTGGTGCAGTGGTTAGCGCTGTTGCCTCACAGCATGAAGGTTCCTGGTTGGAATCCTCATCAGACAGGGCCTCTCTGTGTGGAGTTTGCATGTTCTCCCCGTGCATGCGTGGGTTCTCTCCGAGTACTACGGCTTCCTCCCACAGTCCAAAGACATTCTCCTCAGGTTAATGGTGACTCTAAATTGCCTGTAGGTGTGAATGTGAGTGTGACTGGTTGCCCTGTGATTGACTGGCGAACAGTCCAGGTGAACCCCGCCTCTCGCCCAATGACAGCTGGGATCTGCTACAGCCCCCCATGACCCCGAACAGGAAAAGTGGTGTAGATGGATGGACAGATGGAAGCATGCAAAATGTGTATTTCTGTCTCCATCAGGAAGATTTGTTTTCTCACGAGTAACTGCAGTAGTCTAATTCTGTTTCTCTTTTTCCAGCTGTTGCAAACTTAAAGTTGATTGTGTGTTCGACTTTGCTGAAGAGTTAGACAGCAGCAGATGGAGGGAGTCAGAGCACATCACTATAAAAGAAAGTTTTGAAGTGACATCACAACCCTTGTCAGCCATATCGGAGACTCCTCAGCTCTGTGTTACTTTGACTTCAGTATGAAAATGACATTTACATTCTGTGCTGATATGGAGTCGACGACTAATGCTACATCCTCTGTTGGCTGCTAGGCGTCATCAGCATGCTATTGGTTAGAAAGTTGATGAAGATGCAAACAAGAAAAAAGAAAGGACAAATATAAATCGAATAACAATTTAAAAACATGTATATTCAAGTCCTTTTTTTTCATGGAAAAGAAACAGGTAAGTTTTTGTACATCAGATTGAAAGGCAGCAAACAGTCTCACCATTATCAGTCACTTTGTATTCATCACTTACGACTCTGCTTTAAATATTCTTTTGAGTGGGTTGGATTTTCTGTTTAGCAAAACGTTTCTTCTTCCATAAAGGTTACAAATACTTGTCTACTAAAGGGGATAAAGTTAATTTAACTTCTGGTTCTGATTTAGAGCTGATACTTACAGAGTAGATATGCATCTGTTATATCCACATTTTAAAAGAGTACTACACATTTTGGTAGTGATGCATATGGTGGCTAACAAGAGTAACCGACCTGCAATGTCTGAATTTGTATATCGTTTTAATTCTGTTGTACGTTTTCCCTAATACCTTGTGATTGACTGGCAACCACTCCAGGCTCAAAAATCGGTTCAAAAATGGCCGCATTAGGCCGTATGCAGGGCCTAAAACACAAGTACTCAGACCTTCCTTTCCTGTCTCATGGAACTGTGCTCTGTTACAGCGTGTGGCGGTCCCCATTGATAGCAGACTGAGATCAATGACATCACGGATAGACTGACTCAAGAGACCTTGGCATGATGCATGGGCCTCTCTGCGTGTGTATGCATGCGTTTGTTCGTGTTTGTATCAGTGTGTGCGTGAAGGTCCACGCAGAGACTAATTCATAATGATGACAGGAAATATTCCATCATATCTTTACACTCCGTCATCTCGTCCAAACAGCAGGGAGGAGAGAGAGAGGCCGGAGGAAACAGACGGGAGAGACGCAGAGTGGCTTAGATTGAAGGAGATGAAGTTAGAGCGAGACGGAGGCAGACAGGGATGGAAACAGGAAGATGAAGCACGGGCCAAAAGAAGAGATGAGCATGCTAATTCAACTCTGTCACAACTGTGTCTTCAAGAATAATGAGCACATTTATAAAGTGCCAGTCATCTTACACCAACAATTACAGTACGTCCATTATTTGTCTTTTCGTCAAAGTAGGGAAGTCAAAGTCAGCCAGACACGGCAGGGAAACTTTACTCTTTTATTGGGATCAGTTCAATCTGACGCTTTTGTGAATCACATGGATGATCCAGCTAATTTAATGACACGATGCTTAACACAAATGAGATAGAGTTAATTAAAACACATCCAAAACGTCATTATTTTAAAGGGCCATTCATGCCATGAGATTTAAAGGGATACTTCACCCATTTGCATTAAGCTTTGTATCAGTAGTAAACTTGTGGTTTTATTGAATGGTCTTGCAGCCAGCCCTCATTTCCCCCTAAAATGAGAAATATCTGTAATTTCTTTTCTGACAAGCAGCCTCCAGTGATGTAAAAATCGTCATATTGCGTCACTGGCGGCTGTTGTGGTTAGCAGGGGTGAAACTACATTGCTAGTTCCTCATGTTTTCAACCACTGAAGCTACAGACCTATCACAGATCAGTGGGCGGGACCTCACTCCCAAAAACAAAACTTAACATCCACCATATTGCTTAGTTGGAAGCTGTGCTAACAGGCTCTGTGGAGAAAGCTGAGTAAAGCCGACAATGGCGGAAAGTCAACTACAAACTGATATGGATGAAGGGGATTTTAAAGGTTTTGTGCTCGAATCGGATGTTCGTGGCTCTTTCTACGAGCCAGTTGCTGGTGTCAACAGGCAGGCTAGCTAGCCTAGCTGGCTAGGTCCGCGGCTGTGACAAGGAAGAAGGAGCCGGGGCAGACTTGTGTTGTCGGTGCTGTGACTGTTTGCCTATGGACACAGACATAGAGTCTGTTTTCTGCCAGGAATTTCCAAGATGCCAATTCTTCTGAAAGAAATCTCTGATTCAGTTGAGGAAACTGCCGTATGATTATTAGTAAATGTCCGCGAGTAATGCTGCATTCAGGTGCTGCTCGGGTGGTCCAAGTTTCTTAGAGAAATCTTATTGTCAAAAGTTATATTTGAGCAAAAAGTTGATGTGCAATACGTGCATGAATAAAAAGTATGGTAACAAAACACAAAACCGACTTGAGCAGGTGTTTCATGTGCATTTTACAACTTGAAATCTCATTTTTCCGATACCACCTGAATGCACCTCTCCTTCAGCGGGAGTGTCCTGCGGTGCTGTGCATTCTGGGAGTTGTTGTCTCTAATCCACATAAGGCAAAAATACACTTTCTGCCTTTTCTCGGTAAAGAAGGCACCAACTTCAAAATTTATTTCACATTTCTACTACATATATGACCTAATTTCACTACAGATTCATGTGTCAATGGGTGAAGTATCCCTTTAAGAGGACTCCAGATCTGGATGGATATGATGCTGGGCAGGATCTTTTGGCACTGTGTGTAGGACCTGAGGTGGGATGAAGGGGTTTCAAGGAAACGCCTGTCAGAGTAAGAGATCAGCAATTTTAAACTTTGAAAACATGGAGGCGGCTCAAAAGTATTTGGGCAACTAACCATGAAAAGAAAGAATAATCAAAACAAAGAATACTAGTTCATACAACTGATTGAATCAGTGTTTTAGGCCTTCACATCAACAACTCAGTTCATCATGTACTGATCAACCATGTGCTGTGATTCTAACGATTATTCTAGGGGGGTACAGCTATCAACTATGTTCAAAATGGAAGAATTTCTACACATTTGTTTGGTGGTATCCACCAACAAGAGGGTCTGTCAATCCAGTTTTAGATCACCTCCTCACACAATTTTTCAGGGTTTTTGTTTAAAGCTAGGGTTGGTAATTTTTCGAAGACTAGCATGATTTTGAAAGTAGCATTCTCTCCGTGCTCCATCTTCACCCACTCCCTCCCCTCTGTGCTCCCTCAAAAGCCACGCCCCCTCACTTACATGCACTAGCGCCATTGGTCCAGAAGCGGAGTTCAGCTCATGCTTTGAGTGTGGGCTCGTGCATGCATGGGGTAG
Source organism: Tautogolabrus adspersus (assembly GCA_020745685.1). NCBI lineage: Eukaryota > Metazoa > Chordata > Actinopteri > Labriformes > Labridae > Tautogolabrus > Tautogolabrus adspersus. The sequence goes on from CM036540.1 coordinate 5,023,229, forward strand.
AGAACGAGCAGGGAGACAGGGAGGCATGATTGGTTCATAAAAATGGAACCGAGTGCTGACATTGGTCGAAGTTTTTACGAGTTTATAACTGCTACAGATTACGGATTTTCTTCGTTTCTTTTTCAGAGCACATGAGTTATTAATTTCTGTCAGGACCTAAAGACAATTTCAACCAAAATCTTAAAAAGTGTATCTGGAGGAGATTACCTACCCTACCTTTAACCTCTTAAATCAAAGTCAAATATTAAGATCTTCATAGACTTTAACTCAAAAAAGAAAACTTGAAGCTCATGAGAGAAGTTGCTTTAATGAAACTGTCTGAAATGAATACTGATGTCACTTTATGACCTTTAAAAGACTGATTGACTCTCTAACGTGTATTTCTAAGACAAATGTCCCTTTGAGGAATATAAAGTATATCTTATCTCATAATTATACCTGACTGAGCTGTGGGGGGGGACGAAGTGATCAATCGCACACAGCTGAAACAGCCTTTTTTATATTACACAGCAAAGATTCTGAATGAGCGATATATGACCAGTAAATGAAAGGAGGATGTGATATATTGTTTAAAACAAAATCAGAGCAGGGATAAGAGGTAGTCCACAGAGGTCGCTAAAACCAATCTAAACTGAAAATTCCTTTAAAGAATTTCTTTCACTCCAGAAAATGATTTAAACTTCTGACCGCTTCGGCCGGATGGAAAAAGCCAGCTCATAGTGCGTCTTTATGAAACAGAACAAGTATATTTTGGAGAAAGTATTGTACTTCAGTTGCTGAATAAAAAATATATCAGCCTTCATGCTACCGTGTTGCGCTATTTAAGATCTAATCTGAACAAACGTGTGACATTCAGACTTTAATCTTAAGACTTTAATCATAAAAGCCAACTTCTTTTTAAAAAATGTCAGGTTTTGGTCCTTGAATACTGAGACGGGCCGGTCCTGGTCGGAGAGAACGTGTATCATTTGGGAATTTATACTTGACTTGATGACTCTTGGATATTAAAGCACTGACTGTGTGCTGCATGTTCTTTGTTACTGATTCTGTGGTTAGTGGGGGATATAGTGTCAGTGGGTCTGGTGGGCAGCAGATTTTTCACACTCGAAAGTTGCTGCCCAGCCGCTTGTTGTTATGTGAATCTGGCCATGCTGACATGAAAGTGGTATTATTCTTCCTAACGCTCTTCACAGGAAAATCAAATCTGTTCCCCTGACCTCTGACCTCAGGTGCTCTGGTTCTTTGACAAATGAATAAATCTGTGAGTCTGAGATTTTATCTGGAAAAAAGACATTTATTCAAGTCAAGAAATGATGAGTGAACTAATCAGGATATAAAATACAGATTATTCTACTCATGAAGAAATTATGATTGGTTTAGTATAATAGTTTATGAACTATTAAAAAGGAGAAATAATAAACAAGAAGATGTTAGAGCACAAAGTGTTCTGCAGGTTAAAGAATAAGTTGTCAAAGATGATTTACTGAGCCCTCCAAAGTAAAACATTTGCATGCTGCACAGTGCGTCTGTGTGGGAGGAAAAAGTAGCAAACTAGAAAACTAAATTAAAACACGCAACAGATGCAACATGTAGACCGTGTATTCCATCTGCTCTTCCTTTGACTCCTTTTGGAAAACAACAGATTTGTAGTACATAAAACAAAGCATTCATTAGTGAGCACAATCAGAAGGTTGTTTCTCGTGTGACTCTCTGCTGAGGTTGATTGACAGACTGTGAAGATTAAACATTGATATTGGTGCACAAAACATTAAGAGTGTGAAGTAAACAATGGATCTGTTACTCACTGATCATCTACATCCCATATGATCACAGCATGACAACTCATCTTCCGTGCTCACTGTGATGTACACTAATATTGGCAGGTGTGTGGTGTTTTGTTTATGTTTATATGAGACAGAGTGAGAAACCACAGCCAGATGGGTGGAAATATAATGCAATAAAAGTACGCGCTCTAGACGTCTGACGTCTGAAAATGTCCTGAAATAACTTCCAGGTAGAGCTGCAACAGCCGGATTTTTCACACCAACTTAACTGGGACATTTTCTTTTTTTCTCCCCTTTATAAAGTTCCAGTGTGAACTTTGAACTTTGTGTCGTCCCCACAACCACCGTCTGACACCCAGCCACCACCATCAGACTGTGTCGTCCCCACAACCACCTCCGTCCTCATTCATGCACGGCCTGCTGGTGGACAAAATTTTCCTTTGCTCGAGCTGTAATTGCATGAGTCCTGCATTGTTGTGTCAGCAGGCTAATGTTAGCACACTTTAGTTAGCTCGTAGCTTCACATAAATTGACACTGAATGACCGTGATCTAAAGACACTTACGTGACATCCAAATAAGCAGTGAGTATGTTCTTCTTCTTTTCTCTAGTCCTCGACTAAACCAGCTTTATACACAAGGCCGTCCCGCCCATGTAGACATGATGTAAACACGACTCAGACAACAGTACAGCTGGTGGGACTCGCGCTTCTCACTCATTGTAGACAGTCACGACTCAGAGAGATTATCAGAGGATATACTTGATTTCTGCTTTATTTATGTGTAAATTGTCGCACATTCTTTAATTACTTGTGGCAGATTTATATAAAATACATCTGTTTGATCATATTAAGTAATTTTTTGAAACAGTAAAGGTGAGTTTTAGGTTCATTAAGCTCCTGTGGGATATTAAAGTTTGTGTAGATTTTGGCGCCCCCTGTGGACAAAGCAGTACCTCTTATCCCTTTGCTGATTTTGTCCGTTACATGTGTATGTAATGTTTTTAACAAAACATCTCATCCTACCGCTTTCAGACATGAAAAATAACTATATGCTTATTGTCTTGTTTACGTGACTTATTTGGAGGCATCAGCTTTGATTTCATAACCAGTGAAAACTCCTCACAGGAGCTTTATGTAGTTTCATACTTCTTTTTCCACTCCGTATTATAAGCTGACACTGAACTATGTCGAGGAATGTTTTTTGGTCTCTATTTGAAAGTGTTTTTCAGTGTTGTCTACTTAGTAGATCCTACTACTCTACTGAGAATGTGATGCACATACTAATGACTGGATAAATAATTTAAGGTCTGTTAATTTAACTTTGGCAGAACACCAAATTCAAACAAGCTGACAGAGCCTCAGAGAAGTTCTGCAACAAGCAGCTGCAGCTTGTTGGTGTTCACCATCCTCATTAAACTTACATGAGGTTATCCCTGTTTGCTATGAGTGAACTTTAATCAGATATATTTTGGACAAAAGTGTCGAGTAAACTCTTAAAAAGACGTGTAAACTGTATTAATTTACATGACATCAATGATGCCGCTCTGATTGGCCGCATCGTCTGCTTTCTTTTGAACACAGGAAATAGTTTTTCACTGAGCAGAGGAATTCAAACTGCATGTCAATAAGTCATTCGTGTGCCTGTATCTAACACTAACGGATGCGTATACTGATTTATGCACTCAGGAGGGTGCAGCACATTCTTATTTGGGTCACAGGCAGCAAAAGTGTAATTTCTTTCATTTTTGGGGTCAGCCATGCGATATTTCAGATTAAATCTTCCTGATTGATATGATTTGTTTCAATTATGTGCTATTGATTGGATAACATGACAGGAGATTTGTCAAGACGTGACACAACACACACACTTAAACAAACACACAATAAATACACACACATACAGAAGGCTATCCAACAGATGGGGATAATGTACGATCTCTGCAAGATGTTAAATAACCTTCATCCCTTTTTCTTCTGTTACTTCCTCCTTGTTACCTTCATTCTCAGGCTGTGTGAAGACTGGTACAGCTACACGTGGTTTCAAATAAAAAACAGCCATCTAATTCATTTTAACCAATGAAATCCAGTTTATTAATTAAGGATCACACAAACGGCTAAAATGCAAAAGTTTACTTTGGCTCTTTTTCCACATTTTGACATGATAAGGTGTCGCACTGTGCTTATAAGAACAACACATCAAAGATGGCGTTACAAACATAGGGTGCTTTTTCTAACATGCACAAAACTCCTGATCATTTCCTGACATTTTTCGGGGTTAGCTGCATGTGTGAGCTCGAACAGCCACATTTCAACCATGACTCTTCCCAAATTCTTCTCACCAGCCTCCTTATAAAACTTTCACATGAAGTCAGGGGTAAGTCAAAGTGTGAACAGCGGGAAATCTTCAGGGTGTTCATTACGAGCGAGCAGGCAGGGGATGATGACATTAATTTAAGACCACTTTTTGAAGGTCTCGGTCTCGTCTCGTCTCGGAGTTGAAAGCAGTTTTACTCGGTCTTGTCTCGGTCTCAGACTGGGTGGACTCCAGATTATAAATCACGACTGGTCAAGACGACCACTGATAGGCTGTTTCTCCATGTCATTATTGTGATAAGAAGAAAAACGCCCCTTTCTAAAAGAAGGAATAACTACAATTCATTCATAATTTAATTTGTATCCCCTGGTTACGTCCCGTAACCTTCCCAGTGTAACGTCTACATGAGTGACATACCTGCTGCACACAAGATGATGATTTTTCAGTTGTTTTTAAAATGTGCATCGTAATGGGGGATCCCTTGGCTTTTACAGCCAGCCTCAAGTGGACACTCAAGGAACTGCAGTGTTTTGCACTTCCACATTTGCTACATAAATCAACACAGGAGGTTGCTGCATGGTCTGAGCAGCTCCAGCTCGCAGGGAGAGGGAGGAGTCAGCAGCCACACACTCTGCTATCTCTGAAGCTTGTCAACCATGCTGTTGGATACATAGAAGACATTTCACAGGTGAATAGACACTCAAACACACACACACACACACACACACACACACACACACACACACACACACACACACACACACACACAGAGGGAGGTTCCAAGGGAATGTCAAGAGTGAGAGAGAGAAAGGGAAACCGGTGAGAGAAATTCAGTCCTCATGTAAAAATCAACAAGCACTTTCTCGTCCCCTCTCCGTCTCTCTCTGTAATCGACAGCATGTTGAGTTGAGAATCTCCAGGTAGTTACTCACCAGCTCTGCATGGCTGCCTACCCATTGGAATACCATTACAGTCAACACACATACACACACACACAGATATGCAGGTACATACACACACAATGATGTTCGGCATTACAGACAAGTGTACAACGGTATGAAGCACACATACACATGCAGACATGTATGCTCATCAGAAGTGGGCATAGTTAGAATAAAACATTCACATTGTTAACAGTTAACTTTGATAGCAGTTAATTAATTAATTACTTTAACTGAATATTAACGTTAACATGAATAGATTTGAGTTCTTAAGAGGGCATGACGACTTTAAAAAACTGGATGTACATCCATGTTGATCAGGCAGCTTTTCACAATAAAAGCGTTGCAGTTTGGGTTAAGTGTCTTGCCCGAGGACACATCGGATATGTAACTGCAGGAGCTGGGGATCGAACCCCTGACCTTTGGGTTGAGAAAAGGCCAACTCTACCAACTGAGCCAAAGCCGCCCACAAGGTTGTTTGCGTCCATCTTACCATGTAAGAGCAGTGCTTGGTCTCCAATGTAAACCAAATGTAAAGGAAATTAAAGGTTTTTTAAATTTACATCCATATTAAAGATTTATAACTTGGCGCTGATAATTAACAATTAATTGATGAAGGCCGTGTGCCTCACTCTGCTGCTTATGTGTTCACTTATACACTCCTCCATACTGTAACAGAAAGAAAGAGAGAGCTCATCACCCTCTCCTTTAGTGTCAACCGTCATGCTACAGTCTTCTCTCTCTGTCATTCATTCTTTCTCTCCATCTGTCTTTTTAATGTCAGCAGTTACTGCACATCTTTTTTCCCCCGTGCTCTCGGACAGGCAGTGGATGAGATGGGGTCAGCGTGATTTGTTTCGCCCGCCATCATACCAACAGACTTGGTTTGATTTGCAACACGGTCTGACCCTCTCACCACGCGATGGAGCGCGTTTGATTTGTGACTCGCTCTGTCTCTCTGTCTCGTCGCTGTTGTGTGTTTGATTTGTGCCACTCTCTGGCCCTCCTGCTCTGCGCCGGGCTGAGAGGAGTCCGGGTGTGCTGTGGTAACTAAGCACATCCATTTTCCTCTCCTATAGGTCAAAGATGAGTTCTTCATGCAGCATGGAATCAAATCAAACATAGCTTAAGAGAATTAACTGACTGGGATCCTTCCTTCTGTCTGCCTGTCTACCTTCCAGATCTAAGACATTTGCATATTGCATTCCAACAGCTGACATTTTGATGACAAACTAACATTGTTTGCTGTCTCACTGCAGTCCGTGGATTAGATTTACTCTGCTTATAAAATACAATGGCTGCTAAATGCCATATCTCTCTGTGACTAAGGTTGTGTGTGTGTATGTGCAGTTTTATGTGCACAGCCTGGTTATTGTCCATAACAACGCCTCTCTGTCTGCCATATGTCTCTGCAAGAAAATTAAAACGCCAATCTCTCTTTGTCCTTTCTTCATTGTTCCTCCCACCCTCTCCATCCTTCTCCTAGTCATCCATTTGCAGTAAACATGCAGACTTGTGTGCATTTATTAGCTTTGAGCTAATGCTGCACTTATTTACCAACTACACTTATTCACTGTGACCTTTAAAGAGGGAGAGAGAGAGTTGATCTAATGAGGGGGACAGGGTGGCAGCTCAGAGATGGAGGGAGAAGAAGACGGAGGTGAGAGGAGGTGGTTCAGTCTAGTGTATGAATATATGTGAGCCTATTTTCATTCACTGACATTAAGCTGCCAAACACCAAATGTCCATTTCTGCTTAGAAGCTAGAGGGGGCAGTCTGCTAATACTTGACTAATGGAGCTTGGTAACATCATGTTGTGACAATATAGCTCTCCAATGATGAGCTTTTATTTAATGACAAATGTTGTGAGCTTAGTGACATGCTGACTGCTTAGGTTTGGGCGGCTGTGGCTCAATTGGTTGAGTTGGTTGTCTCTCAACCGGAAGGTTAGCTGTTAGCCATAAACCTCGTGGACGTGCAGAGAACTTTGACAGCATGACTTTGACACTAAAGAAAAGTTGAAGAGAACTTTTCAACATGCTTGATGTTATAAGCGTTGATAGTAGATGTTGTCAAATGAAGCAATATAGATCTCACTGTGTGCTGTATTGACTGAGATGAGTTACTCTGCTCACATATGGTGGAAGTGCCTATATGTATCTACCATGATGCATTGCAGCAGCCTTGGCCTTGTTTCGCTACATTTCTTTGGCTTTATACCCTAGCACTGATCAATCAAACCAAATGTGTGAGGTATGTAAAAGGCAAGAAATCCACGATGAAGTAGGCGTGTTTGAGGCTGTTTCATTTTTTTCGACAGAGGAAAAAAAAAGCATGTATCAAAATATGGTTAAATATCAGGTAACAATACATGCAAGACGATACGGATTGTTTCGCAAATTTTGCAGTAATAATAGACTAAATCAATCTAAATGTATGGACATCTTTTTTATAGGTTTCAAATGTCAAACCCCCCAGAGCCTCAAGTAGACAGTCAACTCTCAAGTTAGCTTGCTTGGTCAAGTAGACAAAATGAGACATATATTCCAACAATGCTTCCTGGTAAGATTAAATGTCACTGAGAAGTTAAGCTGTTTTGCAAACCTACAGCCACTCTCCATGTTCATGGTCAGTGCTCACACAGAAACTAGCTTTAAAAGTTACAGTCATAAGCTGCAAAGCTGGTAAATTGGCATTTAGGGGTGGATGAATGCTCAGTCTCCAGTTTCCGTTTGGTTGAGTCATCTTCCCACCCATTAAAACACCTAGTGCTCTTCTGTTACTCTACGAAAGCATCTACATTTGCTCTTTCTGCACCAAGTTAAACTTGCGACCATGAAGGAATACAACACTGTGAGTAGGGGTGCTGCTAACGGGTGTCAGCTTCAGGCTGCTGTTGGTTATAAAAATGGGTTTTCATATTTAGCATCTTGCATCATTCCTGCAGTGGCACTAGAAGAATGTGGGGCCAGAGAGAAAATGCTTCAGCTGGACCCAATAATGTCACTTCACTCTAGAAGACAAGGTGTCACACATATGCACACACACACACACACACACACACACACACACACACACACACACACACATATACACACGGGGATAATTAGAAGGTGCGAATAGAAGGCAGCGGGCAGGAAAAGGTAGTGAGAGGGAGATGGAGAGGTAATTGGTGCACCTGTCTGTGAGGGAAAAGATAGCTCTATCCCGCACACACACACACACACACACGCACGCACGCACGCACGCACACACACACACACACACACACACACACACACACACACACACACACACAAAGAGACACATGTAGACAGAGACACTGACATGCCTGCATGGACATACACTAAAAATTGTGAGTAGCCTATGTGTGGGGGTTGGAGAGACAGAGACACAAAACCCCTTGAACCATTATCCAATAGTTCACACTTTGGCAGCCCAAAGACAGCCCGAAGCCAAACTTAGTTCTTTTTAAAATAGTTTGTCGACCAGTGTTGCGAAATATTCGGTATACTTGCCTGGTTTTGATTCCTTATGGACACATTGTAAGTCAATAGCAACTTTAGTTTGACAACATTTATTTTAGACGTCATGATGCACTTGTGTTTTTGAAGAGAGCTACCAATTCTGGGTTTTTGAGGATGTACAGGTAATGATACTTATTTCACTAACAGATTGACCAGCACCACAGTGAAATTTCAATGACACATTTGCTAAATGTAGCTCAGCGTATGTTGAAGCAGGAAGACTGGTTATATCCTCTCATACAATTATTCAGTTTTCTTTATTCAACTTAGCCCCTCCCTCTCTCCCTCTTCCTCCGTCTCCCTGCTCTGGTGATCAGCTGATTTGGGGCGTTTACTCTTTAAGTTATAATCCAACCCGACTCTGCCACAACCTCTCTCCACCAATCATCCTGCCTCAAATTTTAAAACCTGTTCTCTCTCTTCCACAGTCAGTTTGTCATTTCAGTCGCTGAGACCCTCCTCCGCCCCAGTCACCTCCAGTCCAGCTCAGCAGAGTTCAGATCCAGCCTCAGAAACCCACTCCTCATCACATCCTGCATTCTTCTATCACCACCACCACCAGGGTCTAGACTCCATCAGGGGGGTTTCCTATCCTGCTGTCGGCCTCATTACCCCTCAGCGTACACAAAGTCGGCATGATGGAGTCTCATCCCCAAAGACTTTGCACATTTATTTCCTAAATTGTTAAATAAATAATTGTTCATTCTTAATTAAGTCTCTCCTGATTGAACTGGATTTGTGCATTGCTTTTGTGCTGATATGAATGTGCAAAGGGTCTGAGGGAGCTTTGTTTACAAATAACCTTTGCAACATTATTTTACATAATCACCCCATTTTTTGTGGACACACGTGCTGCAGGCAGTGCTGACATTATTGGGAGCTTCGAGAGTACGAGCTCAGTCTCATCTCGTGTTATCTTTTCAAACAAAGCTTCATTAAGAGTGTTGAAAAAAGGTTTAACAAAAAGCAGCTCTATCTCCATTACTGGAAACGATCATTCACGGGGCAACGATTTAAAAGTTGACCTGTACAATTTCAAATATTAACACATGTTCGACTTCAGAATAATTTAATTAAACAGTCACTCAACTGTGTCGTTAAATCCTTCTCTAATATACTGAACTGTTATCTGACTAAAACAGCCAAACAGAACTTCTCTTAGTTCAACTTTAGACCCACCAAACCTGACTCATTCAACAGTGAAACACCAACATCACAACTCCCATCAGTATGTTGCACAGGCCTAACCCAGAACTTCAACCGGATGCGTGTGCGTCCGCTCCGGTAGGGCTCGCTCATCCTTCAACACCCCCAGGCTGCGTTTTCAGAGCGCAGCCCGGAGCAGCACTGCTGGACAGCTGGAATTATGGGAAGAGTTTTTGCGGTAATTACAGAATCACACCCGGCAGCACGAGCTGAAATGCAGCGCAGCGGAGCCGGTGGAAGAACACACATTGACTAAAGTGAAACCTCCCAGCTCAGCTGCTGTGGCGGGGCAGAGATGGACCGAACACCGAGTTTTACACTGATACTCTGCCTCATGCTGTTTTCTATCTTTCACATTTTACAGTCCGTCAATCAAAACATGATTACTCCTGTTTGCCCGAGGTAATGTGTTGAATGTGCCTGTTCACAGAATGAGTCGTTTCCCTTTGCTGACATTATGTGTGCAAAGATAGCTTATGTAATTTTACAGTAATCTCTGTATTGAAATAGATTAAACTATTTGATACTGTTTCATCTTCTTTACAACCAAAGCAGTAGTTTGCATAAATAGAGAAAAGAAGTCCTTGTTAAAATGAACAGATCAGGAAAATAAGGATCAGTTGAGATTATGAAAGACGAGCAGCACACGTGAAAAAAGGCTCTGCTGTGAGAACGGCTAAACTGCCTGTTGGATAGTTTCGGTCTTGTGCTTTTAATTAAAGCAAAGGCCAGTTGAATCTTACCAGACCACAATGAAGACAGGACAAATTGTGGTCAAAGTGCAAACAGCCAATTTGTATCCTTCCGTATTTCATTTAGGGAGGCAAAATGGTCCGTGTGGAGTTAGCCTCATTTGTCCCGCAGTTTAACAAATTCTACTCGCTTGTCCCTCACAGTGATAGAGAGACACACACAAATGCACCAACACACACAGCGCTGTATATGATAAATTGGCTGCATATAAATTCACTGGGAAGACAATACGTCTTTGTTCCACGATATTCTGGCATGGATCACACACAAACACTAACACGCACACACACACACACACACACACACACACACACACACACACACACACACACACACACACACACACACACACACAAACACGTAGACAGAACGATTTGTCTACTGCCAGATTCCTACTCGATGTTAATCTGTTACAGGATGAATCGTAATCCTTCAAAGTTTTGGAATGTGTGTGTGTGTTCGTGTGTCTCTTCGAGGCAGAGCATTGCAGGTGTGTATATATGAGCATGTTTGAATGGTTTAAGCAATTTGATAAAGATGTTGCGAGGCAACCTGTGGCCACACAAACTATCTATGTGCATGTGTGTGTCGGTATATTAAACAGGTATTTACATAATGTTTCACTGTGGATATTCATCTCTCCCAAGAGTAATTAGATGGCAGCTATAAGTCCATGTTTATAAGTCATTGTGTCCATGGTGGCATGACATTTTATCTCTACTGTCATGCTAATTTCATCAACATGTGGAACCACGGGCAGCTAATACGAGTTATATATTTATGGAAATAAATATCATGTGGTCCATGAAACATAGGCTTATGTCAGATATAAGATGTTTAGCTGAAAAAAAATAGAGCCTGTGTCCATAAACAGCTTTTTTATTTATTTCTTTTGTGCACTGGCAGCGCCGACAACCTCATTTTCGTCTCACCGGCGCGTACTGTTGCTAGGTTACAAAAGATGACTTCTGCTTCCATCAGTGTTGATTAGGTCTGTTTAAAGTATCTTGGTGTGCTTAATTTTTTCTCTGCAAGGAAATATTGTCAAGAAAACAACAATGTAAAGGAGTCATGTCATGACATCAGCAGATCCTCTAGACATGGAAATTGAACCCTCTGAAAGACTAGTCAGATTAGTTTCTCCTCCGCCATTGTTGTTGTCAAAGCTGATTTCAGGAGTCTCTCTGCCCAGTCTTGATTTTGATTGGTCGGTGAGGGAGAAGTGACATTAACCACGATACAGTGTTCAGAAAGTTGAACTTTTTCAACTGAGAGCGCTGTGAGTGCAGCAACTTAAAACAACTGACGTTGACGGCATTTTTTGCTCTTATGGGCACTAAAAAACGCTGAACTGCTTTGTTTGTTTGTTTTTATAGAAAATGGCGCCATCAGTGCAAAAACATTGTAAACGGTCACAGGCTGTTAATCTGACACAAGAGCTGAAGGAGTAAACTAACAGTTAATCTACTTATCTTTGTGGATGTCACTTCACAGATTATAACCATAGGGATGTTCTCCTGCCTAATTTCCTGCTGATTATATGAACATTTAAAATATCATGTTTACCTCCGCTGCTACTATAAGATGCCAACTGTCCACTGTGCTGCTTTACATCCAGGAAGTAGAGCCAGGAGAGCAGCACCATTAATAGCCCAGCTAATGGTGGGCGGCTGTGTTTAGGCTTGGACCCAACTTTTAACCTGTTGCTCATTGTGGGCCAGTATTAATAAAACATTCATAATTAGTTCAACACACTAGTAATTTTGGTAGTAACAAGCGAGGGTGACAATGTTTAATTATTTAGCCTTGTTTTAAAATCAGGGGATGGATGGACGGGTGGAAGCACGGACTGACAGATCGATGGATGGATGAGGGATGGACCAGACTAAATGGCTTATATAGCGCTTTTCTAGCCTTCCGACTACTCAAAGCGCTTTACACTGCTGGTCACACCTACCCATTCATACCCATTCACACGCTGATGGCAGTGGTTGCTATGTAGTAAGACCATCAGAAGTAACTAATCCCATTCATACGCCGCCGATGAAGCAGCGGGAACAATTTGGGATTAAGTGTCTCATCCAGCCACAGCCGCCCCGCCAACTGTGGCTGGATGGATGGATGCTTTATTTGTCCTCATTGAGAAATTGCATCTGCAGCCCAAAGACATACCTAGAGAGTTTCCTTTCTTATTCTTCGTCTTGTCTATATTCTGTATTGAACGCTGCCCTTGCATCTCTGTTTTCACTTTTTCTGTGTGGTTCCTCTCTTTAGATTTCTTCTAACACAGTTTCATACAGAGTCAGGTGGAAAGTAAGAAATAATTCCATCCAAACAACCAACCTGATAAAATTACACAAATGCCAAGCATGAAGCGCAGCGAAGCAACAGAGCACTGCCCGGAAGGAGATAAGCAGCATGAAATGCAAATAATATGTTTTATATTTGGGTCAGTGATAACCTAAAAATACTTAATAAAGAAAATATGCATGGTGAGACTGTGATGTAGAATGGTTGCATCAATCCACCACTGTTCAATCTTAAAAGAGCCATATCCTCCCCAGCTGTGTAGGACAGGTTTTGGATGTATTTCAACTACATTTAACAAGACTTTCATGTTCACATTAATTAAGGGTGAAAATCACACGCTCTGAAGACTTCTTAAGTTTCCATGTTAACAAGTTCAACAAAGTTTGTAGGACCATTGACCTGCACAACATGCATTCTTAAGTCTCAGATGAACTTGCTGATAAATGCTGTTAAGTAAGTGTTAGCATGAAAAGAGGCTAACGTAAAAAGGTTCAGATGTCAAACATGCATGGAAGTTTCATGTACAGTATCACTTTTAATTGCATCCTCCCAAAACTTTTTGCAGCCATTGTTTGAGATCAATTCTAAAAATATAGAGATTTGTCAGTAAAGAGTGTGACTGTGTGTTTAGTGTAAGTGGATATATGTTGATGTGTTTGGTGAGGTGGGGGGGGGCGTCTTGAAAATATTTTCAGCTGCCAAAGGGGGCCCGGCAGAAAAGTTTTGGGAACCACTGCTTTAAATGGTTTTACAAAGCAAAGGAATATGGTTGCCCTTTAAATAAAATGAAGAGTGAACAACTTAAAAATGAAGCCAAACATCAGACAAGTAGGAGCATTGAATTAAATGCAATCCAGTATACACCGATTACAACAATAGACAAGCTTTATTTAACCAGGAAAGAAACTCGGTGAGCTTAAAAATCTCTTTTTTAAGAGAGTCCTGGCCAAGACAGGCAGCAGCACAATTAACAGAGTTTCACACGAACAACGAGCAGCCAAACATACAAATACAAAAAATACATCATTAGACATTAAAAGACGCAAAAAAATGTAAACAGCAAACGTTTGTCTAAATCCTCCACAAACACATCAGGGAGAACATCTACAGCCAGATGTGTCCGCCTCAGAGTCATTTAACATCCTCTTAAAAGCGTCCAATGAGAGCAGCTCGTTAAGTCTCAGCTCTTTTTGTAACTCGTTCCAAGAAAAGGGAGCAGCAAACTTTACTAAATACAATGAATGAATGATCATATCTGTCATGGCATCTCTGGGCATTTAGCGGCAGCAAAATAACTTGTCTTAATCCTTATGTCTGAAAGTGTAAACTTATCCAGGCGCCTGTCATGAAGAGCTTGTTACCCAGGAACAACATCCTCACCCAACTGCCAAGAAGGGATCAGCCGATTGTTCCACTTCTTGTAACTATAACGTCTGAAGGAAATGCTCCGAAAGACACCGTTAGGTTCAAACCAGAAGTTAAAACAATCCTTTCCAAGTTTCCCAAGCCAAAAATGAAAAGACTGCAGAGTTTGCAGCGCTAACAATGACAGCCAACTATGGTGCTGATGTTCTAAATGTTCTCCACAGTCGACTTTTGAAAACATGCTCAAAGACACTTTTGGATCTGTGTGTCGGTGCCTGTTTTTCAATGTGTGTGTCTGGATACATATTCAAAGCCTCCTGAATATTTGAGGTTGATGTGTGTGTGTGTGTGTGTGTGTGTGTGTGTGTGTGTGTGTGTGTGCGCGCGCGCATGTTTGTGTGTGTGCGTGCTGTGTGTGTGTGTGTGTCCTTGGACCAAGACCAATCAGTGCCATGGAAATGATGAGGCCCACTCGTTTCTAAAAAGGGTTTATGTGTATAAAAGTGTACCTGATGGCACCCTCGGCTAAACACGTTTAATGCATTCACACAATGCTCAATTGTGTGAATGAACAGGCAATGCACCAAGGCAATAGTACTGACAGGTGTGTGCTAGTTCACCCACATACACATGCAATGTGTGTACTTTGGCACGTTTGGTCAGAGAGGAGCACGTCTACAAGGATAATAGACGATTTCTATGAGGTGTGTGTGTGTTTGTATGTGTGTCTGATTGTGCCTGGTGTGAAACACAATGCTTGGCTGGCAGCCCAGCAGATTTTAGCAGAAGCCCTGGATCCAGATCACACTCACACTGGGAGCGAGAATGATTCTGTGAACACACACCCACACAAGCAGAACACACATGCATGCATACATGCACATACAAAAGTGTGGGAGGAAAAACTTTGTCTTTGTTTTATCCTTTCCTCTGCTGTAACTTGTTGTCTCCTCATGAAACATATTCAGTTTGAAAGAAAAATGCATATCTGTAAGGAAGAATGTGTGACTTTTTGAACCAGTAGATGTCGCCCTTGAGCACCAGCATTAAACCAAAACAAACTGCTGTTTGGGGACACCTCCGCTATTCTGAAGCCTCCGCTCTCCTCCAGCAGCACACCTCCAACCCCTCTACACTCGCGTTCTCACGAAGGAGTTATCAATTAGAACACACCATAATTAAGCACCATTAAGTGCAAGTGGCAGACAAAATTTCCTGTGCTTGAGCTGCAATTACCTGTGTCCTGCATTGTTGTGTTAGCAGGCTAATGTTAGCACACTTTGGTTAACTCGTAGCTTCACATTGGGCATAAATTGATTCGGAATGACTGTGATCTAAAGACAGTTACGTGACATCCAAATAAGCAGTGAGTATGTTATTCTTCTTTTCTCTAGTCCTTGACTAAAACAGCTTTATACTCAAGGCCGTCCGGTCCATGTAAACATGATGTAAACATGGCTCTGACAACAGTACAGCTGACTGGAGCTTCTCACTCATTGTAGACAGTCCTGACTCAGGGAGACATTTACAGAGGATATACTTGATATTCTTCCTTTAAGGGAAGGCTTCTTGGGTGTTGTGTAAAACCTTTGTTCTTCAAACAATGCTCAGTTTCTAAGCTGCTGACATTTTTGCCTCCTTTTATTTCTCATGTGGACTCTCAGATAGCAACAAGAACGTTGATCTGTCTAATATGATTCATGTTGACCAACAAAGGCATTATGTCATCAGGTGTTTTCAGCATTCAAATATGAATGAGCTCTTTAGTGACCCTGACACCTGCACCATTCGACACAAAAGCTTCCAAATTCCATTCACAAAAACACACATTTTATCTCACAGCTCATCGTTAAACACACTTCATTCTCTTTATATTGAGAGCTACAAAGAAAACCTGCAGAAAATAAATACTGTAGTGCAAGAAAATATGCAACTTTAGCTGAACGAAAAATAATGCATGAAGTTTGGTACTGTGGAGGGACTGGATGGAGTACCTCTAATGTTTACTTTGAAGCTATCTGCGGCTGTCATAAGGGCTGCACCGATCCAGCTTAACCTTAAAGGTTCCAATACCGATACTAGGACTGGAGTATCTGCCGATACCGATCCGATACCAGTATTACATTAATAACCTGTATTCTAGGCTGACAGGGTGAGACTGGGTATCAATTATATGTAAGGCACAATCAGGGTTTTCCAAAATTGAAACACAAAATGAAATAAATACATATTTGTAAGCTGACTGAATAGTTATAAAAAAAATTATAAATATGTACCAGCACTTTGGTTAAACTTAAAAATGACAACGGGCAAACGTCAGAGCTCCAGATGTCTGTGGTGAAACTCATTGCAGTTACATCGTTTAACTCTGATGATAAGTGGTTGCACAGTGTGTGCTTCTGCTGCGCTGCGTCTCAGCTCCGGCAGTCTGGAGCCCTCAGGAGCAGATACGCAAGGCTTCTATTTTTGCCTGATGCCGGAGCACGACACATCAATTTAGTACAGAAAAGCACAAGCGGGACGGGAAGTCAGACACCGATACAACATTAAAACCTCCAGGTTTTTTTTCAGAATAAAACTATTCGTTTTGACGGTTCAAAAAAATGACCGTATGTGTGTTTGTTTAAGTGTTTATGAGGTTTATATAGAGTTTTATACCACATACATCGTATTATCTCGTATTAATCTGTAAATTTACTGCGGGAATTCCTCTGTCTCTGCACTCCAGCGGTCCGGCTGTGCTCTATGTGCAGCAAACAGAGAACGCAGCCGGTGGGTGTTGTAAGCGAGGTTGGGTGCACAGAGCCGGACCGGAGCGGACACACATACTCTTTGCAGCGCTACCGTCACCACCCCTCGAAACTTTAGCTTTGCATATATTCAGCGATTCGCTGTTGAAGTTGTTGGTGTAAAATATCTACAAACTGCCGAGCCTTTGGTTGCAGCCTTCTCCATGCTATGTTAGCTCCGGTTAGCTCTCCGTCTTGCAGAAAGCTGCCGGCGCACTGATGATTAACGTAGTAGGGGCACGTGGGTGGTGTAAACACAGCAGCACAGAACTCAATTGAATAGCTCAGCTTTGAGGATCGGCTCCATGGATCGGCACATTGTCACCGATCCCCGATCCAGCTTTTTGGGTCAGGATCGGACCGATATCTGATACCAGGATCGGATCGGTGCATCTCTAGTTGTCATAAGGTTCAATTTCTACTGATTCTACTTCTGACTGAAGGTGAAATGCAACGTAACTGAACTTTATGAACACATGAGAAGGGGAGGGGGGAACAAAAAAGACTCAATGAGAGACTGAACACGTCATTACTCACCTATATATTGAGAAAGGATATATTTGATATCTGCTGTGTTCATGTTTTAAATCTTGCACACCTTTTAAATACAGAGCCACATGCTCATATCTTTTTGATTATGTCGAGCATTGCAAACTTTCCAGGTGATTTTTTATTTTGTTGTATTGTTGTCTTCTTCCACTGGTTACTTGAAAAGATTAGGGAAGCTGTTAACTTCTACTGTAAATGTTTGCAGGAAATATTTTCCAACATTTCAGCAGCAAAACTAAAGACTATTTTTAACTGTTATAACTTGACAGAACGTTGGAGACTCTCCACAGAGGACTGATACACTTTTAGCTTCTGAATATTAAACTTTGAAGAGGTCTCTGATGTATTTCAGGATTTATGAGGAGGACCACTGTTCCACTCAAAGAAACACCTCGACTGATTGTGTGGTACCTTTTTGATGTGTACACAACACATTTTATTTATTAACATTAGATTCTGACTGATCTCGTGGGCGTGTCTGGAGATTGAAATTATAAATAAAATTACAGCATAGATGTGCAGAACTCCTTTCTTAATGTGGAGACACGCTCATCATGTCTGCCATGCTGGGATCACTGCAGGTGTCTGGCAAACTCAAAAATACCTTCTACCGAACTGCTATGAATCAGAATTTAAAATGTTATGATGCTCTTTGCCAAATTCACAGTGATAAGATGCAATCTGCAAATGATCATGACACACAAACTGTTGCTGAACAAAACAGCCTGTGAACAACAAGCCGTAACCTCCGGTGTTGAAAAATGAAGCCATTGCAGAAGGGCAAAATCCTGCAGTTCTTCAAGTGTCAGCTTGAGGCTTACTCCAGGAGCACCGGAAGTCACATACACACACCAGCCAGTATTTACAGCATAAATTAACATGTTTACAGCCTGGTACGATAAACGAAATAGGTCTGATTAGTTATTGTCATCACTGGCACACACTGTACGGCTCAGTTTGGATTTTAAGAACGCTACATGTTATCCATAGTTAGGCGCTTAGCTGACCTGATTGACAGGTGGGTGTGATGTCACAGTTTGTCAGGAGGCTTAAAACCCGCCTCAGCTCCAGCTCTCAGCCTGTCGTTAGGTTGACTGAAAGTTAGGCTGAAACAGCATTTCCAGCATAGCAGCTGCTGCCGATGGGCCTCATGAGCCCCCTGCCATAACGTACGGGTGACGTCACACAGGCTTCGTCCATTAATATTTACAGTCTATTGTAAACACGCAGGCAGGTAAACACGTGTCAGCCTGAACGGAATAAATCATTAGGACCTCAAGGCTTATATACAAATTTGCATAACTAGGGGCGTGGCTAATTTCTGTGACAGATTGGCGCACTGTAGCTGCTTGCAAAGTGGCTTTAGGCTCGTCTCAACTCAAGCTCTTTGTCTGTCTCTAAGCTGATCAAAAGTGAAGAGGGGCTAACATTTTAAATACGGCAACCACCATTGATGGACTTCAAAAGGCCTCTTTAGAGATCGACGTCACTGATACGTTCATGTTTTATACAAGCTATGATTTTGGTTCTTGGATTTCTTTCTTTCATTTGTAAACATAACTGTATAGGAAAAGCTAGCAGCAGTAGCTAGCAGCATGCCATGTTAGTGTGAGACACTATTATCCACTGTGGACCTATAGGAGTATTCACACTCAATACTGACTGTAAGAAAGAGAGGTTTTAAATATCCTTCTCACTGCTCTAATGGATCTGTGGATGAGGAAATGGCTTAGAGTACTTCACACTGATACCATGGATGGATACATGTAGACACACACACTTTTGAGATATCACTGGTGTAAACAGCTTCCATTTTTAACTTGTGTCTGCCAGTCTGTCTCTGACTCGACTAGAAATACTGATTAGATTTGACATATAACTTCTCTGTGTTCAACACACATACTCACACGTGCTCAGTTCACGAGGTAAACAGAGTAAGTGACTTTA
The DNA here is from genome assembly GCA_020745685.1 of Tautogolabrus adspersus. NCBI lineage: Eukaryota > Metazoa > Chordata > Actinopteri > Labriformes > Labridae > Tautogolabrus > Tautogolabrus adspersus. The sequence continues at coordinate 5,042,714 of CM036540.1, forward strand.
AATTAAACAAGCAGTAAGATCTTTGAAACTCTAGTGTATTCATTAAAAAAGAATATAAAATGTGAAGCCTTAAAACACATATTGGTCTCAATGTCTACTTCCAGACCACACACATTGGGGCGCTGTCAGTCAGTAGAGCAGGCGCCCCATAGACAAAGTCTACAGTCCTTGTCGTACTGGTTGCAGGTTTGACCCGTGATCCTGATGTTATTTGGTGCAAGGCCTTTCCAAATTTCTAATATGTCCTGTCTCTCTCCAGATGTTGATTGTCCATTATTTAAAATGCATCTCTATTGTACAGGTGACCATGACATGCTGACCATTACTTAAAGTTATGATTAACTGTCATGCTGGCTGAGATCCAGTTATTATGATCAAAACTTGGTTGAGACCAAAACAAATCTGAAAAGAGTGTAAACGTGTAACTCAACACCAATCGTCTTGCTTAATGACAGCTGGGATCAGCTACAGCCCCCCGCGACCGCGAACAGGAAAAGTGATATAGATAATGGAAGGATGGATAGTTAGGAGAAACGTGTATGGCACATGAAAGTATACTGCCATCAAGACTGAACTGACAATAAGAAAACACAACACTGCTTTTAGAGACAAACCTGTTATGAACTTGTTTTTATTTGGTGATTCTGAAATACTGTGATGCTTTTTTTCCGCCCCAGGTTAAATAAACTGCACCTTTTTTTGCATTGTAAAGGTCACATATTATCCTCCTTTCCAACCAGTTTAAATAAGTATCAAAGCAGAACAAACACCTAGCTGAGGGAGTGTCACCCACCTGGGGGAGGGGTTACTTCCCTTTGTGATGTCACAAAGGGAAAATCTCCAAACAGTCTGTTTGAGCACACATTTTCTAAAAAGTGGAGCAGGCGAAAGACGGAGAGGATGGACTTCTCTCATCATTGGGGGGTTTGTAGACAGACTAGGGACACGTAATAGTGTGGAGGAAGTGATGGTGGTTCCAGTGGCAAGACCAGTCGAGAACCACAGACCTACGAACTTGTTAAACAGAGTACTGGTGGCAGAACTGAGCAGCTTCACATGTAAAAATTGTGACACGTTGTCTCCCAGTGAGCCTTTTCAGCTTTTTTTGGCTCTGATGTCTCCTCCGTCACTTTCTGCCACGCACCACCTCACTTATCAGCTGTGTCTGCTGGACTCAACTGCAACAATATGTGGCCACAATCTGCTCCCACTTTGACACTCTCATTTAGCCTGGGGGCTACATGAGCTAAACTGACGAAGCGAGGGGTGAGGCTGCCCTTTTGAATGTTTCCCTTTGTAATGACATTCCATATCAAAGTTAATCCTGCTCTGAATTAATGACCCTGTGAATGATTGAGGTTGAGATGACTGAACACCGCATCTGGAGGTTTGTTCAGTGTTGCTAACTGGTTATGATTTCCTGCAGTTCATGTGAAGATCACTCTTATTTAGCAGGAGGTGTGGAGGGATTTTTGTTAACCACCTGGTGTTGGATACCCTCACAAACATTAGAAAGAGATCTTAGTTTTGTTTTCTCCCTTACTGCTTTACTGAACCTCCTCTGTCTCAGTCCAACCCTCTGAAACGCCTGAGGGAGGCACAAATGTGACCGTACTATTTTTCTACTCTTTTTTCCGCCCAAGATTTATATGCCAAAATAACACCTCCTTGTGTGTCAAAATGACCTTAGGTTTGGCAGAGAAAGCGCCTTTAAGTGGTTCCGTTTGTGTGCGTGTGTGCACAATGTGGCACCGATGAACACCTACAACCTGAGGCACTTTCTGTTACACTCCTCCCTTTTCTTTTCTTTTTTTTCCCTGAAATCAATGTCTTCACACCTTTTGCTCTGTCTGCCTCTTTCCTTCTCCTCTTTTCTCTTCTCTACTGCATTCTATCTCCTAAACTTTGCCTTTTTTTTTCTTTTCTCTCATCCCTCTCAGCTGGAGTAATAGTCACAGCTTTCTATTTTTTCGATGCCTTTTTGCGCTCTCTATTACCAGTGGGGAGTTAAACTCAGTTCACAGTTTTTTGCAATGTCTGACTCTTCTCTCCTCCTCATAGCTGGAGGCTGCATTTCAAAACACAGCCATGCTTTAGCACCTTATGTGTTTGTGTGTAATCATATGAATGATATGTGTGGACCCTCTTGAGTAACTATGCGAAGCTACTGAAATTGTTTGTCAGTATGTGCAAGTGTAAGCCACTTTTGAATACTTTGGTTGTATTTTTTTTTATTTGACTGTCAAGTATGACTTTCCATGAATCCGATCTCATGTTTCTATATTTCTCTGTGTGTACTCATCATTTTGACACAGTACAAGATTGCTCTGTTAATGACTTCTTGTACCTGCAGCTCCTCTGTCACGCAGCTCACTGTATTTCCCTCTGGTGTGTGAACTTTCTGAGACTTGTGTGAATGGTTTCAATGTCCAAATCTTCTTCTGATGCCACAGTATGACATTTCATTTTATGGCAACAAGCAATCCTGCTGCGCTCTGCTACCTCCGTTGCTTGAAAGTGATATCAAAACGTAAAAAAAAAAAAAAGGGTTTCAAATCTATTACAGCTATACCTGTACAGTGTTGTTCTTCCTTTGCTGACAAAATGTGCAATGGTGTTACAGTAGAGTGCGTCTCAGATGGAGATTGGAAACTGTTAAAAAAAGGTGGTTGTGACAGCAGACGGAATAAATAACAGACAGATAAAAGAAGCATTCACTCAAAGCCCACAGACCAAAGCATTCTTTACTTAACGTCTCCTTTAAGTTTCACTCGGGAACTTCGGGTTTAAAAGCAGTAACTCTCTTCGCTGACTTTGTCCTGCACATGTTTCAGAAGAGGGTCCAATTGAGGATGGCTGCATGAGCCATGAAGTCACATACATACCACTTTAAAAAAAGCCAATTTTTACAGCAGAAATTAACATGTTTACAGACTGGTACAAAAAACGAAATAGGTCTGATTAGTTATTGTCATCATGGGCACACACTGTATGGGGTGATTTTTTTACAAGGCACCTGATTTCGCCTCAGCTCCAGCTCTCAGCCTGTCGTTAGGTTGACTAAAAGTTAGGCTGAGACAGGATCTCCAGCATGGCGGCTGCTGACGATGAGCCTCCAGAGCCCCCTGCAGTAGCAGATGGGTGACGTAACTCAGGCTTCATCCTTTAATATTTACAGTCTATGGTTGTGACTCATTTCATTTGACACCTACCCTGTACAGCAGTTGTTACAACAATCAGAATTACTATATATCATCACAGGAGCTTTTTAAGAAATACACATTTCCTTCATCACCACTGAGACATCAAGAATACACACTGCAAGAACTCAAACCTTCGCAAGTGTATCTGTCTTATTTCTGGACTAAAATATCTCATTAACATGAATTTAAGCCAAATTCACCCGAACTGTCCAGATAAACATCTTATTTTAAAACATTACAATAAAAAGTCCTGAATTATCTGTAATGAGTAAAATCATCTGCCAACGCAGCGAACAAATGTAACCTGTTAAGTGTTCTGGATTCTGATGAAAGTCTAACAACATTTTTCCTGCTGCACTGTTTTTATTTAAACAATTAGAGGCTTAGTTTTCGCTCGTAATAATCTCGTAGGGTCCTCTGGATCGTTTGTGAGGACTGCCCCCCATCCCCCCCCCACGTCTGTTTCTGTTTGTCCCTTTCCTTCTCCCTGCATCTCCCTCTGTCCCATTTTCCAAGCCCAGCTCAATTTTGGCAGATGGATGTTCATCATGAGTCTGGTTTTATCCAAGATGTCTGCCTCTTAAAGGACATTTTTTTCTTGCCACTGTAAACTTTGCCAAATGTTGCTAAGTGCTCATGATAGATTAACGTTGGGTCTTTGTAACATAACAAAGAGTAAGGTCTTTGACCTGCTCTTTGTAAAGTGTCTTGGGATAACATTTGTTATGATTTGTTGCTATACAAATGAAAATTAATGAATTGATTCACATTAAGTGTAATGAGATAATATGAGTTTAAATTACACAAACGCTTGCTAAGATTTGAGTTTTTGTGCTCCATTTTTCTGTCTTCTATTTTGATATGTTCTTTCGACATCTCTTCAATGGGAACAAGTAACTACCAACCATCGGAGCATCTTACCTGAAGACGTTTCACTGCCTTATGGATGAATTCTCATAGGCTATAAGGGTTTACTCTTGGGTGATGATGTCAGCAAAAGTCAAACATTGAACTTAAACTCCATGAACATACTTTTATGCCATTGTAATTTCTGAAGGCATCCCTCCTGTGTAAATCAAGTGACACTGGATAAAGAGTGCTAAAAGTCAGCGCCGGAGGAGGCTGAGTGGTAGGATGGGTCAAACGGAGGACTTCTGCCCAGGAGACCTCGGCTCGCTTTTCTGTGTGATACCAATAGTGTGTACACAACATACACACACAGAAAGCCATTTCTATGCTTTAAAAATGCACACATGCAGTAGTTTGCATTGGACTGTCAGGAGTGCAAGAAGAAACATAAATGACCAACAGTGGATGCAGATAAGGAGCCCATTGTTCATACATACAAACATACAGTATCACAGGTTTATACGCTATGCCTCTGTCCTAATGAGGAAGTGGTTTCAGTTTGAACAACCAATCGTATTGCTCTGCTGAGTACAAAAGCACATTCTAATTAGAGAGGCAGCATGCTGAGAGAAACCCGATAAATGTGCGACACAATGCAACCTGTCAGAGCTGTCATGAGAAGGAAGAGAGAGAGGAGAGAGAGAGAAAATGTCTCCCTGTCGCCGCTTTGCTATTATAAGCTGTTAGTGTTTCCCTCCAGCCTCGTTCTGCTTCTGCAATCCTCCCCTCTTTGTTTTACACCCGGCCGTCTTTAAAGTAAACTGATGTGCCACACATTTTTTTTTGAATTGTCATTGATTTTATCCCTCCTATTTCTGTCTTTGTGCCCCTTACCCAAACGCTTCCTCTCTCTTCTTTAATCCCAGACTGTTTAGTTTGACACAGTTTTATTTAAGTTTGGGTTTGAAACTTTCAAAGATCTAAAAAAGGAGACGTAGATCTTTGCAGTTCAGACGCTAACCCCGCTCTGATCTGTCACGATCAGATGTCGGGCCGAGAAACATGAGCACCTCGTAACATTCGATTCTGAGATAATGATGCTAATGTTAATTCAGAATAACACAATAGATTTTTTTATTTTCATAAATGTCACTCATAATTCAGAGATCATTTTCTCGTTAATTCAGAAAGAGGGAGATTTGTTTTCATGAAATCGTATCTTGTAATTCAGAGCTAATGATAAAAACAGAGCCACTTCTTCCTTTCTCATATGAATGCAACACGCTTCCATGTTGTGGGTTTGTTTTCATGTATTTTAAGAATGTTTTTGAATCTCCACTTACCATCTGGTTTCTGTATTTGTCTACTTAATCCCACAGACGTCCTCAGTAAAATGATTTTATACAGTTTACACATAAATACATGAACAATGAAATGGGTTTAAACGCCTTGTGAAAAATGGGATGATACATTTCCCTTAAATGAACACGTTTTTATATCAAATTATTTTGACATTTATTGTATAATACTTCCAAATAGTTAAGAAATAATTGAGTATTTTGTTCAAAGACAAAATCACACGGAGCAGGTATTTGGGGCAGCAGTAGCTCAGTCTGCAGGGACTTGGGTTGGGAACTGGAGGGTCGCCACTTCAAGTCCTGGTACGGACCAAGACTGGAAATTGGTTTGGTAGCTGAAGAGGTGCCAGTCCACTTCCTGAGCACTGCCGAGGTGCCCTTGAGCAAGACACCGAACCCCCCCCACCACCTCAGGAGCGCTGCCTCCCTCTGACATCTCTCCATTAGTGCATGTCCATAGGATCCTGTTTGTGCATGTGTGTGTACTTAAGCCTGTGTGTGTGTAGCACGTTCAATATAACAGAGTGTAAAACTGAATTAAATGATTAATAAAGTATAAATTTAAATTAAATTAAATCTGAGTAACACAAATTTAAAATCATCCACCAGCACAGCATCATATTTACTGAAGCAGGCTGAACCATTACAATCATCCACACCTCATTTCATGTTCTGTTTGTTTCAATCGATCACTCCATCTTTATTTATATAGCGCCATAACAAATGTTATCTCAAGACACTTTACAAAAGAGCAGGCAAAAGACCATACTCTTTGTTAGTGTTGTAGTGAAGACCAAGGCATACCCGAGTGCTCTGAGACAAGACCAGGGCAGGGCGAGACCGAGGCAAGACCAAGACCAGCGCAGGGCGAGACCGAGGCAAGACCAAGACCATAAATATCACAGAAAAACCATCATCTTGTGTGCAGCGTGCGTGTCACTCACTTAGACTGTAACACTGGGAAGGTTGTGGCTGTAACCAGTGGATTAAAACTACAAATAAATTGAAGTTATGCATTTTTTCCCTTCTAATCACAATGATGACGTGGAAACACAGCCTCTCAGTGGTGGTCCTGACCGGTCTGGATTTAAAATCCGGAGTCCGCCCAGTCTCAGAGCCTTCAAAAAGTGGTCCTGAGACCGATTTTGAGTCCTACAACACTACTCTTTGTTACGTTACAAAAGAGCAGGTGTTTGTCCTCTTCTGTCTCTCTTTCTGTAAGCACAACACAGCAGATCGCTGTACAACATGAGTCTGGTTCTGCTCGAGGTTTCTGCCTTCAAAAAAAGTGTTTCCTTGCTCACGTTACTTTGCTCAATGATTGATGAATTGTTTGCTCATGGTGAGTTAAATAAAATGTGTTGATATGTTACTGGGATCAAGTCATTAAAAGATGAAGAAGATCTAGCATTGTTACAGTCATTTAGCACCACCAGTGAATCTTAAACTTAAGACATGTTTCTGTTTAATTTTCCCAGTTGCATTTGCATGTATACTCTGTCTGTGTGTGCGTTCGTGCGGGGATGTGTGTTTGATATTTGCACTCGGAGCAGTATCTCAACCACTTCTATTAAATGTGCATGTGTGTTTTAAAAACCCTCTGAGCAGCTATAGAGACTTGCTGACCATTCCTCTGTGGAACCGTGGCGAGCTAATTAATCAGATTAATTGGATACTGTTGATCAATAGCCAGTGGGGTGTAGACATTAGGTAGTTAATATGTTCTCATCTGCTGCAGTAACAGCGAAGGTGAGCGTGGGTAGGTGTTCTTTAATGAGGACCAATAGCGGTTGGCTTAAGACGAGATTAGAAAAAAGATTTTTTTTACCAAATGCACAGTAATGAATCACCCCTGAAGTTGTCACCTCTTAAAAATGAGCAGCGGGGCGCAGATAGCCTCGCGATTATGACGCGCGCTCCATGCATGGAGGGTTTAGTTCTCATAGCAGCTGTTGTGGGTTTCGAATCCAACCTTGGCCCTTTGCTGCATGTCATCCCCCACTCTCTACTCCCAACACTTCCTGTCTCTCTTCAGCTGTCCTATCTAATAAAGGCAAAAAAATCGCCAAAAAAAGAGCATCTTAAAGGTGAGTGTTTTAAACATCATGGAGTGAAATTGGGGGGGGGGGCTGTGGCTCAGGTGGTAGAGTCGGTCGTCTCTCAACCAGAAGGTCAGGGGTTTGATCCCCAGCTCCTGCAGCAACATGTCCGATGTGTCCTTGGGGAAGACGTTTAACCCCAAATTGCTCCCGCTGCTTCATCGGCGACGTATGAATGGGATTAGTTTCTTCTTATGGACACTCTACATAGCAACCTCTGCCATCAGTGTGAATGTGTAGGTGTGACCTGTGGTGTAAAAGCACTTTGAGTAGTCAGAAGACTAGAAAAGTGCTATACAAGCTGAAGTCCAAATGCAATTGCTAGGATTTAAAAAAAGCAAATGAAACTCAGGATGTCTGTTGATACTCGTAGTAAAAACATTGCAAGGTTTTCACAATAAATACTTTACTAAATATTTAAATAAATGACCCGCTTTCTTTAGGATAGTGCAACATGGTCTGCTCTGGAAGAGTTGTTGTAAGCGTGGGATGGTGTTAAATCTCCTGGGCCCTTTTTTGATAAGTACAAGATGTTATTAGCCCCTCAGACAAAGGAGCAACAATATGATGGCTGCTTTAAAGCGGCAGGAACCCCTAATGTCATGTCAGTTACAATGAGAAACCCCACTGGGAATTATATGTTTGAATGTTGTGCTGCTTAAGTCTGCGATGTTTCCAATGAGATTTCACGTGTTTTGACTGTACAGCTCTCATCTTCCTCATTCCCAGCCACAGCAGCCAGATGATCTCTTGAAGAATCACTTAAAATAAATGGTATATTACCTGGCCAGCATCAAATGACAGACAGTTTGCCACGATAAAGAACATAGTGAAGCATTAAGGCCTCTGGTCACTTATAGAGCTTTTTGCAATGGCATCGACCACGACCTCAATTTCAGAGAGCCTCTCAACGGCACTTACTGCATGGTGGCACAGGGAGCTAGACTTTTTGACTGGGGTGGCCAAAATGGAGCACTGACTTCTGTGGACACACTTACATGGATAAGAAGCATTATTAACCCTTTCTTTCTGTCCGTACTATATCTATGTTAACTCATAACATTTAGGTATAAACATTAAGGGCCTTTAATTTAGACCTTCCTTTATTTGTCAAAACTTGCAGCAGCACCAGGATAGTAAAAGAGACTGGGCCTTATATGTGGATGGGCTTTATTAGAAGTTTTACGGTAGTAGATTTTTTACACAAGTCCAAATAGCCAATTAAGTTATTTTAGATTGGCCGCTATAAAGGTAATTTTATATTTGTTATGAGATAAACAGAAATGTTAAATAAATTCATGACATATTCCTTTAAATGGTCTAAATGAATAATCAAGAGCTACAATAGATGATGTGTTATTTAACTTGGTGTATTTTTTTCTTTTTTAAAGGTGACAATAATAAACATGGGGTAAATGTTGTCACTAGTATATTCTACGTGTAAGCAGACTTGATCTGTAACGTGAACCAGGATCATTCTTGGTCAGAATTATCAACAGAATACGGTACAACATGTTTCCAGTTCATACATGAATAAATATAGTTACGCAGCCTCACTTGCACCAGCTGAATCTGTTACAGCTGCTGAACGCTGTAAGGTAATACAAGCAGCGATGCTCTTAATGGGACTGCAGTAATGTGCTTGTTGAAGAGCCTGTTGAGTCTAATCTCTGTGTTTAATGTGTGTGTTTAGTAGCTGAGGACTCCAGGAGGCGAGAGCGGAGTCTCGTTCGGTGTCACTTACTGTGAAGAGGGGCCGCAAGCTGATACTGGGAAGCTGTTGGAGTGGGTTTTGTCAGTTAAATAATGGGGGGTAGACGATGACCTTTCTTGAAGACATAAAACTAATACACTTTGTCTCCAGTGAGACAGGTGCCTGTGGCCAGGTTGTGGAAACAGATTTACCTTCAAAACTTTCCTCCTGCAAACAAACCAACTCCTTCTCGTTCTCAAGTGAGTAGCAAACACTAAACAGATTCATTTTCTGCACCACGTCACAACAAGACTTTACATACATATGCTTCATCGCTTTAATTGTTACTGTGTGTATTTCTGTAGAGTGAAAGTTTAAATCCACCTGTTCATTGGAGTTTTAAGGTATCCAAACAATTTTGCAGTTAATTTGGCTCAGTTGGTAGAGTCGGTCGTCTCCTAATGTGCAGGTCTGGGTTCAGATCCCCAGCTCCTGCAGCAACATGTCCGATGTGTCCTTGGGCAAGACACTTAACCCCAACTTGCTCCTACTGCTTTGTCGGTGGCGTATGAATGTGTATGAATTGGATTAGTTCACTTTACTAACTTCTTAACATTAAACAACTGTTTCGATGTCTTCCAGTGAGGTAACGTTTAAACACAGACAGTAGCAGAACCTCAGTCTTAGTTTTACTTGACCACAATATATTACTCGACCGACTGGAAAACTTGGAGGGAGTTTCTGGCACAGCACTAAACTGGTTTGAATCCTACTTAAAGGACAGGGGCTTCTTCGTGTCTATAAGTAACTTCAAATCTGAGCAAACAAAAATTACTTGTGGAGTTCCTCAAGGT